>CAHIKZ030000854.1:1610000-1722500 GCA_903632075.3 Acanthosepion pharaonis | reverse complement strand
TATGAAAATGCATTGGAAAGGGATTTTATTATGAAAATGCATTGGAAATGGATTTTACTATGAAAATGCATTGGAAAGTGATTTTACTATGAAAATGCATTGGAAAGTGATTTTATTATGAAAATGCATGGGAAAAGGATTTTACTATGAAAATGCATTTGAAAGGGATTTTACTATGAAAATGCATTGGAAAGTGATTTTATTATGAAAATGCATGGAAAAGGGATTTTACTATGAAAATGCATTGGAAAGTGATTTTACTATGAAAATGCATTGGAAAGTGATTTTATTATGAAAATGCATGGGAAAGGGATTTTACTATGAAAATGCATTTGAAAGGGATTTTACTATGAAAATGCATTGGAAAGTGATTTTATTATGAAAATGCATGGAAAAGGGATTTTACTATGAAAATGCATTGGAAAGTGATTTTACTATGAAAATGCATTGGAAAGTGATTTTATTGTAAAAATGCATTGGAAAGTGATTTTACTATGAAAATGCATGTGAAAGGGATTTTACTATGAAAATGCATGGGGAAGAGATTTAATATGAAAATGCATTGGAAAGTGATTTTACTATGAAAATGCATTGGAAAGTGATTTTACTATGAAAATGCATTGGAAAGTGATTTTACTATGAAAATGCATTGGAAAGTGATTTTATTATGAAAATGCATGGGAATGACATTTATTATGAAAATGCATTGGAAAGTGATTTTATTATGAAAAGGCATGGGAAAGAGATTTAATATGAAAATGCATTGGAAAGTGATTTTCTGATCACAAAGCATTGGAAAGTGATTTTATGAAAATGCATTGGAAAGTGATTTTAATATGAAAATTCATAAGAAAGTGATTTTACTATGAAAATGCATTGGAAAGTGATTTTACTCTTTGTTATATACCGTATCTATTAGCACTAACGGCTATGTCCCAATCCTGATAAATACGTTGGAAACTATTGTAAGTGGGGATAATATGCTGTCTACTTACTTCCCGCCGCTGGCAAGTATTGTATTTTGTTGATGTTGTAAAGATTACCATTTCATTTCCAACCTCATTCATTAACTCTTTCTATGTTACAATAGCTTTTAACTGATATGAAGTGTTTATTGAATAAATTTCTAAGTCTGCAGCAAAGAAAGTTGATTCACTATGCCATTTTTTTTTTATTATAATCAATTTTATACATTTATAAGTCTCCTAATTCGTCTTTGCTTTGAATATAGCTGCCACATCTGGTCTGCTGCTCCTGCTATATATTTAGAAATTTTTGATAAAATCCAAAGAACACACCGCAATGTTATTGCTCCTGACCTGGCATCTCGGAGTTCAGCCACTTTCCCACGGACGTAACATAGCTCCTTTGTGTTTTTTTCTATAAATGTTTTCATGGTAATTGTTTTGATGACCTTTCCTCTTTGTTACCTAGAGTTTATTAATTTAAGCGCAGTTCTAGAGTGGCGGCAAGGTCTCGTCATTTTGCAGTTGAAATGGCTAGATATAACCGTAACTTCTTTGCTCACAGTTTCGTTTCTTTCATTGCACGTCTCACTTGTGGAACTCTCTTCCGGCATTTTCAAAAATTTAAATGCAATGTCAATCGTTATGTTTTCATAATTTCTTGCTCTTTTATTGTCCTCTCTACTTAATGGTAGTTTTTTTTTTTTTAAATATTATCTAACATTAACTCTTGCGACCTAGTGACTTTATTGCCTTGCTTGGGATGAAACGATTAAAAAAGAAGACGTTTTCACAAACGTGATCAACTAATTCACTCACTGTGTCGACAAAAATAAACTTGCCTTCTTTGTCTTTTTTCAACAATAGGCTGTCTAGAAAAGTTGAATTTTAGTCTTAATCTCATAAAGTATAGAACTCTTATATTGTCTTTGACTTCAGTAGCTGTTTCACGTAATGAATAATCTTGTTTTTCAGCAACGAAGCAGGTAGTTTTCTATTGTAACTTGAGTAAGTCAGAATATATCACTTGTAGTATCCAAGATAGAATCACTCAATAATACATCCATCAAAAGAGTTGAGGACTTCAAATATCCTGGATCTCAAATAATAGATTCCGAAAACGGTTTCAACAACTGCAAAGCTTTTGCATGTGATGCGTGTGACAAATTTCACAAGATTTGGCGCTCAAACCTTCCATCTTTCTTAAAAGTCCATACCTTTCCAACATTGATTGATCCAGTTCTATTTTATGGATCACAAACTTAGACATTACCTGTTCGTCTTGAAAGACGACTAAATGGAACATATACAAATTTACTCAAAAAAAGAAAATGCAGGACATCAGTTGGACATCCCACGCAGCGCTTAACACAGTTTACGGAAACTGAAATCAATCTTTCTTAAGCTCAAACAAAAACGACTAGAGTTTGCCGGCCACTGACACCAAGCGGATAGGGAAGTCGTCTCATCTTTACTCCTATGATCTTCTGGAATTGAATCTACCAGACACCATAGCTCGGGACTCAGAGATGGACATTGAGGATCAGGGGGCAGCAATGCAGGAAAGAACAGTGTGGAAAAGGATTGTCAATAATGTTCCGACTAACCATAGAGCGGTCAAAGGATGATGATGATGATGATGATGAGCAGGATGATGATGAATAAGGTCTTATTAAGCGTGTGTTTTTTTTTTGTTAGGAGAAATATTGTCGGCATACAATCTTTGACCTCATCAGCAACATCTTCAGCCGCTTTTCACAATTTCCTTTCCTTGCGTCTGATCTGATAAGCGGAAAAAACACTGCTGCCTGCTTGCCTGGTCGACTTGGTCGCTTCCGTACACACAAGGGATTTCCATTTTTCTTCTGATTTAGCACAATTTTCCGAGTAGTTTTTTTTCTCCTTTAGGCATGTAAATATATTTTCTGGTTGTTGTTCTGTCTGTGAGAAGAAATAACGCGTTTTTTTTTAAACCAGAGGATATTTCTTTGACATGGGGGAGCGCTAACTGTCCACTGAAAATTGTGATTTTATAAGAATATTGCGTACTATATCTATTTCTAAAACTTCAACAGGAAATGATAATCAATAAGGGTTGCTAAGCATTATTTATATAGAATGAAATAAACATTTTTTTTCTTAAAAGACCAGGAAAACTTCGTCAGAAAAAAAGAAAGGCGTAGTTAACTGTTATATAATATCGGAACTCGTATACAGCAGTGAATACCGAACAATATGCGTCACAAATGAAGAAGCGACTTGAAGCCTCAAAAGGATGCCGAGGATGCCATGAAAAGACAACGATTTTACAGAAAACTAAAACTAAAAGAAAACTTATACTTAACACCAGGAAAAGTCAATTGATATTTCTAGGGTAAATATTGAGGAGAGAGTGCTGGGAAAATGTGATACTCATGGAACGTATTGAAAGCAAGAGGAACAGAGTATAACAACGTATGACTTCCTTATTTGGATGGTTGGACACGGTTTTAAAGAGATGACAAAAAAGACTACATTTATAGAGCTATAAAGGATCGGAAATTGTGGAGACCCATGATCGCCAACATATTAAGGAGCATAGTATATAGAGGAATGTCCTCAATGTGAAGTATCAAGCTACAGACTGGAAATGCTATGCGTTGCAGCTGTGATTAGAAGGTAGGTTTTTACGGTATGCAGGCAACCATAGACACAGCGAGATTTGAATTCAGAGTTGTTCTTCTCCAAGAATATGCTTTCGTAACTCATTCTGTGAAATTCATGTCTGACGTCACTGAATTTTTATTTCAGATTAGACACCCCTTTGAAATGGAATGCCGAGTAGACAAGTATCTTTCTAGGTGTTTTTAATCAAGGTAAAAAAGATGGCAAGGCTGATCAGGACATTTGTGCTGTATACGGAGATGGAATGCTTCAAGAGAATCAAAAGTAAAATGCTTTTGAAGAAACTAGAAACAAAAATCATTTATATGTAACTAATAATCTGACAATCACAGAACGTATTGAAAGCCAGAGAGACAGGAAAAAATCAGCGGATAACCTACCTAAGCATCTACGGCCACATACAGCCGTAATTCCGTAAAATCCTTGTCGAAAACACAATTGTACTTAAACATGAAAACAATAAACAAAAGCGAAAAATTATTGAAGCTATGTACATAAAACAGTTGAAACGCAATCAAAACAAAATAAACTATGTAATCTCCACAAATATTTTTAAATGTCTATAATTGGTAACAGAAGCCATTGGTTTATACCAACGGCTTCCCATACTTAATATTTCTCTAATTCACGCTCGCGTGGTCATGTGTCACGTCATGAGCTGCGGTGCGATTTTCGCTTCCAGCGTCTTATATGCACGTTTTTACGTTGCTTGGAAATCATCCATGTAAACTGCCTTGTCCGTATATTGCTTACTATATTGTACATTAATTGACATCTTTGATAATGGCTTATGTAAGCCGAAAGCTCAGATTGGATTAAAAAATATGTATCAATATTGTGATTTTCTTTCTTCGTTTAATGATAATATTATTAAGCTCATCAGACGTTATGAAATGAATTTACATAAAATAAATAGACCACACTTATCTATCAGGTTGTCCCATAAGTTCTGTCCGAATATTAACTTTTTGTCAGAGTATTTTATGATGGCTAATGGAGCTGAACATTATTTTTATGTTTAGATGCATTTAAACTGATCAATTTTTATTTCAGAGAACAATAAAATTAAATTTTGTTTGATTAAAGCTCTGCTAATATGGAAGTACCAAAGAATCATTTGAAGCACATAATGCTTTATGAGTTCAAAAAAGGAAACTCAGCAGCCGAAGCGGCTAGAAATATTTACTCAGTTTATGGAGAGGAATGTGTGAATGAAAGAACTTGCAGAAGATGGTTTGCAAAATTTACAGGTGGAGATTTCACCCTTTAAGATGAAGATCGAACCGGACGTTCAGTTGAGTTTGATGAAAAGCTTCTTGAAGCAGCCCTTGAAGAAAATCCTGCTTTATCAGTTGAGGAATTGGCAGTGGTTCTCAGTTCAAACCATACAACTGTTCATCGTCATCTTCAACAACTTGGAAAAATTCCTAAACTTGGGAAATGGGTGCCTCGTGAATGTCTGAAAACAACCTCAAATCCCGATTTGATATCTGCTGTTCTCTCCATTCTCACCAACTTGTTTCACCTTTTCTGGATAGACTTGTGACTGGCGACGAAAAATGGATCTTTTATCGATATTTTAAGCGTCGTAGACAGTGGCTTGGTAAAGGGGAAGGACCACAGCCACAGCCAAGAAGGGAACTTCACGGGGAAAAGGTTCTTCTTTCAATCTGGTGGGATTGCCAAGGAATAATCCACTTTGAATTCTTACCACCTAATGCAACAACTAATGCTCAAATATACTATCAGCAATTAGAGCGTGTGAACCAAGCTTTGAGGGAAAAAAGACCTGCTCTAGTGAATCGAAAAGAGGTGATGTTTCATCAGGACAATGCGCGATCCCACACAGCAAGAATCACGTCACAACAGATCGAAGAACTTGGGTTGTGAGAAAATTCCTCATCCACCTTATTCTTCCGATCTTGCTCCTTCAGAATACCATTTGTTTCGTAGCTTACTGAATCATTTGGAAGAAACAGCTTTTTGTAACACAGGAAGAGGTTAAAACTGACATTTGTGAGTTCTTCGAATCAAAGCCAAAAATTTTACAGTAATGGAATTAGTAAACTTGTTAATAGATGGAAGGAAGTCATAGATAATCAGGAGAATACATTGTTGATTGAATTTGTAATTAAATGTAACATTTGGTCGCTAGTTTTCTTTATTCAAAATTCGGACAGAACTTATTGGATTACCTGATATATTGTTTAATGAAACATGTATGAAATATATATATATATATATATATATATATATATATATATATATATATATATATATATATATAAATATATATATATAAATAAAGTGTGTGGCTGTCGGCTTGTTAGACGAGTATGACAATTGATGGCTATTCTTGTTCCAAATTGCCCGAGGTTGGGAATTTAGAATTTTCTTACTGCCCGACCAGTTGCCAACCATGGATAAAGGGCCCGATTGGCTGTAGAGGAAATTGTTTTTATATGGTATTTGCTTGTAATGAATGTAACAGACTCGGCTGGGATTCGTACTCAGCTATCCGGTTTCACATTCGGAGCTATATATATATATATATATATATATATATATATATATATACGTGTGTGTGTGTGTGTGTGTTTAATCGTTTTTAATTAAATATGTATAAAATAGAGATTGCTGGCCAAATACACGATTATTAAATTATAACAACCGGTAGCTAACAAGGAATGGAAACGCAGTGTCTTGTCAGAAATTTATATATATATATATATATATATATATATATATATATATATATATATATATATATATATATAAGTGAACACTGAAGTCCACACTCAGAGGCGACTGGCTGTTTCATACTGGACGCAATTCATGGCCTGGCGATTGCGTGTTGACTTCAATGTCCACTTTAATATTTATATTTGCATAAGCACTATCTCTGATATTGAGCACTTTATCCCATAAATATAGCACAACTTAAAACTATATTTTTTCATATATATATATATATATATATATATATATATATATATATATGTGTGTGTGTGTGTGTGTGTGTGTGTGTGTGTGTGTGTGTGTGTGTGTGTGTGAAATCGCTTTTTAGGTGCCTTCTGTCTTCTGCAATGTTTATTGTTTTAAAAACGAAAATTAGAATTGGAATAAAGGTAAGCATCTGTTGAAAGTGAAATTATACATTTTCTTTCTTCTTGTGAATAGACAACAAAAAATAAATACTATTTATTTATTTATAATACTTTTGAATACTTGAACAAAAAACAGGACAGTCAGTTATGGGAAATTTCACAGCTTATCCAAAATTTCAACCATTACATACGAGATTCCCGTTCGAAAATTGGCAAAAAGTACAATAAAACTTAAACAGACGAATTGTCTGTTGATTCTAACAAAAGATTCTTTTAAATGTGAGGTATATATATTGATCTAACGAATATGACTACACCTGGGTTCCCCCTCACAGTAATATGATTAGCCTGGTGTCAGCCATAAATACAGACTGATGTGGAGGTACAGGACGACGCCTATTAGCTACGCCTATTGTCTTCGCTTATTGCCTACCACTACGACGAGGACCAGTCCATTCCGATTAGCTGCTTGACTGTCCTGCTCGGTTACAGTAGTCCAAAACCACGTTGATACTTCGAACCAATATATCCCTTTCCGGGACATATCAGTATTTGAAAGGGAGAATAAGAGATATTTTTTTTTATTTTTCTTACCTTCATATGCCGGTTTTTTTTGGTTTCGTTTACGGCATGTCAACATCAATGGCTTACTTAATGCCGTCATTTTTTTTAAGTGCTTGTAATATTTTTATCCATAAATATATTCCCCGTAATATTTTTTTTCGAAAAAACATAGCTGGCCACATTTTTTCCAAAAATATTCTCTTATTAAAATGTATTTTTAAACTTTCATAGTGTTTTGACCCCATTTTAGGGGTTAACTATTTCCCAATAGCTGGGACCATGACAGGTGCTACCACCCCAGATCAGGGAGGACCTGGGAAACCAGTAATTAAGAGCTGGTTCCAAGCTCCTCAAAAACTTCTGATCAGAGGCTTTGATGCTGTATGTAGTTTATCTTCATACCCAGGACGGGGATGTAGTTTATCGTCATACCAAGGACGCGGATGTAGTTTATCGTCATACTGAGGACGCGGATATAGTTTATCGTCACACCCAGGACGCGGATGTAGCTTATCTTCATACCCATACGCGGATGTAGTTTATCGTCATACCCAGGAAGCGGATGTAGTTTATCGTTATACCCAGGACGCGGATGTAGTTTCTCGTCATACCCAGGACGCGGTTGTAGCTTATCGCTATACCAAGGACGCGGATGTAGTTTACCGTCATACCCAGGGCGCGGATATTGTCTATCGTCTTACCCAGGACGCGGATGTAGTTTATCGTCATACCCAGGGCGCGGATGTAGTTTATCATCATACCAAGGACGTGGATGTAGTTTATAGTCATATCCAGGAAGCGGATGTAGTTTATTGTCTTAACCAGGACGCGGATGTAGTTTATCGACTTACCCAGGACGCGGATGTAGTTTATCATCATACCCAGGGCGCGGATGTAGCTTATCGTCATACCCAAGGCAGTTCATATGTCGGTCTGATGATAATTATCGATCAAAATTCGCATCCCCGTTTCTTCAGAGATTTACACATCGTAGATCTCCCCTAGATTGTGAAATCATTGTGTATGAAAACAACAGTTTTCGTGTGATTATTAGATATCAATTGTAAAAATAGGACTTGCAAACAATATTTTACCGTATCCGACATTAAATTCAATGAGGCGTAAAAAAAGTGTGTCGAAAAATTTACCGAATTCCTGTAATTAAGTTGGAGTTTATTGATTGATGTCGTCAATTAATCTTCTTTTATTGCGTTTTGGTTTGTTCTACATTTATGGCGAGAGTCTGTAATTAAACACATCATTGCCGTAATTTAATTCTGCCCAATGATGTTTAAGTGGGCTACAGTGTTGTTTTCTTTTTTTTCATCGAGTCAGCCGATAAGGTATTACTGACTTTTCATTGATAGAATGCATTTTATAAAGTGCAAACGAGTAAGAATTTTTCTTTTACAGATATTAAGTCTACGGTGATTTGTTTTTAGACTGGTATAAAAGCCTTTCCTTACGGTCGATCCTTTAGCATTTATTTAATTTGTTGATGATACCAATTTGTAGCAAAACAGTACCAAATTAGGGGTGCAAGTCTAAACAGCCACAAATACAGTCTTCGTCTTTCTTCGCCACCCTTTTTGTTCACTGACCCTGACGTCAATCAGTAGGCAGCACTTTCTAGCTTATTCCATTAAGCATCTAGGCAACACATTCTGGCTTATTCCATCAAGTACCTAGGTAACACAGTCTGGCTTATGCCACCAAGGAAATAGGCAGCACTTTATGGCTTATTCCATCAAGGAACAAGGCAGCACTTCCTGGCTTATTACATCAAGGACCAAGAGAGCACATTCTGACTTATTCCATCAAGGACCTAGGCAGCACATTCTGGCTTATTCCATCAAGGACTTAGACAGCAAATTGTGGCTTATTCCATCAAGGAACGAGGCAGCACTTCCTGGATTATTACATCAAGGACATACACAGCTCATTCTTGCTTATTCCATCAAGGAACAAGGCAGCACATTCTGGCTTATTACATCAAGGAAATAGGCAGCACTTCCTGGCATATTACATCAAAGACATAGGCAGCTCATTGTGGCTTATTCCATCAAGGACCCAGGCATCACTTCCTGGCTTATTCTATTAAGGACCCAGGCAGCTCATTCTGGCTCATTCCACCAAGGACCTAGGCAGCACATTCTGGCTTATTCCATCAAGGAAATAGGCAGCACATTCTGGCTTTTTCCATCAAGGACCTAGGCAGCATTTCCTGGCTTATTCCATTAAGGCCCAGGCAGCACATTCTGGCTTATTCCACCAAGGACCTAGGCAGCATGTTTTGGCTTATTCCATCAAGGACCTAGGCAGCACATTCTGGCTTATTCCATCAAGGAACTAGGCAGAACATTCTGGCTTATTCCATCAAGGATATAGGCAGCACATTCTGGCTTATTACATCAAGGACATAGGCAGCACATTCTGGCTTATTCCCTCAAGGACATAGGCAGCACATGCTAGCTTATTCAACCAAAGGCCTAGGCAGCAGATTTTGGCTTATTCCATCAAGGACATAGGCAGCACTTTATGGCTTATTCCATCAAGGACTCAGGCAGCATATTCGGCCTTAATCCATCAAGGACCTAGGCAGCAAATTCTGGCTTATTCCATCAAAGCACTAGGCAGCAGATTCTGTCTTATTCCATCAAGGACCGAGGCAGCACATTCTGGCTTAGTCAATCAAAGACCAAGGCAGCACTTCCTGGCTTATTCGATCAAGGACCTGGGCAATACATTCTGGCTTATCCCATCAAGGAACAAGGCAGCACATTCTGGCTTATTCCATCAAGGAACTAGGCAGCACTTCCTGGCTTATTACATCAAGGACATAGGCAGCTCATTCTGGCTTATTCCATCAAGGACCTAGGCAGAACATTCTGGCTTATTCCATCAAGGGCTTAATCAGAAAATTCTGGCTTATTCCATCAAAGACCTAAGCAGCACATTCTGGCTTATTCCATCAAAGGACCTAGGCAAGGCAATTTCTAGCTTATTCCATTCCATTCTGGCTATACCATCAACGAACTAGGCAGCACATTCTGGCTTATTACATCAAGGAACTAGGCAGGACATTCTAGTTTATCCCACCAAGGACCTAGGCAGCACATTCTGGCTTATTCCATCAAGGACTTAGACAGCAAATTCTGGCTTATTCCATCAAGGAACTAGGCAGCACTTCCTGGCTTATTCCATCAAGGCGACATAGACAGCTCATTTTGCTTATTCCATCAAGGACCTAGGCAGCACTTCTTGGCTAATTCCATTAAGGACACAAGCAGCACATTCTGCTTTATTCCACCAAGGACCTAGGCAACATATTTTAGCTTATTCCATTAACGACCCAGTCAGCACATTCTGGTTTATTCCACCAAGGACCCTGGCAACACATTCTGGCTTATTCCACCAAACACCTAGGCAATGATTTTGGCTTATTCCATCAAGGACATAGGCAGCAATTTATGGCATATTCCATCAAGGACTCAGGCAGCCCTGCCTTAATCCATCAAGGCACTAGGCACACATTTGTCTTTATTCCATCAAGGACATAGGCAACTCATTCTTCCATGAAGGACATATTATTCCATCAATTAAACTAGGACCTAGGCAGCACATTCTGGCTTATTCCATCAAAGACCCAGGAGCAGCACTTCCTGGTTTATTCCATCAAAAGACCTAGGCAACACATTCTGGCTTATTCCATCAAGGACCTAGGCAAATACATTCTGGCTTATTCCATCAAGGACCCAGGCAACACATTCTGGCTTATTCCATCAAGGACCTAGGCAACATTCTGGCTTATTCCATCAAGGACCTAGGCAGCACATTCTGGCTTATTCCATCAAGGACATAGGCAGCAAATTCTGGCTTATTCCATCAAGGACCTAGGCAGCACTTCCTGGCTTATTACATCAAGGACATAGACAGCTCATTCTTGCTTATTCCATCAATAAACTAGGCAGCACATTCTAGCTTATTCCATCAAGGATCTACGCAGCACTTCTTGGCTTATTACATCAAAGACATAGGCAGCACATTCTGGCTTATTCCATCAAAGACCAGGCATCAATTCCTGGCTTATTCCATTAAGGACCCAGGCAGCATTCTGCATTCTATCTAGGCAGCTTTATTCCATCAAGGACTCAGGCAGCACATTCTGCCTTATTCCATCAAGGACCTAGGCAGCAAATTCTGGCTTATTACATCAAGGACTAGACAGCAGCACATTCTGTCTTATTCCATCAATGAACTGAGGCAACACATCCTGGCTTATTCAATGAAGGACATAGGAAACATATTCTGGATTATTAAATCATTGACCTTAGGCAGCAAATTCTGGCTTATCCATCAAGGAGCTGAGGGGAGCACTTCTTGGTTTATTCCATCAAGGACCTAGGCAGCTCATTCTGGCTTATTCCATCAAGGAACTTAAGCAGCAAATTCTGGCTTATTCCATCAAGGAACTAGACAGCTCATTCTTGGCTTATTCCATCAATGACATAGACAGCAAATTCTTGCTTATTCCATCAAGGAACTAGGCAGCACTTCCTGGCTTATTACATCAAGGACATAGACAGCTCATTCTTGTTTATTCCATCATTGAACTAGGCAGCAAATTCTGGCTTATTCCATCAAGGATCTAGGCAGCACTTCTTGGCTTATTACATCAAAGACATAGGCAGCTCATTCTGGCTTATTCCATCAAGGAACTAGACAGCACTTCCTGGCTTATTACATCAAGGACATAGACAGCTCATTCTTGCTTATTCCATCAATGTACTAGGCAGCAAATTCTAGCTTATTCCATCAAGGATCTAGGCAGCACTTCTTGGCTTATTACATCAAAGACATAGGCAGCTCATTCTGGCTTATTCCATCAAGGACCCAGGAAGCACATTCTGATTTATTCCACCAAGGACCTAGGCAACATATTCTGGCTTATTCCATCAACGACCGAGGCAGCACATTCTGGTTTATTCCACCAAGGACATAGGCAGCACATTCTGGCTTATTCCACCAAAGACTTGGGCAGCAGATTTTGGCTTATTCCATCAAGGACCTAGACAGCACATTCTGGCTTATTCTATCAAGGACATAGGCAGCACTTTATGGCTTATTCCATCAAGGACTCAGGGCAGCACATTCTGCCTTAATGCATCAAGGACCTAGGCAGCAAATTTTGGCTTATTCCATCAAGGCAATAGGCAGCACATTCTGTCTTATTCCATCAAGGACCGAGGCAACACATTCTGGCTTATTCCATGAAGGACATAGGACGCATATTCTGGATTATTAAATCAAGGACCTAGGCAGCACATTCTGGCTTAGTCAATCAAAGACCCAGGCAGCACTTCCTGGCTTATTCCATCAAGGACCTAGGCAACACATTCTGGCTTATTCCATCAAGGAACTAGGCAGCACATTCTGGCTTATTCCATCAAGGAACAAGGCAGCTGTTGGGGCGCAACCTCCTTCTAACTAGTAATGGACTGGTCCCTCTTATATAAGTCAGCTCTGGAGAGAAAGTGACAGAGGGTCAGAGAGAGAGTCAGCGTGAGCAGTCCAGATAAGCTTACCCGTTACATACCGTTGGACTATAGACTTTGGATATTGTTTCGTACTAACCAACCTTCGATCTACTAATCACTCTATTGTTAATTGCTTTCATGAATATACCAGTATTTTCCTCTACAACTCTCTTTGTCTTGATTCATACACCGACACGCGGGAAACTCACAACATCTCAACAGCAGAACATTCGGGCTTATTCCATCAAGGACTTAATCAGCAAATTCTGGCTTATTCCATCAAAGCCCTAGGCAGCACATTCTGGGTTATTCCATCAAGGAATTAGGCAGCAAATTCTGGCTTATTCCATCAAGGAACAAGGAAGCACATTCTGGCTTATACCATCAAGGAACTAGGCAGCACTTCCTGGCTTATTACATCAAGGAACTAGGCAGCACATTCTGGCTTATTCCACCAAGGACATAGGCAGCACATTCTGGCTTATTCCACCAAAGACCTAGGCAACAGATTTTGGCTTATTCCATCAAGAACCTAGACAGCACATTCTGGCTTATTCTATCAAGGACATAGGCAGCACTTTATGCCTTATTCCATCAAGGACTCAGGCAGCACATTCTGCCTCAATGCATCAAGGACCTAGGCAGCAAATTCTGTCTTATTCCATCAAAGACTGAGGCAACACATTCTGGCTTATTCCATCAAGGACCTAGGCAGCAAATTCTGGCTTATTCCATAAAGGAACTAGGCAGAACTTCTTGGCTTATTACATCAAGCACATAGACAGCTCATTCTTGCTTATTCCATCAAGGAACTAGGCAGCATATTCTGGCTTATTCCATCAAGGAACTAGGCAGCACCTGGCTTATTCCATTCTCAGGCACATTATTTATCCATCAAGGACCTAGGCAGCACTTCTGGCTTATTCCATTAAGGACTCGAGGCAAATACATTCTGCATTTATTCCATCAAGGACCTAGGCACATATTCTGGATTTAAATCAAGTTACTTACATTCCAATCAAAGCCCCAGACACTTCCCTGGCTTAGGCACTATACATTCTGGCTTATTCCATCAAAGAACTAGGCAGCACATTCTGGCTTATTCTGACATTAGGCAAATTCTGGCTTATTCCACCAAAGACATAGGCAGCATTCTGGCTTATTCCACAAAGACCCAGGCAACTTCAAAGACCTGGCTTATTCCATCAAGGACATATGCAACACATTCTGGCTTATTCCATCAAGGAACTCAGGCAGCACATTCTGCCTTATTCCATCAAGGACCTAGATTCCATCAAAGACTTAGGCAGCAAATTCTGATTTATTACATCAAGGACATAGGCAGCACATACTGGCTTATTCCACCAAAGACATAGGCAGCACATTCTGGCTTATTCCACCAAAGACCTAGGCAGCAGATTTTGGCTTATTCCATCAAAGACCTAGACAGCACTTTCTGGCTTATTCCATCAAGGACATAGGCAGCACTTTATGGCTTATTCCATCAAGGACTCAGGCAGCACATTCTGCCTTAATCCATCAAGGACCTAGCCAGCACATTCTGGCTTATTCCATCAAAGACTTAGGCAGCAAATTCTGGCTTATTACATCAAGGACATAGGCAGCACATTCTGGCTTATTTCACCAAGGATATAGGCAGCACATTCTGGCTTATTCCACCAAAGACCTAGGCAGCAGATTTTGGCTTATTCCATCAAAGACCTAGACAGCACTTTCTGGCTTATTCCATCAAGGACATAGGCAGCACTTTATGGCTTATTCCATCAAGGACCTAGGTATCACTTCCTGGCTTATTCCATTAAGGACCCAGGCAGCACACTCTGGCTTATTCCACCAAGGACATAGGCAGCACTTTATGGCTTATTCCATCAAGGACTCAGGCAGCACATTCTGCTTTAATACATCAAGGACCTAGACAGTAAATTCTGGCTTATTCCATCAAGGCAATAGGCAGCACATTCTGTCTTATACCATCAAGGACCGAGGCAGCACATTCTGGCTTATTACATGAAGGACATAGGAAGCATATTCTGGATTATTAAATCAAGGACCTAGGCAGCACATTCTGGCTTAGTCAATCAAAGACCCAGGCTGCGCTTCCTGGCTTATTCCATCAAGGACTTAGGCAGCAAATTCTGGCTTATTCCATCAAGGAACTAGGCAGCACTTCCTGGCTTATTACATCAAGGACATAGGCAGAACATTCGGGCTTATTCCATCAAGGACCTAGGCAGAACATTTGGGCTTATTCCATCAAGGACTTAATCAGTAAATTCTGGCTTATTCCATCAAAGACCTAGGCAGCACATTCTGGCTTATTCCAACAAGGAATTAGGCAGCAAATTCTGGCTTATTTCTTCAAGGAACTAAAAAACAAATTCTTTCTTAATCCATCAAGGACCGACGCAGCAAATTCTGGCTTATTCTGTCAAGGACCTAGGCAGCACATTCTGGCTTATTCCATCAAGGACCGAGGCAGCACATTCTGGCTTCTTCCATCAAGGACCTAGTCAGCACATTCTAGCTTATTCAATCAAAGACCTAGGCAGCACTTCCTGTCTTACTCCATCAAGGACCTAGGCAACACATTCTGGCTTATTCCATCACGGACCTAGGCAGCACATTCTGGCTTATTCCATCAAGGACCTTGGCAGCACATTCTGGCTTATTCCATCAAGGTTCTAGCAGCGCATTCTGGCTTATTTCACCAAGGACCCAGGTAGCACATTCTGGCTTATTCCATCAAGGACCTAGGCAGCACATTCTGGCTTATTCCATCAAGGACCGAGGCAGCACATTCTGGCTTATTCCATCAAGGACCGAGGCAGCACATTCTGGCTTATTCCATCAAGGACCTAGGCAGCACATTCTGGCTTCTTCCATCAAGGACCTAGGCAACACATTCTGGCTTATACCATCAAGGACCGAGGCAGCACATTCTGGCTTATTCCATCAAAGAACTAGGCAGCACATTCTGGCTTATTCCATCAAGGACCGAGGCAGCACATTCTGGCTTCTTTCATCAAGGATCTAGGCAACACATTCTGGCTTATTCCATCAAGGACCTAGGCAGCACATTCTGGCTTATTCCATCAAGACCCAGGAAGCACATTCTGGCTTATTCCATCAAGGACCCAGGCAACACATCTGGCTTATTCCATCAAGGACCTAGGCAGCACATTCTGGCTTATTCCATCAAGGACCGAGGCAGCACATTCTGGCTTATTCCATCAAGGACCTAGGCAGCACATTCTGGCTTATTCCATCAAGGACCGAGGCAGCACATTCTGGCTTATTCCATCAAGGACCTAGGCAACACATTCTGGCTTATTCCATCAAGGACCTAGGCAGCACATTCTGGCTTATTCCATCAAGGACCCAGGAAGCACATTCTGGCTTCTTCCATCAAGGACCTAGGCAACACATTCTGGCTTATTCCATCAAGGACCTAGGCAACACATTCTGGCTTATTCCATCAAGGACCGAGGCAGCACATTCTGGCTTATTCCATCAAAGACCCAGGCAGCACATTCTTGGCTTATTCCATCAAGGACCCAGGCAGCACATTCTGGCTTATTCCATCAAGGACCTAGGCAACATTCTGGCTTATTCCATCAAGGACCGAGGCAGCACATTCTGGCTTATTCCATCAAGGACCTAGGCAGCACATTCTGGCTTATTCCATCAGATACCCAGGGCACATTCTGGCTTATTCCATCAAGGACCTAGGCAGCACATTCTGGCTTATTCCATCAAGGACCCAGGCAAGCACATTCTGGCTTATTCCATCAAAGACCTAGGCAGCACATTCTGGCTTATTCCATCAAGGACCGAGGCAGCACATTCTGGCTTATTCCATCAAGGACCCAGGCAGCACATTCTGGCTTATTCCATCAAGGACCCAGGAAGCATATTCTGGCTTATTCCATCAAGGACCGAGGCAGCACATTCTGGCTTATTCCATCAAGGACCGAGGCAGCACATTCTGGCTTATTCCATCAAGGACCTAGGCAGCACATTCTGGCTTATTTCCATCAAGGACCAGGAAGCACATTCTGGCTTATTCCATCAAGGACCTAACCAACACATTCTGGCTTATTCCATCATGACCGAGGCAGCACATTCTGGCTTATTCCATCAAGGACCTAGGCAGCGACCTTATTCCATATAAGGACAGCACATTCTGGCTTATTCCATCACGGACCTAGGCAGCACATTCTGGCTTATTCCATCAAGGACCTAGGCAGCACATTCTGGCTTATTCCATCAAGGGTTCTAGCAGCGCATTCTGGCTTATTTCATCAAGGACCCAGGAAGCACATTCTCTTTATTCCATCAAGGACCTAGGCAGCACATTCTGGCTTATTCCATCAAAAACCGAGGCACACATTCTGGCTTATTCCATCAAGGTTCTAGCAGCGCATTCTGGCTTATTCAATCAAAGACCCAGGCAGCACATTCTGGTCTTATTCCATCAAGGACCTAGGCAACACATTCTGGCTTATTCCATCAAGGACCGAGGCACATTCTGGCTTATTCCATCAAGGACCTAGGCAGCGCATTCTGGCTTATTCCATCAAGGACCCAGGAAGCACATTCTGGCTTATTCCATCAAAAGACCCAGGCAGCACATTCTGTCTTATTCCATCAAAACCCCAGGCAACACATTCTGGCTTATTCCATCAAGGACCGAGGCAGCACATTCTGGCTTATTCCATCAAGGACCCAGGCAGCACATTCTGGCTTATTCCATCAAAGACCTAGGGCAGCACATTCTGTCTTATTCCATCAAGGACCGAGGCAGCACATTCTGGCTTATTCCATCAAGGACCTAGGCAGCACATTCTGGCTTATTCCATCAAGGACCCAGGCACATTCTGGCTTTATTCAATCAAAAACCTAGGCAGCACATTCCTTATTCATCAAGGTACACGCATTCTGGCTTATTCAATCAAAGACCTAGGCAGCACATCCTGTCTTATTCCATCAAGGACCTAGGCAGCACATTCTGGCTTATTCCATCAAGGACCTAGCAGCACTGGCTTATTCCATCAAGGTTCTAGCAGCGCATTCTGGCTTATTTCACCAAGGACCCAGGAAGCACATTCTGGCTTATTCCATCAAGGACCTAGGCAGCACATTCTGGCTTATTCCATCAAGGACCGAGGCAGCACATTCTGGCTTCTTCCATCAAGGACCTAGGCAGCACATTCTAGCTTATTCAATCAAAGACCTAGGCAGCACTTCCTGTCTTACTCCATCAAGGACCTAGGCAACACATTCTGGCTTATTTCATCTAGGACCTTGGCAGCACATTCTGTCTTATTCCATCAAGGACCTAGGCAGCACATTCTGGCTTATTCCATCAAAGACCTAGGCAGCATTCTGGCTTATTCATCAAGGACCTGGGCACCTTATTCCATCAAGGCCCAGCAGCATTCTGGCTTATTCCATCAAGGACCGAGGCAGCACATTCTGCCTTATTCCATCAAGACCTCTAGCAGCGCATTCTGTCTTATTCCAATCAAAGACCTAGGCAGCACATTCTGGCTTATTCCATCACGGACCTAGGCAGCACATTCTGGCTTATTCCATCAAGGACCGAGGCAGCACATTCTGGCTTATTCCATCAAGGTTCTAGCAGCGCATTCTAGCTTATTCAATCAAAGACCTAGGTTCCTGTCTTACTCATCAGTGACCCAGGCAACACATTCTGGCTTATTCCATCACGGACCGAGGCAGCACATTCTGGCTTCTTCCATCAAGGACCCGAGGCAGCACATTCTAGCTTATTCAATCAAAGTTCTAGGCAGCACTTCCTGTCTTATTTCATCAGGACCCTGGGCAACACATTCTGGCTTATTCCATCATGACCTAGGGCAGCACATTCTGGCTTATTCCATCAAGGACCAGGCAGCACTTTCTGTCTTATTCCATCAAGGACCTAGGGCAGCACATTTCTGGCTTATTCCATCGTTAGTTCTAGGCAGCACTTCCTGGCTTATTCCATCAAGGACCGAGGCAAGACATTCTGGCTTATTCCATCACGGACCCTCGACAGCACATTCTGGCTTATTCCATCAGGACCTAGGCACACATTCTGGCTTATTCCATCAAGGTTCTAGCAGCGCATTCTGGCTTATTTCACCAAGGACCCAGGAAGCACATTCTGGCTTATTCCATCAAGGACCTAGGCAGCACATTCTAGCTTATTCCATCAAGGACCGAGGCAGCACATTCTGGCTTCTTCATCAAGGACCTAGGCAGCACATTCTGGCTTATTCCATCAAAGACCTAGGCAGCATTCTGTTTATTCCATCAAGGACCTAGGCAGCACATTCTGGCTTATTCCATCACCGGACCTAGGCAGCACATTCTGGCTTATTCAATCAAAGACCTTGCAGCACATTCTGGCTTATTCCATCAAAGGACCTAGGCAAGCACATTCTCTCTTATTCCATCAAGGACCTAGGCACGCACATTCTGGGCTTATTCCATCAGGACCTTGGCAGCACATTCTGGCTTATTCCATCAAAAGGACCTAGCAGCGCATTCTGGATTATTTCATCAAGGACCCAGGCAGCACATTCTGGCTTATTCAAAAAAAACGACCCTAGGGCAGCACATTCTGGCTTATTCCATCAAGGACCGAGGCAGCACATTCTGGCTTATTCCATCAAGGACCGCATTCAGGCCAGGCACATTCTGGCTATTCCATCAAAGACCTAGGCAGCACATTCTGGCTTATTCCATCATGACCTTGGGCAGCATATTCTGGCTTATTCCATCAAGGACCTAGGCAGCACATTCTGGCTTATTCCATCTAGGACCCAGGAACACATTCTGGCTTATTCCATCAAGGACCTAGGCAGCACATTCTGGCTTATTCCATCAAGGACCTAGGCAGCACATTCTGGCTTATTCCATCAAGGTTCTAGCAGCGCATTCTGGCTTATTTCACCAAGGACCCAGGAAGCATTCTGGCTTGTTCCATCAAGGACCTAGGCAGCACATTCTGGCTTTTCCATCAAGGACCGAGGCAGCACATTCTGGCTTATTCCATCAAGGTTCTAGCAGCGCATTCTAGCTTATTCAATCAAAGACCTAGGCAGCACTTCCTGTCTTACTCCATCAAGGACCTAGGCAACACATTCTGGCTTATTCCATCAAGGACCGAGGCAGCACATTCTGGCTTATTCCATCAAGGTTCTAGCAGCGCATTCTGGCTTATTTCACCAAGGACACAGGAAGCACATTCCTGGCTTATTCCATCGGGACCTAGGCACATTCTGGCTTATTCCATCAAGGACCGAGGCAGCACATTCTGTCTTATTCCATCAAGGAGCGCATTCTGGCTTATTTACCAAGGACCAGGAATTCTCTCTTATTCCATCAAGGACCTAGGCAGCATTCTGGCTTATTCCATTTTCTGGCTTATTCCATCAAGGTTATAGTAGCGCATCTGGCTTATTCCAAAAAGGACCAAGGGCAGCACATTCTGTCTTATTCCATCAAGGACCGAGGCAGCACATTCTGGCTTATTCCATCAAGGACCGAGGCAGCATTCTGGCTTATTCCATCAAGGACCTAGCAGGCAGCACATTCCACCAGCTTATTCTCCAAAGGACCTAGGCAACACATTCTGGCTTATTCCATCAAGGACCGAGTCATTCTGGCTTATTACATCAAGGTTCTAGCAGCATTCTGGCTTATACCAGGACCCAGGACGCACATTCTGGCTTATTCCATCAAGGACCTGGCAGCACATTCTGGCTTATTCCATCAGGACCCAGGCAGCACATTCTGGCTTATTCCATCAAGGTTCTAGCAGCGCATTCTGGCTTATTCAATCAAAAAGGACCCAGGCAGCACTTCACTTATTCCATCAAAGACCTTACAACATTCCATGATCCATCGGACCGAGGGCAGCACATTCTGGCTTATTCCATCAATGACCTAGGCAGCATATTCTGGCTTATTCCATCAAGGACCTAGGCAGCACATTCTAGCTTATTCCATTACCGAGGCAGCACATTCTGGCTTATTCCGGGTTCTAGGCAGCACATTCTGGCTTATTCCATCAAAGACCTAGGCAGCACATTCTGGCTTATTCCATCAGGACCGAGGCACATTCATTCCATCAAAGACCTTCTGGCTTAGGCCCAGGAAGCACTTCCTGTCTTATTCCATCAAGGACCCTAGGCAGCACATTCTGGCTTATTCCATCAAGGACCGAGGCAGCACATTCTGCTTATTCCATCAAGGTTCTAGAAGCACATTCTGGCTTATTTCACCATGACCCAGGACGAACATTCTGGCTTATTCCATCAACGACCTAGGCAGCACATTCTAGCTTATTCCATCAGGACCGGGCAGCACATTCTGGCTTATTCTATCAAGGACCTAGCAGCGCATTCTGGCTTATTTCAACAAGGACCCAGGAAGCACATTCTCTTTACTCCATCAAGGACCTAGGCAGCACATTCTGGCTTATTCCATCAAGGACCGAGGCAGCATATTCTGGCTTATTCCATCAAGGTTCTACCCTTCCTGTCTTAGCAGCATTCTGGCTTCTTCATCAAAACACCGAGGCAGCACATTCTGGCTTATTCAATCAAGGACCTAGGCAACACATTCTGGCTTCTTCCATCAAGGACCTAGGCAGCACATTCTAGCTTATTCCATCAAGGACCTAGCAGCACATTCTGGCTTATTTCACCAAGGACTGGCTTATTTCAGGACCCAGGAAGAACATTCTGGCTTATTCCATCAAGGACCTAGGCAGCACATTCTGGCTTATTCCATCGGGACCGAGGCAGCACATTTCTGGCTTATTCCATCAAGGTTCTAGCAGCGCATTCTGGGTTTTTCACCACCCAGGAAGCACATTCTCTTTTACCCAAGGACCCTGGCAGCACATTCTGGCTTATTCCATCAGGACCGAGGACAGCACATTCATGGCTTCTATTCCATCAAGGTTCTAGCAGCGCATTCTGGCTTATTTCATCAAGGACCCAGGGAAGCGGACCATTTCTGGCTTATTCCATCAAGGACCTTCTGGCTTAGGACCAGCACATTCTGGCTTATTCCATCAAGACCGAGGGCAGCATTCTGGCTTATTCCATCAAGGTTCTAGCAGCGCATTCTGGCTTGTTCCACCAAGGACCCAGGAAGCACATTCTGGCTTATTCCATCAGGACCTGGGCAACGCATTCTGGCTTATTCCATCTAGGACCGGGGGCAGCACATTCTGTCTTATTCCATCATGGTTCTAGCAGCGCATTCTGGCTTATTTCACCATTCTGGCTTATTTCCAGGGACCAGGGCACATTCTGGCTTATTCCATCAAGGACCCTAGCAGCGCATTCTGGCTTATTCAATCAAAGACCCAGGCAGCACTTCCTTCTATTCATCATGACCTAGGCAACACATTCTGGCTTATTTTATCAAGGACCCAGGCAGCACATTCTCTCTTATTCCATCAAGGACCTAGCAGCACATTCTGGCTTATTCACCAAGGACACAGGACCGAGGGCAGCACATTTCTGGCTTATTCCCATCAAGGACCTAGGGAAGCATTCTGGCTTATTCCATCAAGGACCCAGGCAGCACATTCTGGCTTATTCCATCAAGGTTCTAGGCAGCACATTCGGCTTATTCCATCAAGGACCTAGGCAGCACATTCTTGTTATTCCATCGGGACCTAGGCAGCACATTCTGGCTTATTCCATCATGAACTAGGCAGCACATTCCTGGCTTATTCCATCAAGTTCTAGCAGGACCAAGGAAAACATTCTGGCCTTCCATCAGGACCTAGGCAACACATTCTGGCTTATTCCATCAAGGACCTTGGCAGCACATTCTGGCTTATTTCCATCAAGGTTCTAGCAGCGCATTCTGGCTTTATTTCATCAAGGACCCAGGAAGCACATTCTGCTTATTCCATCAAGGACCTAGGCAGCACATTCTGGCTTATTCCATCAAGGACCGAGGCAGCACATTCTGGCTTATTCCATCAAGGTTCTAGTAGCATTCTGGCTTATTTCTGAAGGACCCAGGAAGTTCATTCTCTTATTCCATCAAGGACCCTAGGCAAACATTCAGCTTATTCCATCAAGGACCGAGGCAGCACATTCTGGCTTATTCCATCAAGGTTCTAGCAGCATTATTCTGGCTTATTTCACCAAGGACCCAGGGAAGCACATTCTGGCTTATTCCATCAAGGTTCTAGGCAGCACATTCTGACTTATTCCATCAAAGACCGGGGCAGCACATTCTGGCTTATTCCATCATGGACCTAGGCAACACATTCTGGCTTATTCCATCAAGGACCCGCCAGCAGCACATTCTCTCTTATTCCATCAAGGTTCTAGGCAGCACATTCTGGCTTATTTCACCAAAGACCCAGGAAGCACATTCTGGCTTATTCCATCAAGGACCTAGGCAATACATTCTGGCTTATTCCATCAAGGACCCGAGGCACATTCTGGCTTATTCCATCAAGGTTCTAGCAGCCATTCTGGCTTATTCATCAAGGACCCAGGCAGCACATTCTGGCTTATTCCATCAAGGACCTAGCAGCACATTCTGCTTATTCCATCGGGACCCAGGCAGCACATTCTGGCTTATTCCATCAAGGACCTAGCAACATTCTGGCTTATTTCAAAGGACGAGAAGCACATTCTGGCTTATTCCATCAAGGACCTGGGCAGCGCATTCTGGCTTATTTCATCAAGGGACCGAGGCAGCACCCTCTTATTCCATCAAGGACCTAGCAGCACGGTTCTGGCTTATTCCATCATGACCCAGGAACTACATTCTGGCTTATTCATCAAGGGACCTAGGGCAGCGCATTCTATTCCATCAAGGACCGAGGCAGCACATTCTCTCTTATTCATCAAGGTTCTAGGCAGCACATTCTGGGTTTATTTCATCAGAGACCGAGGCAGGAACCTGGCTTATTCCATCACCTAGGCAGCACATTCTGGCTTATTCCATTAAGGACCGAGGCAGCACATTCTGGCTTATTCCATCAAGGTTCTAGCAGCGCATTCATTTCACCAAGGACACAGGAAGCACATTCTCCCAAGGACCCAGGAAGCACATTCTGGTCTTATTCCATCACGGACCGAGGCAGCACATTCTGTCTTATTCCATCAAGGTTCTAGCAGCACATTTGGCTTATTTCATCAGGACCAGGCAGCATTCTGGCTTATTCCATCAAGGACCCTAGGCAGCACATTCTAGCTTATTCAATCAAAGACCTAGGCAGCACATTCTGTCTTATTCCATCAAGGACCCTAGCAGCATTCTCTCTTATTCAATCAAAGACCTAGGCAGCACATTCTGTCTTATTCCATCAGGGACCTTGGCAGCAATTTCTGGCTTATTCCATCAAGGACCGAGGCAGCACATTCTGGCTTATTCCATCAAGGTTCTAGCAGCGCATTCTGGCTTATTTCACCAAGGACCAGGACGCACATTCTGGCTTATTCCATCAAGGACCTAGCAGCATATTCTGGCTTATTCCATCAGGACCGAGGCAGCATTCTTCTTATTCCATCAAGGTTCTAGCAGCATTCTGGTCATTTCACCAAAGACCCAGGAAGCACATTTCTCTTATTCCATCAAGGACCTAGGGCAACACATTCTGGCTTATTCCATCAAGGACCGAGGCAGCACATTGTGTCTTATTCCATCAAGGTTCTAGCAGCGCATTCTGGGCTTATTTCACCAAGGACCCAGGAAGGCTAATTCTGGCTTATTCATCAGGACCTAGGCAGCACATTCTGGCTTATTCATCAAGACCGAGGCAGCACATCCTGGCTTCTTCCATCAAGTTCCTAGGCAGCATATTCTGGCTTATTCAATCGAAGACCTAGGAAGCACATTCCTGGCTTATTCCCATCAGGACCCTAGGCAACACCTGGCATTCCATCCCCACACCCGGACCCGATAAGCAGCACATTCTTGCTTATTCCATCAAGGACAAAGCATTCTGGCTTATTTCACATTCTGGAAGCATTCCATTCCATCAGGACCCAGGCAGCACGGTCTGGGCTTATTCCATCAAAAGGTTCTAGCAGCGCATTTCTGCTTATTTCACCACGGACGGAAAGCGCATTCTGGCTTATTTCCATCAGACCTGGGAAGCACATTCCATGGAAAGGTATTCCATCAAGGACCAGGCCTTTGTTCTGGCTTATTCCATCAGGTTCTAGGCAGCGCATTCTGGCTTATTTCACCAAAGACCTAGGCAGCACTTCCTGTCTTACTCCATCAAGGACCTAAGCATATTCTAGCTTATTCCATCAAGGACCGAGACAGCACATTCTGGCTTATTCCATCAGGTTCTAGCAGCGCATTCTGGCTTATTTCACCAAGGACCCAGGAAGCACATTCTGGCTTATTCATCAAGGACCTAGGCAGCACATTCTGGCTTATTCCATCAAGGACCGAGGCAGCACATTCTGGCTTATTCCATCAAGGTTCCCCAACAGCGCATTCTGGCTTATTTCATTCTCCATTCATCGGGACCTAGGCAGCACATTCTGGCTTATTCCATCAAAAGACCCTGCAGCATTCTGGCTTATTCCATCAGGTTTGTATTCTGGCTTATTCATCAAAGACCTAGGCGGCACATTCTCTCTTATTCCATCAAGGACCTAGGCCTTTTGTTCTGGCTTATTCCATCAAGACCTAGGCAACATTCTGGCTTATTCTGGTTCTAGCAGCGCATTCTGGCTTATTTCACACACCTAGGTAGCACATTCTGGCTTATTCCATCAGGCCTCCATCATTCCATCAAGGACAGCAACATTCTGGCTTATTCCATCAACGTTCTAGCCTTTTGTTCTGGCTTATTCACCAAGGACCCAGGAAGCACATTCTGGCTTATTCCATCAAGGACCTAGGCAGCATTCTGGCTTATTCCATCAGGACCCGAGGCAGCACATTCTGGCTTATTCCATCAAGGTTCTAGCAGCGCATTCTGGCTTATTTCCCCACCAAAGACCCAGGAAGCACATTTCTGGCTTATTCCATCAAGGACCTAGGCAGCATTCTGGCTAATTCCATCAAGGACCGAGGCAGCACATTTCCGCCTATTCCATCAAGGTTCTAGTAGCGCATTCTGACTGTTCACCAAAAAGGCCAGAGCACATTCTCTCTTATTCCATCAAGGACCTAGGCAGCACATTCGGCTTATTCCATCGGAGACCGAGGCACATTCTGGCTTGTTCCATCAAGGTTCTAACGGTGCATTCTGGCTTATTTCTGCGGGACCAGGAAGCACATTCTCTCTTATTCCATCAGGACCCTAGGCGACACATTCCTGGCTTATTCATCGGACCGAGGGCAGCACATTCTGGCTTATTCCATCCCTAGGTTCTAGCAGCGCATTCTGGCTTATTTCACCAAGGACCCAGGAAGCACATTCTGGCTTATTTCATCAAGGACCTGGGCAGCACATTCTGGCTTATTCCATCCAGGACCGAGGCAGCATTCTGGCTTATTCATCAAAGGTTCTAACAGCGCCATTCTGGCTTATTTCTGGGGACCCAGGAGCACATTCTGTTCATCAGGACCTGGGCAGCACATTCTGGCTTATTCCCATCAAGGACCGAGGAATACATTCTGACTTATTCATCAAGGTTCTTACGCATTCTATTTCTGCAAGGACCAGGCCACATTCTCTTATTCCATCAGGACCTAACAGCGCATTCTGGCTTATTTCATCAGGACCAGGAAGCACATTCTGGCTTATTCCATCAAGGACCGAGCAGCGCATTTTGGCTTATTCAATCAAGGGACGAGGCAGCACTTCCTGTCTTCCATCAGGTTCTAGCAACATTCAAACTTGTTCATCAGGGACCCAGGAAGCACATTCTGGCTTATTCCATCAAGGTTCTAGTGGCGTATTCTGGCTTATTCATCAGGACCGAGGGAAGCACATTCTGGCTTATTCCATCAACGACCTAGCAACACATTCTAGCTTATTTCCATCAAGGACCGAGGGCAGCACATTCTCTTATTCCATCAGGGACCTAGGCAGCACATTCTGGCTTATTCCATCCGGGACCCAGGCGGCACATTCTCTTATTCCATCAAGGACTAGGCAGCCACATTCGGCTTATTCCATCAAGGACCCATAGCATATTCTGGCTTATTCCATCAAGGTTCCAGCACTTTCTGGCTTATTCCATCAAGGACCTGAGCAACACATTCTATTATTCCATCAAGTTCTAACGGCGCATTCTGCTTATTCAATCAAGGACCCAGGAAGCACTTCTGGCCCCATTCCATCAGGACCTAGGCAACACATTCTGGCTTATTCATCAGGACCGAGGCAACACATTCTGGCTTATTCCATCAAAGGTTCTGGCAGCGCATTCTGGCTTAATTCACCAAGGACCCAGGAAGCATTCTGGATTATTCATCAATGACCTGGGCAACACATTCTGGCTTATTCCATCAAGGACCCTAACTGGCACATTCTGGCTTATTCCATCAAGGTTCTAACAGCGCATTCAAGCCTTATTTCTCCAGGACCCAGGAAGCACACATTCTCTTTTATTCCATCAAGGACCTGACAGCACATTCAGCTTATTCCATCAGGACCAGGCAGCACATACTAGCTTATTCCATCAAGGTTCTAGGCAGCACATTCTGCCAACTATTTCTGGGGATTTCCCAAGGAACACATTCTGAACATTCTTTATTCCATCAGGACCTAGGCCGCACATTCTGGCTTATTCCATCAAGGACCGGTGGCATTTCTGTCTTATTCCATCATGGTTCTAGTGCGCATTCTGGCTTATACAATCACCCAAGACCGAGTGTTCTGGTCTTTACTCCATCAAGGACCTAGGCAACACATTCTGGCTTATTCCATCAAGGACCGAGGCACATTCTGGTTTATTCCATCAATATTCTAGCAGCGCATTCTGGCTTATTTCACCAAGGACCTGGAGCACATCTGCCTATTCCATCAGGACCCAGGGTTACCCTAGCCATCTATCATGTTCTAGGACCGAGGCATCGACGGCTTCCTCATCAAAGGTTCTAGCATTCTGGGCTTATTTCACCAGGACCCAGGGCTTTTATTCTCTTATTCCATCATGACCTAGGCAGCACATTCTGGCTTATTCCATCAAGGACCGAGGCAGCACATTCATTTCATCCATCAGGTTCTAGCAGCGCATTCTGGCTTATTCGACCAAGAACCCAGGAAGCATTCTGGCTCCATCAGGACCTAAAAGGTTCTGGCTTATTCCATCACGGATCTAGGCAGCTTTTATTCTGGTATCCATCAAGGACCTAACAGTACATTCTGGCTTATTCCATCAAGGTTCTAGCAGGACCTGGCTTATTTCATCAGGACGCAAGCACATTCTCTTTATTCTATCAGGACCTAGCAGCACATTCTGGCCTATTTCTCCGGGACCGGGCAGCATTCTGGCTTATTCCATCAAGGTTCTTGGCGCATTCTGGCTTATTTCTGGGACCCAGGAAGCACATTATTTATTCCATCAGGACCTAGGCAGCACATTCTGGCTTATTCAGCATCAAGGACCGGGTAGCACATTCTGGCTTATTCCATCAAGGTTCTAGCAGCGCATTCTGGCTTGTTCACCAAAAGGACCCGGAGCACATTCTCTTATTCCATCAGGACCTGGGCACATTCTGGCTTATTCCATCAAGGGACCGAGGCTTCGCACATTCTGGCTTATTCCATCAGGTTCTAGCAGCGCATTCTGGCTATTTCACCAAGGACCCAGGACACATTCTCTCTTATTCCATCAAGGACCTAGGCAGCACATTCTGGCTTATTCCATCAGGACCGAGCAGCACATTCTGGCTTATTCCATCAAAGGTTCAACGGCGCATTCTGGCTTATTTTCACCAGGACCCAGGAAGCACATTCTGGCTTATTCCATCAGGACCTAGGCAGCACATTCTGGCTTATTCCATCAGGACCGAGGCAGCACATTCTGGCTTATTCCATCAAAAGGTTCTAGCAGCGCATTCTGGCTTAATTCACCAAGGACCAGGAAGCACATTCTGGTTATTCAAAGCATCAAGGACCTGGGCAGCACGATCTGGCTTCTTCCATCTCAGACCGGGCAGCACATTCTGGCTTATTCCATCAAGGTTCTAACAGCGCATTCTGGCTTATTCACCAAGGACCCAGGAAGCATTCTCTCTTATTCCATCAAGGACCCTAGGCAGCATTCTGGCTTATTCCATCAGGACCGAGGCAGCACATTCTGGCTATTCCATCAAAGGTTCTAGCAGCGCATTCTGGCTTATTCAATCCACCGGACCAGGGCTGGCATTCTGGCTTATTCCATCAAACCTAGGCCTTTGTTCTGGCTTATTCCATCAGGACCGAGGCAGAACATTCTGAAAACGTCCATCAAGGTTCTAGCACCTAGGATCCAGGAAGCACATTCTGGCTTATTCCGTCGGGACCGATGCAGCACATTCTGGCTTATTCCATCAGGACCTAGGCAGCGCATTCTGGCTTATTCCATCTCCAGGTTCTAGGAAGCACATTCTCTCTTATTCCATCAAGGACCCAGGCAGCACATTCTCTTATTCCATCAGGACCTAGGCAGCACATTCTGGCTTATTCCATCAAGGACCGAGGCAGCACATTCTGGCTTATTCCATCAAGGACCTAGCAGCATTCTGGCTTATTCAATCAAGACCCAGGAAGCACTTCTCTCTTATTCCATCAAGGACCCTAGGCAGCACATTCTGGCTTATTCCATCACGGACCGAGGCAGCATTCGCTTATTCCTTGGACCTAGGCATCATCAAGGACCTAGGACCGAGCGCATTCGCTTATTCCATCAGGACCCAGGAAGCACATTCTGGCTTATTCCATCAAGGACCTAGGGCAGCACATTCTGGCTTATTTCCATCAAGGACCCAAGCACATTCTGGCTTATTCCATCAAGGACCTAGGCAGCATATTCTGGCTTATTTCATCAAGGACCGGGGCACATTCTGGCTTATTCCATCAAGGACCTAGGCAGCACATTCTGGCTTATTTCAATCAAAGATCCAGGCAAGCACATTCTGTCTTATTCCATCAAGGTTCTAACAGCAGCATTCTGGCTTATTCCATCAAGGACCTAGGCAGCACATTCTGACTTATTCCATCAGGACCTAGGCAGCACATTCTGGCTTATTTCATCAAGGACCGAGGCAGCACATTCTGTCTTATTCCATCAAGGTTCTGGGCACCTATTCAATCAAAGACCGGGCAGCATCCTGTCTTCTTCCATCAAGACCTGGGCAACATATTCTGGCTTATTCCATCAAGGAACGAGGCAGCACATTCTGGCTTATTCCATCAAGGTTCTAAGCAGCACATTCTGGCTTGTTCATCAAGGACCTAGGCACATTCTTATTCCATCAGGACCTAAGCAGCACATTCTGGCTTATTCCATCAGGAGCAGCTTCTGGGTTATTCCATCAAGGTTCTAGCAGCGCATTCTGGCTTATTTCACCAAGGACCCAGGAAGCACATTCTGGCTTATTCCATCAGGACCTAGGCAGCACATTCTGGCTTATTCCATCAGGACCGAAGCATTCTGGCTTATTCCATCAAAAGTTCTAGCAGCGCATTCTGGCTTATTTCATCAAGGACCCAGGAAGCACATTCTGGCTTGGTTCCATCAAGGACCCAGGCAACACATTCTGGCTATTCCATCAGGACCGAGGCAGCACATTCTGCTTATTCCATCAAGGTTCTAGCAGCGCATTCTGGCTTATTTCACCAGGGACCAGGAAGCACATTCTGGCTTATTCCATCAAGGACTGGGCAGCACATTCTGGCTTATTCCATCAGGACCGAGGCAGCACATTCAGCTTATTCCATCAAGGTTCCAGCAGTTCCTTATTTCACCAAGGACCCAGGAAGCACATTCTCTTATTCATCAAGGACCTAGGCAACATTCTGGCTTATTCCATCAAGGACGAGGCAGCACATTCTGGCTTATTCCATCAAAGTTCTAGCAGCGCATTCTGGCTTATTTCTGGGACCCAGGCTTTATTCTCTTATTCCATCAAGAACCTAGGCAACACTTTCTCTGGCTTTCTATTCCATCAAGGACGGGAGGCAGCACATTCTGGCTTATTCCATCAATGTTCTAGGCAGCGCATTCTGGCTTATTTCACCAACCCAGGAAGCACATTCTGGCTTATTCCATCAAGGACCTAGGCAGCACATTCTGGCTTATTCCATCAAGGACCGAGGCAGCACATTCTGGCTTATTCCATCAAGGTTCTAGCAGCGCATTCTGGCTTATTTCACCAAGGACCCAGGAAGCACATTCTCTCTTATTCCATCAAGGACCTAGGCAGCACATTCTGGCTTATTCCATCAAGGACCGAGGCAGCACATTCTGGCTTATTCCATCAAGGTTCTAGCAGCGCATTCTGGCTTATTTCACCAAGGACCCAGGAAGCACATTCTGGCTTATTCCATCAAGGACCTAGGCAGCACATTCTGGCTTATTCCATCAAGGACCGAGGCAGCACATTCTGGCTTATTCCATCAAGGTTCTAGCAGCGCATTCTAGCTTATTCAATCAAAGACCTAGGCAGCACTTCCTGTCTTACTCCATCAAGGACCTAGGCAACACATTCTGGCTTATTCCATCAAGGACCTAGGCAGCACATTCTGGCTTATTCCATCAAGGTTCTAGCAGCATTCTGGCTTTATTTTCACAAAGGACCCAGGAAGCACATTCTCTTATTCCATCAAGGACCTAGGCAGTACATTCTGGTTTATTCCATTCCAGCACATTCTGGCTTATTCCATCAAGGACCTAGCAGCACATTCTGGCTTATTCCATCAAGGACCTAGGGCAATACATTCTGGCTTATTCCATCAAGGTTCAGAGGCAGCATCTAGGATCAAAGACCGAGGGCAGCACATTCTGGCTTATTTCATCAAGGGACCCAGGCAACACATTCTGCTTATTCCATCAAGGACCGAGGCAGCACATTCTGGCTTATTCCATCAAGGTTCTAGCAGCATTCTGGCTTATTTCACCAAGGACCCCAGGGAAGAACATTCTGGCTTATTCCATCAAGGACCTAGGCAGCACATTCTGGCTTATTCCATCAAGGACCGGGCAGCACATTCTGGCTTATTCCATCAAGACGAGTTCTTATTCTAACTTATTTCACCAAGGACCCAGGAAGGCATTCTGGCTTATTCCATCAAGGACCTAGGCAGCACATTCTGGCTTATTCCATCAAGGACCGAGGCAGCACATTCTGGCTTATTCCATCAGGTTCTAAGCAGCGCATTCTGGCCTTATTTCATCAAGGACCCAGGAAGCATTTCTGGCTTATTCCATCAGGACCTAGGCAAATACATTCTGGCTTATTCCATCAGGACCGAGGCAGCACATTCTGGCTTATTCCATCAAGGTTCTAGCAGCGCATTCTGGCTTATTTCACCAAGGACCCAGGAAGCACATTCTGGCTTATTCCATCAAGGACCTAGGCAGCACATTCTGGCTTATTCATCAGGACCCATCAAGGTTCTTCCATCAAAGGTTCTTGACGCATTCTGGCTTATTCCATCAAGGACCCAGGAAGCACATTCTGGCTTATTCCATCAAGGACCTGGGCAACATTCTGGCTTATTCCATCAGGTTCTAGCACATTCTGGCTTATTTCATCAAGGACCCAGGACCTAGGCAGCACATTCTGGCTTATTCCATCAAGGACCTAGGCAGCACATTCTGGGCTTATTTCATCTAGGACCCAGGAGGAAGCACATTCTGGCTTATTCCATCAAGGACCTAGCAGCGCATTCTGGCTTATTCCATCAAGGACCCAGGCAGCACATTCTGGCTTATTCCATCAAGGACCTAGGCAGCACATTCTGGCTTATTCCATCAAGGACCCAGGAAGCACATTCTGGCTTCTTCCATCAAGGACCTAGGCAGCACATTCTGGCTTATTCCATCAAGGACCGAGGCAGCACATTCTGGCTTATTCCATCAAGGACCTAGGCAGCACATTCTGGCTTATTCCATCAAGGACCGAGGCAGCACATTCTGGCTTATTCCATCAAGGTTCTAGCAGCGCATTCTGGCTTATTTCACCAAGGACCCAGGAAGCACATTCTGGCTTATTCCATCAAGGACCTAGGCAGCACATTCTGGCTTATCAAGGTTCTCCATTCTGGCTTATTCCACCAGGACCTGAAGCAGCACATTCTGGCTTATTCCATCAAGGTTCTAGCAGCGCATTCTGGCTTATTTCACCAAGGACCCAGACCTAGGCAGCACATTCTGGCTTATTCCATCAAGGGTCATTTCTGGATTCCATCAAGGCCTAGGCAGCACATTCTGGCTTATTCCATCAAGGACCTAGGCAGCACATTCTGGCTTATTCCATCAAGGTTCTAGCAGCGCATTCTGGCTTATTTTCACCAGGACCCAGGAAGCATTCTGGCTTATTCCATCAAGGACCTAGGCAGCACATTCTGGCTTATTCCATCAAGGACCGGGCAGCACATTCTGGCTTATTCCATCAAGGTTCTAGGCAGCACATTCTGGCTTATTCCATCAAGGTTCTAACAGCGCATTCTGGCTTAGGACCCAGGAAGCACATTCTGGCTTATTCCATCAAGGACCTAGGCAGCACATTCTGGCTTATTCCATCAAAGACCGAGGCAGCACATTCTGGCTTATTCCATCAACCGAGGCGTTCTGGCTTAGCAGCGCATTCACTGGCTTATTCCATCAGGACCTAGGAAGCGCATTCTGGCTTATTTCATCAAGGACCCAGGCAGCACATTCTGACATTCCATCAGGGACCGAGGCAGCACATTCTGGCTTCTTCCATCAAGGTTCTAGCAGCGCATTCTGGCTTATTTCAACAAGGACCCAGGAAGCACATTCTGGCTTATTCCGTAAGGACCTAGGCAACACATTCTGCCTTATTCCATCGGGACCTAGCAGCGCATTCTGGCTTTATTTCATGGACCCAGCAGCGCATTCTGGCTTATTCCATCAAGGACCCAGGAAGCACATTCTGGCTTATTCCATCAAGGACCTAGGGCAGCATTCTCGCTTATTCATCAAGGTTCAGCGGCGCATTCTGGCTATTCTGAAGACCCTAGGAAGCACATTCTCTTATTCCATCAAGGACCTAGGCAACACATTCTGGCTTATTCCATCAAGGACCGAGGCGGCACATTCTGGCTTATTCATCAGGTTCTAGCATTCTGGCTTATTTCAGGACCCAGGAAGCATTCTGGCTTATTCATCAGGACCTATTTTCTGGCTTATACCATCAAGACCGAGGCAGCACATTCTGTCTTATTCCATCAAGGACTAGAGCACATTCTGGCTTATTCCATCAGGGACCTGGGCTTCTTCCATCAAGGACCGATGCAGCACATTCTGGCTTATTCCATCAAGGTTCTAGTCGCGCATTCTGGCTTATTTCACCAAGGACCCAGGAAGCACATTCTGGCTTATTCCATCACCGAGGACCTCCATCAGGGACCTAGGCAGCACATTCTGGCTTATTCCATCTAGGACCTTGGGCAGCACATTCTGGCTTATTCCATCAAGGACCGAGCAGCGCATTCTGGCTTATTTCACCATTCTGACCCAGGACAGGAAGCACATTCTGGCTTATTCCATCAAGGACCTAGGGCAGCACATTCTGGCTTATTCCAAATCAAGGACCGAGGCAGCACATTCTGGCTTATTCCATCAAAGGTTCTAGCAGCGCATTCTGGCTTATTTCACCAAGGACCAGGAAGCACATTCTCTCTTATTCCATCAAGGACCTAGGCAGCACATTCTGGCTTATTCCATCAGGACCGAGGCAGCATTCTGGCTTATTCCATCAAGGTTCTAGCAGCGCATTCTGGCTTATTTCACCAAGGACCCAGGAAGCACATTCTCTCTTATTCCATCAAGGACCTAGGCAGCACATTCTGGCTTATTCCATCAAGGACCGAGGCAGCACATTCTGGCTTATTCCATCAAGGTTCTAGCAGCGCATTCTGGCTTATTTCACCAAGGACCCAGGAAGCACATTCTCTCTTATTCCATCAAGGACCTAGGCAGCACATTCTGGCTTATTCCATCAAGGACCGAGGGCCATTCTGGCTTATTCCATCAAAGTTCCTAGGCAGCATTCTGGCTTACTCCATCAAGGACCTAGGAAGCACATTCTGGCTTATTCCATCAAGGACCTAGCAGCACATTCTGGCTTATTCCATCAAAAGACCGAGGGCAGCACATTCTGGCTTATTCCATCAAGGTTCTAGCAGCGCATTCTGGCTTATTCCATCAAGGACCGAGGCAGCACATTCTCTTATTCAATCATAGTCCTTGCACATTCCTGTCATTCCATCAAGGACCGAGGAATTCTGGCTTATTCCATCAAAGGACCTAGCAGCACATTCTGGCAATCAAAAGACCTAGGAAGCACTTCCTATCTTATTCCATCAAGGACCTAGGCAACACATTCTGGCTTATTCCATCCAAAAGGACCGAGGCAGCACATTCTGGCTTATTCCATCAAAGTTCTAGCAGCGCATTCTGTCTTATTCCATCAAAGACCTAGGCAACACATTCTGTCTTATTCCATCAAAAGGACCTAGGCATCACATTCTAGCTTATTCAATCAAAGACCTAGGGCAGCGCATTGTCTTACTCCATCAAGGACCTAGGCAACACATTCTGGCTTATTCCATCTGGGACCTTGGCTGCACATTCTGGCTTATTCCATCAGGACCGAGGCAGCACATTCTGGCTTATTCCATCTAGGACCTTGGCAGCACATTCTGGCTTATTCCATCTAGGACCTTGGCAGCACATTCTGGCTTATTCCATCAAGGTTCTAGCAGCGCATTCTGGCTTATTTCACCAAGGACCCAGGAAGCACATTCTGGCTTATTCCATCAAGGACCTAGGCAGCACATTCTAGCTTATTCAATCAAAGACCTAGGCAGCACTTCCTGTCTTACTCCATCAAGGACCTAGGCAACACATTCTGGCTTATTCCATCAAGGACCGAGGCAGCACATTCTGGCTTATTCCATCTAGGACCTTGGCAGCACATTCTGGCTTATTCCATCAAGGTTCTAGCAGCGCATTCTGGCTTATTTCACCAAGGACCCAGGAAGCACATTCTGGCTTATTCCATCAAGGACCTAGGCGTCACATTCTGGCTATCCGATTTCTATTATGAACACGTGAATTAATCTTCTTCTTTTTTCTTTGTACAGTTTAGCCAATTGTATCAGCAGTTGCACACACTCTACCTTTTTGAAGGTCAGCGGATTTTTTCTGTATTCAGTTATCTTAGGGTTAGCCAAGATAAGATATTTTGGAAACTCTATAATCTATGATTTGTATTGTCGTTTAAATTACATTGGTTCTTATTAAATACCGTGTTTCTTCAGGACCTCTATGTGTTATGGTTTTATAATTCTGTGTAAATAATTAGAAACCCTCTAGCATTCATACATAGAAAAATATTTGTTGAAAATGAGAAACGGAAAGACGTAGAAACAACCAAACGAGTATTACCATAATCCCCACTATATAATACGCCTTCATCCATATTTAGCAACCCTAAATTTATGTTGAACGTGTGGAAAAATGCTTCTAATCATGCATATTACCCACCCTTGTTTAGTAATCAAACCTATAAATTGTATTTCTCCAATTTCATTACGGCCAGCGTTTCCTACTCTTATTGAAGATGTAATTGAAGATATTTATCAAAATTTCCGATCATCACGATTCTAAAAGGAAACGGAAATACCTATATTGTGTCTACTGCGCAGACTCAGTGTTCTATAAAATGTGCAGTCTACCAGATATGTATGTAGTTCGAGTTAGTTATACACACCTCCAGATTGTTTAATAGTTCGATTTATACAGAACTCGAGTTTGCTTAATAATTCAAGTTAGATATATGTAAATCAAGTTGTGCTTAAAAAGTAGACAGTATAACAGTTAGTCTGAGAAATATTTGACAAAGAATAAAATAAATAAAAGAACGAAGAAATCAATTCAATGAAATTTATTGGTCTTGATCATGAGTTTTTACAAAAATATGGTTTTAAACATAGAATAATATTATTCTAATTTAGTTTTAGGATAATTGTTATTTTATTTTACATTTGTAAGTATTGTTTCGTACATATGATTGCATTTGGCATTCTTATGAAGTCGCAATCGCCGATTGTTAGTGTAAAATTGTAGGATGTTTGTGGTGAGTAGTCATTTTGCAACTGAGATCGACTTATGAAACGGCAATTTTTAAAAGATTTTTTGCAGCTGTGCATAATACGCACCCCGAATTTGGACTATTATTTTTTTAGGATAATGCGTATTTACGGTATTTTTTACCTGGTTGTTATCTTTTGTTGAAGAAACAAGAGACTGAATCTTGAGTTTATGATCAAATTTGGAACGGAATCCGATAGAATGACATGATAAAGAATGAGAAATTTTGTATATAACCTTCCTTGTATGTGTATGTGATTTTGTTTTAAATAATATGTGTAGTTATTGTCCAGATAATTAAGTTGGATAAAAAAAATGACTGTAGTTTTCTTAGCTTTAAATTTATGTCATGAGATGTAGGAGCCAAATGTTAGAGTTATGGCCTGAAAAAGTAAAGGAGCCCAATGTTTTTGTCAACACGCGATTGTCCGATTGTCACGTGTCTGTGTGTCGTAGAGGAGAAGAGTAGGGTAGATTCTCATTGGAGTGGGGGGAATCCCTTTAATGATTATAATAATTGTTATAAATATTTCAGTGTAATTATTTGTAACCAGATAATTAATTTATTTTTTATTTCAAATGTACACGATAACGTCACAAGTATAATTAATTCTGATTTTATTTATTTTTAATGGACACAAGTGCATTGCAAACAACCTTGGAAAAGACAGTTGGGTGGAGCGGCACATGATAATAAAAATTCGAAAAACATTTATTCGAATTGAAAATTGTTTGAATGAAAATTAATCAAAATGACAATTATACTAAATGATACTTATTTGAAATACGTACGTGAGTTTGCTTTGAGAGTGTCAACGCTGATTTACCTAGAACTAATAACGCCCTTGAAGGATGACATAGAGATTTTGATTTTGATTTTTAATTGACACAAATGTATTGCCAACAATAATTGAAAATAAAATTAGCTGGAGCTACACAATCCTCAACTTAGAAATTTGACAGATTTCAACAAGATTTTTGAATCCGTTATCTGTTTCCTGCAAACGGTATATCTCAAGCTTATCTCAATTTTATCGATCAGACAACTTACATTACACAGTTTTACCATACCAGACCTTTAGAACTATGATTCTCCATGACACGTAAAAATGGTAAACTTTTAACCTGTTTATATTTAAGATCAACGCTTTTCTATCGAACATATGTTCATCATCTGAACTTAGTTCCATGTCTTATAACCATACAACGTCATTCAGTAAATTCCTTTTTTTAATTGGATTCCCCCCCAAGTAAGGCAGTAAAGCCACTAAGACACAAGTTACTGGGTGGGGAAGAATTCATACCGTGAAAATAGTTCGAAAATAAATACTCATGGTAATTGTTCGAATAAGCTCTTCACTATATTACCTAGATTTATTTATTTTTTTTTAACTATGGTACCTAGATTTTTTTTAAGCGCAGTACTAGAGTGATTTCGAGATCTCATCCATTTACATTTGAACTGGTTAGATGTAGACATAACTTCTATGGCACAATTTATTTTCTCGCACTTCTAGCTTGTGGAACTACCTCCCGGCTTCATGCTTTACAGTCAACATTAATCTTTAAAAAAATTCCAATGCAATGTCAATTGCTATCTACTGTCCTTTTGATTACTCTTCTATTGTTCTCGCTCCCTAGTAAGGATTCTGTTTTCTAATTCTTCAGATTATGAGAACATTGTTCGAAAACAATTCTTCGAAAATAATTATCCGAAAAAACATTTATTCGAATTGTAAATTGTTTGAATGAAATGTAATCGAAAGTACAATTATACTAAAGAATAATTGTTTGAAATGTGTACGTGGGTTTGTTTGAGAGAATCAATGCTGATTTACCGAGAACTAATAACGCCTTTGAAGGATGAGATATGGCTTTTTTAAGCAAGTGTAAATCCATCATTTCACAAAATTAAAATTCTTTGATACCCTTAAAAGAGAATAAGACTTGCAAGTAATTCATATTGCAAAAGTAAGAACGGGATGCTAAAATATCAAGAGCTCCAAGAAATACCGCGCGTAAATGGTAAACTTAAAAATCAGTGGCATCCTTTAATGTGCACTCTTCGATAGTTCATTTTTGAGGGTTGTATCATATAACTTAAAGCTATAAGAATTTTTTCTTACTGTTGTGGTAGGATCCATAATTTTGCAGAGTGGGAGTACCGATGTATAAATATGGTTGGTACCAGGAAGAGAGGGAGGAATCAAGAGATTCACTCTCAGTCGAACTCTATGCATTTTGCGAGAGGGACCCGACGAGGCTTTGCCGAGAGGCAGGGTTTCGTCCGGGAGTGGTTGACAGGCCTTGAAACCCGTCTAGGCAGGTTCAGAAAGGCCATATTTTTGGCCGAGCCTACGACTCGGAGATACACACTTTAAACTGGCCTTGTCCCACATTTTATCCTCGTGGGTGGATAGATAAATACAGGGATCAAGAGATTCAACCAGACTCTGCCCGACTGCGACTCAGTCAACACATTCTCCAGGAACGGTCTTACCAGGAATATACAAAAGATATATGTAAATATTGTGTACATTTTCTTGTTTCAATACATTTTGTTCTAAGTACATTTTGTGTAGCATTATTATTCCATGCATTAGTCAAGTTTCAACACTTACTAATGTCTTTTTTATTAAAGGTATGTTTATTTCAATTATTTATCATGTATATATTTGCCCTTTTAATTTCTGCATCTTTATTGCTATAAAGAATTTTTAATTTCGAATAACTATCATTTAGTATAATTGTTCTTTCGATTAATTTTCATTCAAATAATTTACAATATATATATATATATATATATATATATATATATATTAATATATATATATATATATATATATATATATATATATATAATTATTTATATATTATATATATGGTATTAAAGTATCAGAGAGATAGAGTAACATATTTGGTTGATAGATGTGAGTTTTGTGACCCTGGGTTTCACGCTGATCGTCAGACAAACTGACAATTTTTTTTTTAATTTTGTTCATAGATTGCGTTATTGGTTTCCCTTCCATAATAACACCAATACACGCAATCTACATGAACCCAAAATTAAAAAAAAAATTAATCAGTTTGTCGACGATCAAAAAGCGTGAAACCCAGGGTCATAAACTCACCCAACTTATATATATATATATATATATATATATATATTCCTGGTCCAATTCGATAAGGTTATTTATTACCGCTTCAAATTGCCAATGTACTCACAAGGTTTATCACACATTTCGATCCTAGGATGCTCGTCATAATTTAAACGCGTTGCGTGAACAATACCTTTCTACTTTGTTTCAGTATCTCCATTTATTTGGAAATTATATATCCACCCGCCAAAAAATAAAAGTAAATAAAACACATGGTTAAATGGGAGTTAGTAATAGGCCTGCAGCAATAGGAAGGCCATCTTTATTTTAGACGCGCCAAGAGCACAATGAAAAATTTTTATTAGAATGCCCCGACATCCTGCAGTGGTCAATTTGGGTAGACAACCTGACCGTTCCTTACGGCTATAAAATTCTTAATTCTCCAAACAATTTTCAACGTCGCTTTAGGATCTGTCAATTATTGCACAATAAGACTTCTTTTCTTGATAAACACAAAATGTCGTTCTTTTATCCTCGGTGAAGTTTGCTAGGTTTGGTATCAGAAAAATGTAAAGAAACTAATATATTTATAGTGCACTCTGATAATCAAAATAAAAATTTACAACGTCTACCGTAACTTTGAATTAAATTACTTCAATGTAAATATCAATAACATTCCGTAAAAGCTAAGGAAATATGTTTCAGAAAATTTTATACAATAGGAATTGTTTGCATCTTGTTTGCATATATATTAGGTTGGTGCAAAAATAATGATGTAATAATGTCGTTTTTGACGTTAAAAATTCAAAAAACGACATTAATACGTCATTTTTACTGTTTTATATATATATATATATATATATTAGTTGGTGCAAAAATAATGGCGTAATAATGTCGTTTTTTGACGTTAAAAAATACGTCAAAAACGACATTATTCCGTCATTATTTTGCACTAACTTAATATATATATTTATATATATATATATATATCTGTGTAGTTATATATATGTATGTCTGTGTCTTTTATACATATATATGTATGTGTGTGTGTGTGTGTGTATGTGTGTATGTGTTTATGCAGTGTTACATTAGAACATGCATACCCACTACAAATCTCTACATCTTGTTTCAACATTAAAAAAAATCTTTTTTGACGTTTCATCATGTGCGGAATCACGTCGTGATACGAAGCTTTGTAGCATCGTGATTCCCACACCTGATGGAACGCTAAAAAAGATTTCTGTTAGGAAAGGTGATATAGGGAAAAAACCTGGGCGTAGATTAATATTTGGATAATATTCAATGGCGGCACTTTCGAGGACTTTTTTTATGAGTAAGTTATTTTCTTTTTTATGAGTGTAGAGTTTTTATAATAAAAATTGTGGTTGAATTTATTTCTCTGTATGACTAATGCATTAGTTGAGTTGTTTTTTTATTGTTTTGTTTTGTTTTTTGTATGTCTATTTTATATAATACAAATAACTTTTATAGCAAGAAATAATGTCGGAGAAAATATTTAGAAAAACAGGATAATCTCTCTCTCACTCTCTCTCTCTCTCTTTACTCACTCTCGCGCTCTCTCACTCTCTCTCTCTCTCTCTTTTGCTCTTTCTCTCACTCTCTCTCTCTCTCTAACTGGAAATGTTCATGAATCTAACGTTTAATTTTTATTAAGAATTGGGCAGAGATTGAAATATAGAGAAATAAAAAAGTAGAACCTATTTGTGGGTTTTTCCTTTTTGTGTGATTTGATTTTCATTGGTTAATGAGGCTTCACGTGAATTTATGACGTTCCGAATTCAAGGAGAGACGACGCGTCCTTTCGAAACTCTAAGAAATGAACAGATTCCAGGCTTAACTGAAAAATTTTAAATATTGCTTTATGAATCATATTACGTCAATGGAAATACCAATAACCTTCTGTAAAAGCTAAGAAAATAAGTTTCAGAAAATTTTATCATATTTCTTGTTTGTCTATGTGGGATTCAGATGACAATGCATATTCTTCAGTGTCTATGTCTGTAATTCTAGTAGACATTTATATTTGGTTGTTGTCCTCATGTTGAGTGGGGAACCTTTTTACGTTGGTCGTCGAACTAAACATACGTTAGAGTCATTAGGAATGCATTTAATAACGGTTGGTTATGTAATATAGTGTTTTTGACGCGTGTTCATAGTTGGTAAAATATTTATCAAAACGCTATCGAAGTACTATCGACGCAAAGAATTATCTACTATACATAGGTACCTCTACGAAATGCAAACAGAAAGAGCATAGCATGATGAAAAAGACGCCGAACTTGACGAAAACAAAATTTTAATGTCTAATGTTCATATTATTATTAAAGAGGAAAGATCAAAGTATTTTGGGGGTATTTTTTTACATTTTTTAATCGTTCCTAGCACGTCCGAAATTTTCGTTAAAAATCTTGTCTTTCTTTGTCAAAAAAAAAAGAACAGATAATCCATCATTTTCAATCATTTTTTTCCATTTTATAAAAAAAGATGAAAATCTGACTTTGATATTCTTTTAAAAATCAGTTATCATTTTTTCAAAACTTATTTTAATAGAATCAGAAATTATAATGTTTATATAAATATTTTGAACCAAGCTTAACTTAGCTTCTGCGCCGCAAAAATGTAATTTGAAAATAAAACAAAGCCGGTCATAACCTTTCGCGTCTTTTGACAGGTGACGAAACACATTTTGATGACGTTTAGATAACTTACGGGAGGATAATTCTTTCTATGGATGGAAGGAAGTGAAATTATTTAGATTTAAGTGAACAAATTATTTACCTCCTTACTTTTAAGGAAAACTTTCAGCGCTCTAATTTTTTATTCTTTTTTTTTTTTTACTTAGCTTTCATCTTTACGTTTACGATGCTTTATGGGAAATATAAAGAAATTAAAAAAAAGACTGTTAAGAGTGAGATTAAATTTCATAAGAAAGGAATCTAGTTAATTTATAGGTACCTTTCTTTATGAAATTTTATCAGAAGTGTACATAAAATACTATAATTTTTTGTACATTTATTACATTTTACTGTGTTATTTGTATTTCAATTCATTTTATTATTAATTTTGATATTTCATTTATGGAAAATGTCATAAATGAGATTAATATAAAAAATAAGATCATATAAATTAAAGTTTAGCAGTAGTTAAATTTCATAAGATGATACTGATACTTATAGGTACCCTTCCCAGTTGAAATTGAAAAATATTAACTTCTCCATACGTGTTTCGCAAAAGCAAAGGCCTTAACAGCGGAGAACAATGCTGAACTCAAATAACGCAACTAAATTGTATTCTGGTTGATCTTCCGTACTTTATAATTACCGCCCGATTATAAACACAAAAATTACATTTCTTAATTACTGCGGATCTTCTGATTGGTCCAAATGATACAATTTTCAAAGCGCTTCTTTCTTTTTAGATGAAAATCTATTGCTTGTATTTTTACTATCAAAATGTATATTTATACTTTCATAGTGTTTTGCTTGTGGGGCTCATTATTTGCCTATAGCTGGTACCCTAACAGTTGCTACTACATCTTGCTTTTAATCTTTATTATCCATTTCCCTCACTAACGTTTTACCATTTTATTTAAGTCTTAGTAACCTTATATCTTAGTGGCTTTAATGACTTATCTGGGATGAAATAATGAATAGATAGGGGCTTAGTATCGTCTAGAATCTGTATAGTTCGGTAAGATTCGGCAAATTGACGGGCCTTCCACAAGTGGTCGAAAGAGTTTTGGAGAGATGTTGAACCATGTCGCCTCGATGGTTTTCTCATATCCCTGATGATATTGGTGCCGAATGTTGTGTGCAAAAAAAACCTTTCCACTAGGTCATTTAAACATGGATTATCCACATGGGTTGTTTTGCTATCAAAATCTTTTAAGCGTACTAGTAATTCTTAATTGGCACCTTGCTTCTTTGCTCCCTACCATTAATCTCCTGCCTCATTGAGGTTGTGAAGTTGTAGCTCAATTGTTGTGAGAGGCAGACGGCAGGGGATTATCCATATTCGGAAACTGACTGACTTAGGGTTAAATTCTCAAGAGGGAACACGTCGAGCGAACGTGTTACCCACACCATTTGCCAGAATGATTTAGTATGCTCCTGAACCCAATCTGGACACTTTGAATATGAAGATTGAAATATAAAATGTTTACGAGCAACGTGAGTCTATCAAATGTTCCGTAGAGGATAACAACCATCTAAATGGTTTGTTAGGCTTTGAGAAAATATTCTTTAGATGAACACAGGGTTTAATATGTCATGCTCGTTTCAAGTCTTGACGAATGTCGATTTAAAATGATGTGCTTTCAGAGCGACCAGTAATTAGCAAACTTTTGAACATGTTGATAACGCATCGTCTTGAAGGTTGTCACCAAATCAGTCATATTGTGGAAATTGAGTCTGTCAGAATTGCTAATTGGAGAACTCGGTGACGATTAATTCGATTTCCTTGTTAACAATCCGTACACCAAATTAACATTAAGTCGGAAAGGAACTCAACCTTTTCCTTTGCTCCACGAGAAAGCAAGGTACGATTGATGTCAAGAGACGGAGCAGAGATGAGAATTCTGCAATTCAAAGATTTTTTAACTTCTCACGAATAGCCTCGTCTGGTCCCGACTAAATTAAGGATTTCAAGCATGGCACCTAACTCGTTCAGAAATATATAAAATGTCTACAAAAATTGGTGACCGCCTACTAGTGGAATACCACTAACCAAATTTCCGTAGCAGAAGAAGATATACCTACAACTGTTGCCTGTATAACTTTAAGCCTATATGAATTTGCCCGTGTTCATTTCGGATTGCGAAACGCGACCCAAGCATTTCAATGAGTTTTGGACAAAGCTTTACGTGGTCCCTACGTGGTCTACCCTTCTTTATTTCCGTATACAGACGATGTCTTTGTTGTATCGGAAACCTACCACCCGTCTTGAAGATGAACTTGTCCGCGTCTGTGAACAAAGACTTTAAATAGTGGCATGTCAGTTGACATGGGGGGAAGACAGATAGACAGAGAGGGTAAGACCTCCGAGTCTAGCTGAGTCGTGATACAGTCTTTGACTGTAAGCGACGTCTGTCGAACTCTCTGCATTAGCAGAGAGGAACCCGGACGAAGTTTTGCCGAAGGGCAAAGTTTCGTCCGGGGAGGTAGACAGGGCCTGAACCTGTCAAGGCTGGTTCAAAGGCTATATTTTTGGCCGAGCCTACGGGCTCGGAGATACTCGCATTAAACCGGCCTTGTGCCATATTCAATCCTCGTGGGTGGATCGATAAATACTAAGACAGATAGACAGAGAAGTTCTTAGTTGAGCTAGTTATTGACTACTCAGGCGATTTCTGTACCTTTTTACCAACCTATTAAAACCCTTTTTATTGTTACGTGTTATTTGGCGTTTGTCTCTACTAACCCCAAATCAACATCATAACAGTCTTAGTAGCAAATAATTATCCAGAGGAACATTAGCAACATTTTCAGGAAATATGTGAATGTTTCAACTATCACGTTTTAAAGATAAACGCTTCAAATTATATTTTCGGTGTTCCTTTTCGAGGTTCTTTTATGACATCGCATTGATGAAACTGTTATCCCTCCTTTGATTTACAAAAATAGAAGGAATCAAAGATTTAGCTGTCCCCACTTCATTGAGGCAGGTAAGAAGGTTCACTGGTGTCGCTAATTACAGATTTTCCAAGCGTAGCTTAGATGTGGCACATGGCCGAAAGCATGGGGCATCCAGTGAGGATCGAACTCACTTTTCAGTAGTAACTGATCTAGAAAGACAAGCTTGCTAATCATTACACCAGGCCGAGGTGCCCTGGTGTCGCTAATTAAGACAGACGTTTTATTCCCGAGTGTTGTTGTCCGTTATCTCTGATAACAGATATCTCCCGGAAAGGGATATATTTGAACGAAGTAGCTAAATGGTTTTGGCTACTATAACCAAGTAGAATACGGTAGCAGTAATCGATTGGTACGCGTCGTAGTCGCAGGTAAGAAGTGTAGATCAATGGCGTAGTCCAATGGGCGTCGTTATAGACTTAGCTCTCAGATTACAGCTCTTCGACTCTCCTACACGTCCGTCGGTATTTATGACGGACACCAGCCAATCATATTCCAGTGAGGGGGAACACAGGTGTATGCATATTCCATTATAACAACAGATATTCTCAAGTCAAAGACTAAAAATATCTCTTTTTCTGAAGAAGTCCTAAAAAGCGTTTAACACAGCCGAACATGCACTACAAACTACACTAAGCTGAATTATATCCACATTGACCTATCAGCTCGACTTTTTTGACAACAGATTCTGCTATCAGTGCCGTTCTTCAGCAATCAAGGAAAGATTAAGTCAAACCTGTTTCATTTTTTCTCAGTGAAGTTGCAATATTCTCAAAAGAAATACCGTAAGAGCAAAATTGTCAAAATCGTGTAACAGCATCACTGTCCTTCCCACAAAATGTTTAATATCTAAAACATCCTTAAACTCCTTGACTTTCATCTTCCCTGCTTTTAAGATAAGACGTTTAGCCATCTTCACAACATTTCTTGTGGGAATCACTGAAAAACTCTTTGTGTTATTCAGCTAGAAAGACAACAGGTTAAAATCGTTTTGTGCCAGAACAACTGTCATCCCAACTGAGCAGTGGTGAGAGGAAATAGATCACCCAGGCGTCCAGTAATGATACCAACAGTCATACTCTGGCTTCCATCTTCAAAATTCATTCACGAACTATCAAGAGGACAGTGAATAAGTTTTAAAAAAGAGGGGACACTAGAGAGAAAAACTGAATCAGGAGTTCACAATAAGTCTTATTGAAGCGTTAAAAGTGAAAAATCGCGAAGAGCCTCTTGTTAACCCCAGTTTTACAGTAAATGTGAGAAGAAGGTGGGGGCCTTCATGCATTTGCACTTGCATTTCAACTTAGGGCTAAAGAGATCAATTAAAAAATATAATATATAATATAAAAAATATAATATATAATATAAAAAATATAATATATAATATAAAAAATATAATATATAAAAAAAGTTTGGCACGTGAGAGGAGAGTTTCAGCTATGACAGTCCAAAGAACAGTAAAAAAAAAAAATTAAAATGAAAATGAAATCATATGTGAAATGTGTGACAACTTGTTACTCAGCACACGGAGTTATGAAGTTAGAGACCGGAGAATCAATCTTGAATAATCCCTGGAATTATAATATATATATATATATATATTATATATATATATATATATATATATATATATATAAAAAATCTCAGAGTTAACCTGTAGAAAAAAGACAATATTTATAAATGTAAAAGACAATAGGAAAACTGTAATAATAATAGACGCGATTCGTCCAATGACATTTTTCATTTTCAAGGCAAAAAACGAAAATAAAAGTCTACATTGAACGAAAAGTGTCAGTTAATACTACAGTTTTCCTATTGTCTTTACATTTATATATATATATATATATATATATATATATATATATATATAGTTTATATATATATATATAGTTTTATATATATATATATATATATATATATATATATATATATATATATATATATATATATATATAGAGAGATAGATAGATAGATAGATAGATAGATAGATAGATAGATAGATATTTGAAAATTATGTCAATCCTTCATGAGCTTCCGATCCATTAGCTATTTTTTATGATCTACTTCATCACGATTCTTCTGTTAAGCTTTGAGAGTAATTATACATTTTTGTTGACCAACGCAGAGTTCAATATTGTTATAAAAACCTAGGAGAATTCCAGTAAGATATCTTTAATCATTTCTAAGATACAACGGTTCAAAATTTAATCAAGTGGACCAATTCACTTTTACAGAATTTGCATAATTACGATGTTATACCCGGTATAGTACTTTCGGCCGTGAACTTCTGGCTGTCTATCTTTATATTAGATATCCGCGCCATCTATTAGAAGGTAGAGATTTCATCATATTAACCGATCATTAACTTTTTACTTTTTTCATTTAATATAAAAAGTGACAAATAATCACCTACAGAAATACGACATTTGCGGCGTGGTACAAAGGCTTTATCAAATCAATGATTAAAAAATTACTTTCAGCGAAAGAATCCTGTAGGTCTTACCTAGAACCGCCCTTGTGAATTGTAGTTAGAGAATCACAAAAAAAGAACTGTACTAAATAAAAGAAACCTAACAACTTGAAGACTTCCAACAAGTGAAGCAACTAAAACTGACATCATATGAAACGAGAAGAAAAAATAATGATATAAACAAGATTTTGACACACCACGCAGCTCCGAACAAAAGGTTAGGAAGAAAACCGCCATCAATACTTGAAAGAGCTCTTCATGGCGAGGTGGGTTAAAGCGTACCGGGCGTACAGGTAGCTCCCTCCGTCCTGAGAAACGCTGGAGAGTGCAACAGTGAGTTTTTGAAAAGCTATTTTCATGAAAAAAAAAAGAATTAAAAAATCCACGGAATCCATATATGGGTGTAAATAGTCACGAAGCATTTAGGAGATACGAGATTTCTAAATGTGAACGTGATTAGGGAGAACGCAACGAGGCTGCCGATAGCGGCTCTAAAGGTGATTTTGAAGACTGATTTGCAAAGAGAAAGCGAATAAGGATTTTGACTAAGTACATTGACTGAAATGTCGTTGACATTGATAGCTTGTTTCTTTCTCGAATATGTTATGACTATCTTATTTCATAACAGACCCCGTATAAATTGATCTGATGGTCGTTTAGAGTAAACTCGCCGTTTGGCACGGGTGTACACGGCTGCAATTGTATAACCACGCACACCCTGTATACATGCACACGCTATCTGCGTGCGTCCCTACTTGCATGCATCATCCATTGGTATACTAAGGTACTACCTACTCCCTAATCTTTCCTAAATCCTACATCCTTCGCCTGTGTTTGATTGTTCTTAAAAAAATGAATTTCATCGATAAAACCTTGTTGTGTGGTCGCTACTCGGTGTAAATTGTTTTTTAGATAGTTAGTAACTTTCCTATGGATGTAATAGCTTACAAATAGTACGTCATTTTTCACAAATTTAATAATCAAGCAAGAAAAGTGACGAACCGTGAGAGCTTGATTCAACAGCAAGGGCAAACGCATGAAAAAAAACCCTTCTGCTTCCTGCATTTACTGTAAAGCTGGGGCTAATAAGAGGTTCCTCAGGAGTTTTACATTTTAACGCTTAAGTAATCCTTCTCAAATAAGGGTTGCTTGAATGACAATTTAGGTGAAACTTTTGGCTAAAGGCTTGTCGCAGATTTTTTCAACTTAACTGATCTAAACCAATCATTCACGCAAGACAATTTGTTATATGTAATTTACCTGGCAAATTTGGTCAGCATCGGATGAAAAGCCAGGGAGTTATGGCCAAAACACTGGCTTTTTTCGTTGTTTTTTGTTATATATGGGGAAGAGATCAGGACTAAAACGGCAGTATCTTATTTCTTGCCTGATGCGAAATTTTTTGCGACATTTTGGAAGAAAATCGGATAAAAAGCCAGGAAGCTTTTCAAGTTTTTGTTTTAAGTAGTGCGAAAAACACGAATTTTTCAAAGACTTTTTCAGTTTTTTTTTTGCGAAAGCAATTTCGGAGGAAAACATGAGCAATGTTTTGCCCTAAGTGCAAAGAACATCAGCTCATCCAGTAAAAAATTGTTCGCGTGTAACTTTGACTTTTTTGAAAAATGTCCTACCAACATTCAGTTTTATCGATTTCTAGGTGAAACCCGAGGGTCCTGGAGATTGACCAGTTAGTGTCGACGTATATTGATAAATTTGCAACATGTGTGTGCAATTTCATCGACATCCGTCGAGAAATGTGGACGTGCATGAATAGCATATATACACATTGACAGACACACACACACACACACGCACAGACAGACATCTGTTTTATAGATATAGATGCCCAAATTATTATTTTTCAGACTTGAGCTCACTGGCATTATATATTACATATGAGATATAACCGTCGATTTCGTTTATGAAAGCATCTTTGCCGCAACCCTCGTGACATAGACGGCGGCCATTATAAGAATTATCGTCTAAACATATTAATACCTGAAGCGTCTCATCAATACAGGCCATTGATTTGGCAAGCTTTATCCCTTCTCTTATTGGAGGGATATATGGCGCAGTGAAGCGTGTTGAATCAGATCCGGGGACCGAAGAATAAAATTGAAAATCAGATCAGAAGTAACTTCATAATATTACCAGCCTTCTCTTAGCGCAATGGTGAAGAGGTTGGTTCAGGAATTTACGGGAACAATATGCCAGGACTGTCATCATGCCAGAAAATTAAGCCATCAATAAAAAAGCCCCATGTATAAGCAAGGAATGCATGAGTTACTAAATTAATAAGAATTCTTTATAAATTTGACATGTTTTGCTATTTATTTAACTTAATCAGGAATCCTGGCAATCGAATGATTCTGATGAAGGTAAAGGCCTGCCGAAACGCGTCGGATTTGTTAAGCTTTACATATTAATTTATTTTGTCGGACTTCATCCATGTTCTCGGGTCATTAAAAGAAATATTTAAATAAATAATAGATCATTCTGGAACTTTTAGGCATAAATTTCAGGCTCTATACATGGTGAGCGACATTTTGGTGTGAGACAGAAAACAAAGAGAGAATTTATGATTTATATACATTAATATATATATATATATATATATATATATATATATATATATATAGTGTGCAATATATATATATATATATATTTATTAAAGACATTTTATTTATGTTTAACGTTGTTTTTTATAGATACAAGTATTTAAGCAAATGCTGTTTATGATATATATATATATATATAGAAAATATTCGTTTTCATATATATATATTTATATATATGTTATATATGGATATATAATTTATGTTTATAAATTTAATGTAAACAAAATAACATTTGAATTTTTATATGTTAAAAAATAGACGGATTCGAAATCCCATCCCATATACGACATTTTCTAAAAAAAACGTTTAAAAAACGACAAGTTTTTATTGACAAAGACATTTTTTTATTTATTTTTTAAACAAGTTTAAATAAAACAGTTACCGGCCTGAATGTCCGAAAATTTTCATAAAAATATTCGTTCATAGACAGGATTCGAACCTGCATCCTATACGGAACCGCCATATACGCTGGCGTGCCTTGACCACTCGGCCACCATGAAAATTTCTACATTCAGGCCGGTAAATGTTATAAACTGTTTATCATAAACAGATTTGCATTAAATACTTGTATCTATAAAATAACAACGTTAAACATAAATAAAAAATGTTTTAATAAATTAATTGTCGGACCTCGTCCATTTCTTTTAACATATGACGTCATTTGTTTACATTCGATACGCCAGAGCAGTTATGAATTGTGTGGAAGATTGTAGTTTATAACAGTAAATTCGACCTTGTCTACCATAAGGTTCACATTGAGTGGGTCAATATACGCCAGCGTATATGGCGGTTCATATAGGATGCAGGTTCGAATCCTGTCTATGAACGAATATTTTCTATGAAAATTTCTCGGACATTCAGGCCGGTAAATGTTATTTAATACTGTTTATCATAAACAGAGAGCATTTGCTTAAATACACATCTATAAAAATAACAACGTAAACATAAATAAAAATGTCTTTAATAAATAAATTGTCGGACCTCGTCCATTTCTTAACATATGACGTCATTTGTTTACATTGATACGCCAGAGCAGTTATGAATGTACGAGATTCATGGAAGATTGTAGTTTATAACAGTAAATTCGACCTTGTCTACCACTATAAGGTTCATGGTGGCCAGTGGTCATATATATATTCCGTATAGGATGCAGGTTCGAATCCTGTCTATGAACGAATATTTTCTATGAAAATTTCTCGGACATAGGCCGGTAAATGTTATTTAATACTGTTTATCATAAACAGAGCATTTGCTTAAATACTTGTATCTATAAAAATAACAACGTTAAACATAAATAAAATGTCTTTATAAATTGTCGGACCTCGTCCATTTCTTATATATATATATATATATATATATATAGTGTAAATGGCAATGAGATATGGGTAGGATTTTCTGATAGAAACGTTTATAAATTTAACGTTTTATTTAATTTTAATCAGAAAATAAGTCCATATTTAAAAAAAAACAAAACTGTTTCCAATTTATTCCTTTATTCTACCATATACATGATGTGTGTGTGCAAGACATACATACATACATACATGTATATATGTGGGTGTGTTTGGAGACATATATATATATATATATATATATATATATACACACACCCACACATATATATACTCAGATATACACACACACACACCAACATATATATATATGTGTGTGTATATACAGGTATATATATGTGTGGGTGTATATATATATATATATATATATATATATATGTATGTTGGTGGTGTGTGTAGGCTATATATATATATATAGATAGATAGATAGATATATGTGTGTGTGTGTGTGTGTGAAGATGAAGAGATAATGTGGAAAAGCTATAAACAACACGTTTCTCCGGCGGAGTTTGATTCTTTCTGCTTCTTCGGGTTAAAATGTTTGTTTTAATCGATGTCACCCCATGCAAGGAAGTAAAGCCACTAAGACACAAGGAGTTACAGGGTGTGGAAGAATGAGAAACACAAACATAAATAATGAGCGGAAAGAACAAAGTGTAAACAGGAGGACAGTACATTTTTGCAGATTAAAATTGGCTTGAAGGCTTGAAGCCGGAGGGAAAGTCCACAAGTGATAAGTACGAGAAATAAAATTATCATAGAACTTACGTCTACATCTAGCCAGCTATAAAAAGAATACCCGCTCGGCCCGGTGGCTAGGATCAAAGTGTAGTATCTGCGCTTTGTGAGCTGCCGGGTCGGGTGTCTGTCGAATTTTAATCTGCTTGCAGAGAGGAACCCGGACGAAGCTCCGCCGAAGGGTGGGGTTTCGTTGGGGAAGTTGACGGAACTGGCGCGCCTCGGCGGGTTTGGATGGTTATTTATTTTTGGCTGGGCCTACGGGCTCAGAGATAACCCACATTAAAAAGGCCTTGTGCCACTTTCGATCCCCGTGGGTGGATTGATAAATACCATCTAGCCAGCTCAAGTGGCAACTGATGAGATCTTGACGTCATTCTAGTAACGTGCTTAAATTCGTGAAGTCTGGGTACCATAGCGGAGAGCTCATCCGTACAATGAAAGTACTTATAGAAAAAGCAAAGAGAGGCAACATAACGGCGGTGGGAAATTGACTGAAGCCGAGCTGCAAAATCAGAACAAATAATATTGCGGATTCTTCTTTGGATCTTATGAAGGAGTTTTAGGTAATTAGCAGGGCCACCAGACCATATCTAGCAGCAATATTCGAATTATGAACGAATGGTCGACTTATAGATATGTAAGATAGATTTTGGAGAGAAAATTGTCTCACACGAAAGAGTGAACCGATTTTCATGGCAGCTGACCTAGGAATGGGTTCAATATGGTCTTTCCACTTCATATCAGCTGAGAACGTTAGCCCGAGAGGGCGCAATAATTCACTTTTCAGGAGGTTAGCATTAGTCATGCTGATGGATGGCAGGGATCTCTCGGGTGTTTAATAGAGAGAATTTTAGTTTTGGAAGCAAGCCATCTTTTGCTCCAGTTAACGACAGACTGACATTTTGATATTTTCAGACTGATAAGCCTTACTATTGAGGCAGGTGTAAATGGTTGGGTCGTCAGCATAGATGCCAAGTTGAGAGCTGATGTCATCGGGAAGGTCATTAATGAATATTCAAAACAGACGAGGACCAATGAGGATACCCTGGAGGAAACCCGCATTAGTACGAAAGGATGTAGACGAGTGCCGTTTAGGACAACTTTTAATTCGCGATTTGATAGGAAAGACTAGGTCAGTTCAAACATGTCTCTGGAAACCCCGTAACTTTTCAGCTTGTTGAGAAAACCGGTATGCCAAAACCCTGTCAAAGGCTTTCGATATATCCAAACCTAGATCTCTGGCTTCAGCGTTTTTATAGACTCTTTCCGCAATTATCGTCAGTACATCGAGATTTGACCTAGAGAAACGAAAGCCACATTGCTTGTCTGACCATAGGCTCTGCGATGAGAGATGCTTAAACAATTCAACATTGATTAGGGTTTCTAGGAGCATACGTAAAATATGTAGAACGTTAAAACAATTGTTAGAAAAGTCGGACGGTTCAGTAGAGTTATTAAAAACTGGACCAACAGGTGTGGTAGCGAGGAATTTATTATACAGTTTAGAGAGAACAGGAGCCAGTTCGGGAGGACAATGATTATTAAAAGGATACCATCGGGTCCACTTGTTTTGTGGGGATCTAAGTTAGTGGTGATAGCAGAAACCATGGAAGGGGTTTATATGCATATCACTCAACAGAGATTCTAAGTGGGAAATCAGGCAGATTAGTCAAGGGTGGAGCTTGAGGAGAAATTAGGGTCAAAGCATTAAACTTTATCAGAAGAGGATGATAAAGCCTCAAATCGATTGAAAAGGGGAGGAATAGAGAACTTGCACTCATTTAATACCCTTTTACCATGCCAAATGTAATTAGGAGACGAAAAGTTGTTAGGGGATATTCGGTGTCTCACTAAAACTGTTACGACTGAATAGTGAGTTCGATCCTCACTTGGAGCCCCATCTTTCGGCCTTTTGCCACATCTAAGCTACGCTTGGAACATCTCTATGCGGTGCCACATTCTCTCGGAAACAGGGAGTTCGATCCTTCGAGAACTCGCTCACATTTATTACGAGTAGTAACGAATAGGCACTTGCTGTAGCGAGAGCTGTTATGTTGGTATAACCGAAAATAGTGGCTTTTTGTGATATAGCGGCCAAGCATGCTGACGTGGACCATGAAGAGTATTGAGGTTTCACCTGGTATTTCTGAGAAGGGGTAAAAGTGTCCATGTCGGCTTTGACCCAGAAAGTGAGCACAATGGTGCAATTTTCAATTGGGAGATTAAATATGTCAGTCCGAGGGGTGTTACGAAGAAAATCATGAAGTGATCCCCAATCAGCATGATGTAACTGAATGAGGTCTTAATGGATGACTGAAACAAAATTGTAATGGATAGCATTGAGTGGCCTAAGTTATCAAGAAGGCAGTGTTGCGAAGCGCGTAAAAAGTGAGAGGTGTGGGGGCGAGAAATAAATCAAGTAGAGATGCCTGTCGCTCCGTTTTGCTAGGGAAATGATTTGAATGGGCAATAGAAAAAATTAATGTCACCAAAGAGGAAGTGTCTTTTCCATACTGTCATCTATTGTATCTAATATATTCCAGTCTTGCGAGGAGGGGGAGCCGTAAAAGAAAAAAAAAGAGATAGCTGACAGAGGTTAATAACGAAAGACTAATGCACATAAATGAGCAGTCATGGGCATCGAAAGACAATCCCCAGGCCAGTGAAAGATTATCCCGGATGTAGACACCAAGGCCATGCATGGGAATGCTGGAACTTTTTCGGCATAGAGGAAGATAGCCTGGAACCAAGAATTTATTGGTAGCAATGGAAGAATTTAATTGGTTTCACGCAGGGCAAAGGCATCTGGTGACCGTTCCGAGAGAAAAAATTCAACGCTGCAGAATTTGGAACGGATACACCGAATACTGGAGAAAGAAAGGTGGGGGTGGGGATGTGTTTTTTGTTTTTTTTTCTTTTTTTACTCATTTTGATGTATTTCTTTAATTGATTCCTTTTAAGGTGAGAGATCAAAGATCACTATAGTTCTCACTATTTGTCGTCAATGGCAATACAAACCAGCCATTCCGTGGCTGAGAGCAGAGATTAATGTGATCACACGGTTGCCCACAGGAAATTGTTGTGGCCTTATTAGGGCCAGAAATAAAGACACAAGAGAGGAATGAAGTTAAACAAATATATTAACAGAAACATTAATACAAACATACAAACGAGAGTGTTACAGCAAGAATGTTCGGCCCGACTGTCAGAGCTGACTGCTGGAAACTTCCCTCTTTAGAAGGCAGCACCTGCTCCTGTTTATAGCTGTGAGAGTGTTGTGGCCTGTTTAGGGGCCAGGAAGAAAGTCACGGAAGACGAAGTTAGGTTGAACAAGTTTATTGAAATAATAGATATATACAAAGCAAGAGTGTTAGTAATAAGCAGATAGAGGGGTACGTCCGAACGATAGGTTAACACTGCGTCTACGCTCCCAACCGACTCTCACAGTTAGTATATGTGAGAGGAGGAAGAGTTCATTCTACTCTAGGAAGGTTTACAACAACAGAGAGTCCATGCGCGCGGGGATAAATTACCATAACAGAAATATATGCAGGGTTACCTTGCACTACAGGAAACCGATATTATGTGACAGTTGATCGAAGCAGCTACTCTAAGCGCCTCCAAAGAGTTCGGGCTCTCAGTGATCTGTCGGAAGCAACCGCCAGAAAGATGCCAACCCGATATCCTCATGTTAACCTGTAAAGAAAAATTAAAATGAAAAGAAAATAAATAAATAAACAACAACCAAAAAAAACAAACATAATACGAAAGAATTCATACTAAGTAATAATTTTGATGTCTACTACGAAATAAGAAATAATCCGGATGGTAAAATTTAAATCACCCTTAATTTTTCAACATTGTTAAGTAAACGTGGGTAAGCATATTCTAAACTAAACAATTTCGGGTGGGGTTCAATTATGTGACATGCGTGATACACCCTTAGGCGATTATGTATCTTTCGATACATGAGAGACGAGGCAATTTTTCCCCGCAGTAGGTTGCAGTTTCTTCCAGTGGTAGACCAGTTGCCATACAAGTTTATACAATCCGGACTGTGATGCTATTCATCCATAGGTGGGTGGGGGAAAAAGAGGATTCAAACCTTTCCCAAGGGTATTAGCACGTAAGTGAATGTAATGGATTCGACTGGAATTCGAACTCGGCTCTCCTATTCCTCATTCCGAGCTGCCCGGTCTGTCCTGCTATTTATCCATTGCTGGGTGGGAGAAGAAGAAGAGGATTCATACCTTTCCCAAGGGTATTAGCACGTAAGTGAATGTAATGGATTCGACTGGAATTCGAACTCGGCTCTCCTATTCGTCAATCCGAGCTGCCCGGTCTGTCCTGCTATTTATCCATTGCTGGGTGGGAGAAGAAGAAGAGGATTTATACCTTTCCCAAGGGTGTTAGCACGTGAGTGAATGTAATGGATTCGACTGGAATTCGAACTCGGCTCTCCTATTCCTCAATCCGAGCTGCCCGGTCTGTCCTGCTATTTATCCATTGCTGGGTGGGAGAAGAAGAAGAGGATTCATACCTTTCCCAAGGGTATTAGCACGGAAGTGAATGCAATGGATTCGACTGGAATTCGAACTCGGCTCTCCTATTCCTCAATCCGAGCTGCCCGGTCTGTCCTGCTATTTATCCATTGCTGGGTGGGAGAAGAAGAAGAGGATTCATACCTTTCACAAGGGTATTAGCACGTAAGTGAATGTCATGGATTCGACTGGAATTCGAACTCGGCTCTCCTATTCCTCAATCCGAGCTGCACGGTCTGTCCTGCTATTCATCCATTGCTGGGTGGGAGAAGAAGAAGAGGAGTCATACCTTTCCCAAGGGTATTAGCACGTAAGTGAATGTAATGGATTCGACTGGAATTCGAACTCGGCTTTCCTATTCCTCAATCCGAGCTGCCCGGTCTGTCCTGCTATTTATCCATTGCTGGGTGGGAGAAGAAGAAGAGGATTCATACCTTTCCCAAGGGTATTAGCACGTAAGTGAATGTAATGGATTCGACTGGAATTCGAACTCGGCTCTCCTATTCCTCAATCCGAGCTGCCCGGTCTGTCCTGCTATTTATCCATTGCTGGGTGGGAGAAGAAGAAGAGGATTCATACATTTCCCAAGGGTATTAGCACGTAAGTGAATGTAATGGATTCGACTGGAATTCGAACTCGGGTCTCCTATTCCTCAATCCGAGCTGCCCGGTCTGTTCTGCTATTCATCCATTGCTGGGTGGGAGAAGAAGAAGAGGAGTCATACCTTTCCCAAGGGTATTAGCATGTAAGTGAATGTAATGGATTCGACTGGAATTCGAACTCGGCTCTCCGATTCCTCAATCCGAGCTGCACGGTCTGTCCTGCTATTCATCCATTGCTGGGTGGTAGAAGAATAACAGGATTCATACCTTTCCCAAGGTATTAGTAAGAAGAATGGATTCGACTGGAATTCGAACTCAGCTCTCCTATTCCTCAATCCAAGCCCCGGTCTGTCCTGCTATTCATCCATTGCTGGGTGAGAAAGAAGAAAAGAGTCATACCTTTCCCAAGGGTATTAGCACGTAAGTGAATGTAATGGATTCGACTGGAATTCGAACTCGGCTCTCCTATTCCTCAATCCGAGCTGCCCGGTCTGTCCTGCTATTCATCCATTGCTGGGTGGGAGAAGAAGAAAAGGATTCATACCTTTCCCAAGGGTATTAGCACGTAAGTGAATGTAATGGATTCGACTGAATTCGAACTCGGCCCTCCTATTCCTCAATCCGAGCTGCCCGGTCTGTCCTGCTATTCATCCATTGCTGGGTGGGAGAAGAAGAAGAGGAGTCATACCTTTCCCAAGGGTATTAGCATGTAAGTGAATGTAATGGATTCGACTGGAATTCGAACTCGGCTCTCCGATTCCTCAATCCGAGCTGCACGGTCTGTCCTGCTATTCATCCATTGCTGGGTGGTAGAAGAATAACAGGATTCATACCTTTCCCAAGGGTATTAGCACGTAAGTGAATGTCATGGATTCGACTGGAATTCGAACTCGGCTCTCCTATTCCTCAATCCGAGCTGCCCGGTCTGTCCTGCTATTCATCCATTGCTGGGTGGGAGAAGAAGAAGAGGAGTCATACCTTTTCCCCAAGGGGTATTAGCACGTAAGGAATGTAATGGATTCGACTGGAATTCGAACTCGGCTCTCCGATTCCTCAATCCGAGCTGCACGGTCTGTCCTGCTATTCATCCATTGCTGGGTGGTAGAAGAATAACAGGATTCATACCTTTCCCAAGGGTATTAGCACGTAAGTGAATGTCATGGATTCGACTGGAATTCGAACTCGGCTCTCCTATTCCTCAATCCGAGCTGCCCGGTCTGTCCTGCTATTCATCCATTGCTGGGTGGGAGAAGAAGAAAAAGAGTCATACCTTTCCCAAGGGTATTAGCACGTAAGTGAATGTAATGGATTCGACTGAATTCGAACTCGGCTCTCCGATTCCTCAATCCGAGCTGCGCCCGGTCTGTCCTGCTATTCATCCATTGCTGGGTGGGAGAAGAAGAAGAGGAGTCATACCTTTCCCAAAGGTATTAGCACGTAAGTGAATGTAATGGATTCGACTGGAATTCGAACTCGGCTCTCCTATTCCTCAATCCGAGCTGCCCGGTCTGTCCTGCTATTCATCCATTGCTGGGTGGGAGAAGAAGAAGAGGAGTCATACCTTTCCCAAGGTTATTAGCATGTAAGTGAATGTAATGGATTCGACTGGAATTCGAACTCGGCTCTCCTATTCCTCAATCAGCTGCCCGGTCTGTCCTGCCCCCATCCATTGCTGGGTGGGAGAAGAAGAAAAGTCATACCTTTCCCAAGGTTATTAGCACGTAAGTGAATGTAATGGATTCGACTGGAATTCGAACTCAATACCCTTTCCTCAATCCGACCTGCCCGTCTGTCCTGCTATTTATCCATTGCTGGGTGGGAGAAGAAGAAGAGGAGTTCATACCTTTCCCAAGGGGTATTAGCACGTAAGTGAATGTAATGGATTCGACTGGAATTCGAACTCAGCTCCTATTCCTCAATCCGAGCTGCCCGGTCTGTCCATTGCTCCATTGCTGGGAGGGAAGAAGAAAAGAGTCATACCTTTCCCAAGGGTATTAGCACGTAAGTGAATGTAATGGATTCGACTGGAATTCGAACTCGGCTCTCCTATTCCTCAATCCGAGCTGCCCGGTCTGTCCTGCTATTCATCCATTGCTGGTGGGAGAAGAAGAAGAGGATACCTTTCCCAAGGGTATTAGCACGTAAGTGAATGTAATGGATTCGACTGGAATTCGAACTCGGCTCTCCTATTCCTCAATCCGAGCTGCCCGGTCTGTCCTGCTATTCATCCATTGCTGGGTGGGAGAAGAAGAAGAGGGATCAACTCACTTTCCCAAGGGTATTAGCACGTAAGTGAATGTAATGGATTCGACTGGAATTCGAACTCGGCTCTCCGATTCCTCAATCCGAGCTGCCCGGTCTGTCCTGCTATTCATCCATTGCTGGGTGGGAGAAGAAGAAGAGGATTCATACCTTTCCCAAGGGTATTAGCACGTAAGTGAATGTAATGGATTCGACTGGAATTCGAACTCGGCTCTCCTATTCCTCAATCCGAGCTGTCCGGTCTGTCCTGCTATTTATCCATTGCTGGGTGGGAGATGAATGGAAGAGGATTCATACCTTTCCCAAGGGTATTAGCACGTAAGTGAATGTAATGGATTCGACTGAATTCGAACTCGGCTCTCCTATTCCTCAATCCGAGCTGCCCGGTCTGTCCTGCTATTCATCCATTGCTGGGTGGGAGAAGAAGAGGATTCATACCTTTCCCAAGGGTATTAGCACGTAAGTGAATGTAATGGATTCGACTGGAATTCGAACTCGGCTCTCCTATTCCTCAATCCGAGCTGCCCGGTCTGTCCTGCTATTCATCCATTGCTGGGTGCGAGAAGAAGAAGAGAGGATTCATACCTTTCCCAAGGGTATTAGCACGTAAGTGAATGTAATGGATTCGACTGGAATTCGAACTCGGCTCTCCTATTCCTCAATCCGAGCTGCCGGTCTGTCCTGCTATTCATCCATTGCTGGGTGGGAGAAGAAGAAGAGGATTCATACCTTTCCCAAGGGTATTAGCACGTAAGTGAATGTAATGGATTCGACTGGAATTCGAACTCGGCTCTCCCTATTCCTCAATCCGAGCTGCCCGGTCTGTCCTGCTATTTATCCATTGCTGGGTGGGAGAAGAAGAAGAGGATTCATACCTTTCCCAAGGGTGGGTAAGAATGTAATGGATTCGACTGAATTCGAACTCGGCTCTCCTATTCCTCAATCCGAGCTGCCCGGTCTGTCCTGCTATTTATCCATTGCTGGGTGGGAGAAGAAGAAGGATTCATACCTTTCCCAAGGGTATTAGCACGTAAGTGAATGTAATGGATTCGACTGGAATTCGAACTCGGCTCTCCCTATTCCTCAATCCAAGCTGCCCGGTCTGTCCTGCTATTCATCCATTGCTGGGTGGGAGAAGAAGAAGAGATTCATACCTTTCCCAAGGGTATTAGCACGTAAGTGAATGTAATGGATTCGACTGGAATTCGAACTCGGCTCCTATTCCTCAATCCGAGCTGCCCGGTCTGTCCTGCTATTTATCCATTGCTGGGTGGGAGAAGAAGAAGAGGATTCATACCTTTCCCAAGGGTATTAGCACGTAAGTGAATGTAATGGATTCGACTGAATTCGAACTCGGCTCTCCTATTCCTCAATCCGAGCTGCCCGGTCTGTCCTGCTATTTATCCATTGCTGGGTGGGAGAAAGAAGAAGAGGATTCATACCTTTCCCAAGGGTATTAGCACGTAAGTGAATGTAATGGATTCGACTGGAATTCGAACTCGGCTCTCCTATTCCTCAATCCGAGCTGCCCGGTCTGTCCTGCTATTTATCCATTGCTGGGTGGGAGAAGAAGAAGAGGATTCATACCTTTCCCAAGGGTATTAGCACGTAAGTGAATGTAATGGATTCGACTGAATTCGAACTCGGCTCTCCTATTCCTCAATCCGAGCTGCCCGGTCTGTCCTGCTATTCATCCATTGCTGGGTGGGAGAAGAAGAAGAGGATTCATACCTTTCCCAAGGGTATTAGCACGTAAGTGAATGTAATGGATTCGACTGGAATTCGAACTCAGCTCTCCTATTCCTCAATCCGAGCTGCCCGGTCTGTCCTGCTATTCATCCATTGCTGGGTGGGAGAAGAAGAAGAGGATTCATACCTTTCCCAAAGGGTATTAGCACGTAAGTGAATGTAATGGATTCGACTGGAATTCGAACTCGGCTCTCCGATTCCTCAATCCGAGCTGCCCGGTCTGTCCTGCTATTCATCCATTGCTGGGTGGGAGAAGAAGAAGAGGATTCATACCTTTCCCAAGGGTATTAGCACGTAAGTGAATGTAATGGATTCGACTGGAATTCGAACTCAGCTCTCCTATTCCTCAATCCGAGCTGCCCGGTCTGTCCTGCTATTCATCCATTGCTGGGTGGGAGAAGAAGAAGAGGATTCATACCTTTCCCAAGGGTATTAGCACGTAAGTGAATGTAATGGATTCGACTGGAATTCGAACTCGGCTCTCCTATTCCTCAATCCGAGCTGCCCGGTCTGTCCTGCTATTCATCCATTGCTGGGTGGGAGAATGAATGAAGAAGAACTCGGCTCTCTATTCATACCTTTCCCAAGGGTATTAGGGCACGTAAGTGAATGTAATGGATTCGACTGGAATTCGAACTCGGCTCTCCTATTCCTCAATCCGAGCTGCCCGGTCTGTCCTGCTATTCATCCATTGCTGGGTGGGAGAAGAAGAAGAGGATTCATACCTTTCCCAAGGGTATTAGCACGTAAGTGAATGTAATGGATTCGACTGGAATTCGAACTCGGCTCTCCTATTCCTCAATCCGAGCTGCCCGGTCTGTCCTGCTATTCATCCATTGCTGGGTGGGAGAAGAAGAAGAGGATTCATACCTTTCCCAAGGGTATTAGCACGTAAGTGAATGTAATGGATTCGACTGGAATTCGAACTCGGCTCTCCTATTCCTCAATCCGAGCTGCCCGGTCTGTCCTGCTATTCATCCATTGCTGGGTGGGAGAAGAAGAAGAGGATTCATACCTTTCCCAAGGGTATTAGCACGTAAGTGAATGTAATGGATTCGACTGGAATTCGAACTCGGCTCTCTATTCCTCAATCCGAACTGCCCGGTCTGTCCTGCTATTCATCCATTGCTGGGTGGGAGAAGAAGAAGAGGATTCATACCTTTCCCAAGGGTATTAGCACGTAAGTGAATGTAATGGATTCGACTGGAATTCGAACTCAGCTCTCCTATTCCTCAATCCGAGCTGCCCGGTCTGTCCTGCTATTCATCCATTGCTGGGTGGGAAGAAGAAGAAGAAATGATTCATACCTTTCCCAAGGGGGTATTAGCACGTAAGTGAATGTAATGGATTCGACTGAATTCGAACTCGGCTCTCCTCTCCGATTCCTCAATCCGAGCTGCCCGGTCTGTCCTGCTATTCATCCATTGCTGGGTGGGAGAAGAAGAAGAGGATTCATACCTTTCCCAAGGGTATTAGCACGTAAGTGAATGTAATGGATTCGACTGGAATTCGAACTCGGCTCTCCTATTCCTCAATCCGAGCTGCCCGGTCTGTCCTGCTATTCATCCATTGCTGGGTGGGAGAAGGGTAAGAGGATTCATACCTTTCCCAAGGGGTATTAGGATTCGAGGAATTCATGGATTCGACTTTCCTCGGCTCTCCTATTCCTCAATCCGAGCTGCCCGGTTGTCCTGCTATTCATCCATTGCTGGGTGGGAAAGAAGAAAGATTCATACCTTTCCCAATGGGTATTAGCACGTGTAAGAATGTAATGGATTCGACTGGAATTCGAACTCGGCTCTCCTATTCCTCAATCCGAGCTGCCCGGTCTGTCCTGCTATTCATCCATTGCTGGGTGGGAGAAGAAGAAGAGGATTCATACCTTTCCCAAGGGTATTAGCACGTAAGTGAATGTAATGGATTCGACTGGAATTCGAACTCGGCTCTCCTATTCCTCAATCCGAGCTGCCCGGTCTGTCCTGCTATTCATCCCCAGGCTGGGTGGGGAGAAGAAGAAGAAGGATTCATACCTTTCCCAAGGGTATTAGCACGTAAGTGAATGTAATGGATTCGACTGGAATTCGAACTCGGCTCTCCGATTCCTCAATCCGAGCTGCCCGGTCTGTCCTGCTATTCATCCATTGCTGGGTGGGAGAAGAAGAAGAAGATTCATACCTTTCCCAAGGGTATTCATACCTTTCCCCTCAATCCGGCACGGTATTATTATTGCAAAAAGTAAGGGTAATGTAATGGATTCGACTGGAATTCGAACTCGGCTCTCCGATTCCTCAATCCGAGCTGCCCGGTCTGTCCTGCTATTCATCCATTGCTGGGTGGGAGAAGAAGAAGAAGATTCATACCTTTCCCAAGGGTATTAGCACGTAAGTGAATGTAATGGATTCGACTGGAATTCGAACTCAGCTCTCCTATTCCTCAATCCAAGCTGCCCGGTCTGTCCTGCTATTCATCCATTGCTGGGTGGGAGAAGAAGAAGAGGATTCATACCTTTCCCAAGGGTATTAGCACGTAAGTGAATGTAATGGATTCGACTGGAATTCGAACTCAGCTCTCCGATTCCTCAATCCGAGCTGCCCGGTCTGTCCTGCTATTCATCCATTGCTGGGTGGGAGAAGAAGAAGAGGATTCATACCTTTCCCAAGGGTATTAGCACGTAAGTGAATGTAATGGATTCGACTGGAATTCGAACTCGGCTCTCCTATTCCTCAATCCGAGCTGCCCGGTCTGTCCTGCTATTCATCCATTGCTGGGTGGGAGACGTAGAAGAAGAGGATTCATACCTTTCCCAAGGGTATTAGCACGTAAGTGAATGTAATGGATTCGACTGGAATTCGAACTCGGCTCTCCTATTCCTCAATCCGAGCTGCCCGGTCTGTCCTGCTATTCATCCATTGCTGGGTGGGAGAAGAAGAAGAGGATTCATACCTTTCCCAAGGGTATTAGCACGTAAGTGAATGTAATGGATTCGACTGGAATTCGAACTCGGCTCTCCTATTCCTCAATCCGAGCTGCCCGGTCTGTCCTGCTATTCATCCATTGCTGGGGGGGAAGAAGAAGAAGATTCATACCTTTCCCAAGGGTATTAGCACGTAAGTGAATGTAATGGATTCGACTGGAATTCGAACTCGGCTCTCCGATTCCTCAATCCGAGCTGCCCGGTCTGTCCTGCTATTCATCCATTGCTGGGTGGGAGAAGAAGAAGAAGATTCATACCTTTCCCAAGGGTATTAGCACGTAAGTGAATGTAATGGATTCGACTGGAATTCGAACTCGGCTCTCCTATTCCTCAATCCGAGCTGCCCGGTCTGTCCTGCTATTCATCCATTGCTGGGGGGGAAGAAGAAGAAGATTCATACCTTTCCCAAGGGTATTAGCACGTAAGTGAATGTAATGGATTCGACTGGAATTCGAACTCGGCTCTCCTATTCCTCAATCCGAGCTGCCCGGTTTGTCCTGCTATTCATCCATTGCTGAGTGGGAGAAGAAGAAGAAGATTCATACCTTTCCCAAGGGTATTAGCACGTAAGTGAATGTAATGGATTCGACTGGAATTCGAACTCGGCTCTCCTATTCCTCAATCCGAGCTGCTATCCATCTGTCCTGCTATTCATCCATTGCTGGGTGGGAGAAGAAGAAGAAGATTCATACCTTTCCCAAGGGGTATTAGCACGTAAGTGAATGTAATGGATTCGACTGGAATTCGAACTCGGCTCTCCTATTCCTCAATCCGAGCTGCCCGGTCTGTCCTGCTATTCATCCATTGCTGGGTGGGAAAAGAAGAAGAGGATTCATACCTTTCCCAAGGGTATTAGCACGTAAGTGAATGTAATGGATTCGACTGGAATTCGAACTCGGCTCTCCTATTCCTCAATCCGAGCTGCCCGGTCTGTCCTGCTATTCATCCATTCCTGGGTCCATTGCTGGGAGAAGAAGAAGAAGATTCATACCTTTCCCAAGGGTATTAGCACGTAAGTGAATGTAATGGATTCGACTGGAATTCGAACTCGGCTCTCCTATTCCTCAATCCGAGCTGCCCGGTCTGTCCTGCTATTCATCCATTGCTGGGTGGGAGAAGAAGAAGAGATTCATACCTTTCCCAAGGGTATTAGCACGTAAGTGAATGTAATGGATTCGACTGGAATTCGAACTCAGCTCTCCGATTCCTCAATCCGAGCTGCCCGGTCTGTCCTGCTATTCATCCATTGCTGGGTGGGAGAAGAAAGAAGGATTCATACCTTTCCCAAGGGTATTAGCACGTAAAGTGAATGTAATGGATTCGACTGGAATTCGAACTCGGCTCTCCGATTCCTCAATCCGAGCTGCCCGGTCTGTCCTGCTATTCATCCATTGCTGGGTGGGAGAAGAAGAAGAGGATTCATACCTTTCCCAAGGGGTATTAGCACGTAAGTGAATGTAATGGATTCGACTGGAATTCGAACTCGGCTCTCCGATTCCTCAATCCGAGCTGCCCGGTCTGTCCTGCTATTCATCCATTGCTGGGTGGGAGAAGAAGAAGAGGATTCATACCTTTCCCAAATGGGTATTAGCTCGGCTCTCCTACGTAAGTCCTGAATGTAATGGATTCGACTGAATTCGAACTCGGCTCTCCAATTCCTCAATCCGAGCTGCCCGGTCTGTCCTGCTATTCATCCATTGCTGGGTGGGAGAAGAAGAAGAAGATTCATACCTTTCCCAAGGGTATTAGCACGTAAGTGAATGTAATGGATTCGACTGGAATTCGAACTCGGCTCTCCGATTCCTCAATCCGAGCTGCCCGGTCTGTCCTGCTATTCATCCATTGCTGGGTGGGAGAAGAAGAAGAGGATTCATACCTTTCCCAAGGGTATTAGCACGTAAGTGAATGTAATGGATTCGACTGGAATTCGAACTCAGCTCTCCTATTCCTCAATCCGAGCTGCCCGGTCTGTCCTGCTATTCATCCATTGCTGGGTGGGAGAAGAAGAAGAATGATTCATACCTTTCCCAAGGGGTATTAGCACGTAAGTGAATGTAATGGATTCGACTGGAATTCGAACTCGGCTCTCCTATTCCTCAATCCGAGCTGCCCGGTCTGTCCTGCTATTCATCCATTGCTGGGTGGGAGAAGAAGAAGAGGATTCATACCTTTCCCAAGGGTATTAGCACGTAAGTGAATGTAATGGATTCGACTGGAATTCGAACTCGGCTCTCCGATTCCTCAATCCGAGCTGCCCGGTCTGTCCTGCTATTCATCCATTGCTGGGTGGGAGAAGAAGAAGAGGATTCATACCTTTCCCAAGGGTATTAGCACGTAAGTGAATGTAATGGATTCGACTGGAATTCGAACTCGGCTCTCCGATTCCTCAATCCGAGCTGCCCGGTCTGTCCTGCTATTCATCCATTGCTGGGTGGGAGAAGAAGAAGAAGATTCATACCTTTCCCAAGGGTATTAGCACGTAAGTGAATGTAATGGATTCGACTGGAATTCGAACTCGCTCTCCGATTCCTCAATCCGAGCTGCCCGGTCTGTCCTGCTATTCATCCATTGCTGGGTGGGAGAAGAAGAAGAGGATACATACCTTTCCCAAGGGTATTAGCACGTAAGTGAATGTAATGGATTCGACTGGAATTCGAACTCGGCTCTCCGATTCCTCAATCCGAGCTGCACGGTCTGTCCTGCTATTCATCCATTGCTGGGTGGGAGAAGAAGAAGGATTCATACCTTTCCCAAGGGTATTAGCACGTAAGTGAATGTAATGGATTCGACTGGAATTCGAACTCGGCTCTCCGATTCCTCAATCCGAGCTGCCCGGTCTGTCCTGCTATTCATCCATTGCTGGGTGGGAGAAGAAGAAGAGGATTCATACCTTTCCCAAGGGTATTAGCACGTAAGTGAATGTAATGGATTCGACTGGAATTCGAACTCGGCTCTCCTATTCCTCAATCCGAGCTGCCCGGTCTGTCCTGCTATTCATCCATTGCTGGGTGGGAGAAGAAGAAGAGGATTCATACCTTTCCCAAAGGGTATTAGCACGTAAGTGAATGTAATGGATTCGACTGGAATTCGAACTCGGCTCTCCTATTCCTCAATCCGAGCTGCCCGGTCTGTCCTGCTATTCATCCATTGCTGGGTGGGAGAAGAAGAAGAGGATTCATACCTTTCCCAAGGGTATTAGCACGTAAGTGAATGTAATGGATTCGACTGGAATTCGAACTCGGCTCTCCGATTCCTCAATCCGAGCTGCCCGGTCTGTCCTGCTATTCATCCATTGCTGGGTGGAGAAGAAGAAGAAGGATTCATACCTTTCCCAAGGGTATTAGCACGTAAGTGAATGTAATGGATTCGACTGGAATTCGAACTCGGCTCTCCTATTCCTCAATCCGAGCTGCCCGGTCTGTCCTGCTATTCATCCATTGCTGGGTGGGAGAAGAAGAAGAGGATTCATACCTTTCCCAAGGGTATTAGCACGTAAGTGAATGTAATGGATTCGACTGGAATTCGAACTCGGCTCTCCGATTCCTCAATCCGAGCTGCCCGGTCTGTCCTGCTATTCATCCATTGCTGGGTGGGAGAAGAAGAAGAAGATTCATACCTTTCCCAAGGGTATTAGCACGTAAGTGAATGTAATGGATTCGACTGAATTCGAACTCGGCTCTCCGATTCCTCAATCCGAGCTGCCCGGTCTGTCCTGCTATTCATCCATTGCTGGGTGGGAGAAGAAGAAGAGGATTCATACCTTTCCCAAGGGTATTAGCACGTAAGTGAATGTAATGGATTCGACTGGAATTCGAACTGGAATTTCCTCACTCCGAGCTCTCCGGTCTGTCCTCAAGCTATTCATCCATTGCTGGGTTCATCCATTGCTGAAGAAGAGGATTCATACCTTTCCCAAGGGTATTAGCACGTAAGTGAATGTAATGGATTCGACTGGAATTCGAACTCAGGCTCTCCGATTCCTCAATCCGAGCTGCCCGGTCTGTCCTGCTATTCATCCATTGCTGGGTGGGAGAAGAAGAAGAGATTCATACCTTTCCCAAGGGTATTAGCACGTAAGTGAATGTAATGGATTCGACTGGAATTCGAACTCGGCTCTCCTATTCCTCAATCCGAGCTGCCCGGTCTGTCCTGCTATTCATCCATTGCTGGGTGGGAGAAGAAGAAGAAGGATTCATACCTTTCCCAAGGGTATTAGCACGTAAGTGAATGTAATGGATTCGACTGGAATTCGAACTCGGCTCTCCGATTCCTCAATCCGAGCTGCCCGGTCTGTCCTGCTATTCATCCATTGCTGGGTGGGAGAAGAAGAAGAAGATTCATACCTTTCCCAAGGGTATTAGCACGTAAGTGAATGTAATGGATTCGACTGGAATTCGAACTCGGCTCTCCGATTCCTCAATCCGAGCTGCCCGGTCTGTCCTGCTATTCATCCATTGCTGGGTGGGAGAAGAAGAAGAGGATTCATACCTTTCCCAAGGGTATTAGCACGTAAGTGAATGTAATGGATTCGACTGGAATTCGAACTCGGCTCTCCGATTCCTCAATCCGAGCTGCCCGGTCTGTCCTGCTATTCATCCATTGCTGGGTGGGAGAAGAAGAAGAAGATTCATACCTTTCCCAAGGGTATTAGCACGTAAGTGAATGTAATGGATTCGACTGGAATTCGAACTCGGCTCTCCGATTCCTCAATCCGAGCTGCCCGGTCTGTCCTGCTATTCATCCATTGCTGGGTGGGAGAAGAAGAAGAGGATTCATACCTTTCCCAAGGGTATTAGCACGTAAGTGAATGTAATGGATTCGACTGGAATTCGAACTCGGCTCTCCGATTCCTCAATCCGAGCTGCCCGGTCTGTCCTGCTATTCATCCATTGCTGGGTGGGAGAAGAAGAAGAGGATTCATACCTTTCCCAAGGGTATTAGCACGTAAGTGAATGTAATGGATTCGACTGGAATTCGAACTCGGCTCTCCGATTCCTCAATCCGAGCTGCCCGGTCTGTCCTGCTATTCATCCATTGCTGGGGGAGAAGGAATTCAGAAGAAGGATTCATACCTTTCCCAAGGGTATTAGCATTCATCCATTGCTGTAAGTGAATGTAATGGATTCGACTGGAATTCGAACTCGGCTCTCCTGAATTCCTCAATCCGAGCTGCCCGGTCTGTCCTGCTATTCATCCATTGCTGGGTGGGAGAAGAAGAAGATTCATACCTTTCCCAAGGGTATTAGCACGTAAGTGAATGTAATGGATTCGACTGAATTCGAACTCGGCTCTCCGATTCCTCAATCCGAGCTGCCCGGTCTGTCCTGCTATTCATCCATTGCTGGGTGGGAGAAGAAGAAGAAGATTCATACCTTTCCCAAGGGTATTAGCACGTAAGTGAATGTAATGGATTCGACTGGAATTCGAACTCGGCTCTCCGATTCCTCAATCCGAGCTGCCCGGTCTGTCCTGCTATTCATCCATTGCTGGGTGGGAGAAGAAGAAGAAGATTCATACCTTTCCCAAGGGTATTAGCACGTAAGTGAATGTAATGGATTCGACTGGAATTCGAACTCGGCTCTCCGATTCCTCAATCCGAGCTGCCCGGTCTGTCCTGCTATTCATCCATTGCTGGGTGGGAGAAGAAGAAGAGGATTCATACCTTTCCCAAGGGTATTAGCACGTAAGTGAATGTAATGGATTCGACTGGAATTCGAACTCGGCTCTCCGATTCCTCAATCCGAGCTGCCCGGTCTGTCCTGCTATTCATCCATTGCTGGGTGGGAGAAGAAGAAGAAGATTCATACCTTTCCCAAGGGTATTAGCACGTAAGTGAATGTAATGGATTCGACTGGAATTCGAACTCAGCTCTCCATCCCATTCCTCAATCCGAGCTGCCCGGTCTGTCCTGCTATTCATCCATTGCTGGGTGGGAGAAGAAGAAGAGGATTCATACCTTTCCCAAGGGTATTAGCTCGTAAGTGAATGTAATGGATTCGACTGGAATTCGAACTCGGCTCTCCGATTCCTCAATCCGAGCTGCCCGGTCTGTCCTGCTATTCATCCATTGCTGGGTGGGAGAAGAAGAAGAAGATTCATACCTTTCCCAAAGGGTATTAGCACGTAAGTGAATGTAATGGATTCGACTGGAATTCGAACTCGGCTCTCCGATTCCTCAATCCGAGCTGCCCGGTCTGTCCTGCTATTCATCCATTGCTGGGTGGGAGAAGAAGAAGAGGATTCATACCTTTCCCAAGGGTATTAGCACGTAAGTGAATGTAATGGATTCGACTGGAATTTGAACTCGGCTCTCCGATTCCTCAATCCGAGCTGCCCGGTCTGTCCTGCTATTCATCCATTGCTGGGTGGGAGAAGAAGAAGATTCATACCTTTCCCAAGGGTATTAGCACGTAAGTGAATGTAATGGATTCGACTGGAATTCGAACTCGGCTCTCCGATTCCTCAATCCGAGCTGCCCGGTCTGTCCTGCTATTCATCCATTGCTGGGTGGGAGAAGAAGAAGAAGAGATTCATACCTTTCCCAAGGGTATTAGCACGTAAGTGAATGTAATGGATTCGACTGGAATTCGAACTCGGCTCTCCAATTCCTCAATCCGAGCTGCCCGGTCTGTCCTGCTATTCATCCATTGCTGGGTGGGAAGAAGAAGAAGAAGAAGAGGATTCATAATTCGAACTTTCCTCAATCCGGGTATATTCATCCATTGCTGGGTGGGAGAAGAAGAAGAATGTAATGGATTCGACGTGTGAATTCGAACTCGAATTCGAACTCTCTCCAATTCCTCAATCCGAGCTGCCCGGTCTGTCCTGCTATTCATCCATTGCTGGGTGGGAGAAGAAGAAGAAGATTCATACCTTTCCCAAGGGTATTAGCACGTAAGTGAATGTAATGGATTCGACTGGAATTCGAACTCGGCTCTCCGATTCCTCAATCCGAGCTGCCCGGTCTGTCCTGCTATTCATCCATTGCTGGGTGGGAGAAGAAGAAGAAGATTCATACCTTTCCCAAGGGTATTAGCACGTAAGTGAATGTAATGGATTCGACTGGAATTCGAACTCAATCTCCGATTCCTCAATCCGAGCTGCCCGGTCTGTCCTGCTATTCATCCATTGCTGGGTGGGAGAAGAAGAAGAAGGATTCATACCTTTCCCAAGGGTATTAGCACGTAAGTGAATGTAATGGATTCGACTGGAATTCGAACTCGGCTCTCCGATTCCTCAATCCGAGCTGCCCGGTCTGTCCTGCTATTCATCCATTGCTGGGTGGGAGAAGAAGAAAAAGAGTCATACCTTTCCCAAGGGTATTAGCACGTAAGTGAATGTAATGGATTCGACTGGAATTCGAACTCGGCTCTCCTATTCCTCAATCCGAGCTGCCCGGTCTGTCCTGCTATTCATCCATTGCTGGGTGGGAGAAGAAGAAGAGGATTCATACCTTTCCCAAGGGTATTAGCACGTAAGTGAATGTAATGGATTCGACTGGAATTCGAACTCGGCTCTCCGATTCTTCAATCCGAGCTGCCCGGTCTGTCCTGCTATTCATCCATTGCTGGGTGGGAGAAGAAGAAGAGGATTCATACCTTTCCCAAGGTATTAGCACGTAAGTGAATGTAATGGATTCGACTGAATTCGAACTCGGCTCTCCAATTCCTCAATCCGAGCTGCCCGGTCTGTCCTGCTATTCATCCATTGCTGGGTGGGAGAAGAAGAAGAAGATTCATACCTTTCCCAAAAAGGGTATTAGCACGTAAGTGAATGTAATGGATTCGACTGGAATTCGAACTCGGCTCTCCGATTCCTCAATCTGAGCTGCCCGGTCTGTCCTGCTATTCATCCATTGCTGGGTGGGAGAAGAAGAAGAAGATTCATACCTTTCCCAAGGGTATTAGCACGTAAGTGAATGTAATGGATTCGACTGGAATTCGAACTCGGCTCTCCTATTCCTCAATCCGAGCTGCCCGGTCTGTCCTGCTATTCATCCATTGCTGGGTGGGAGAAGAAGAAGAAGGATTCATACCTTTCCCAAGGGTATTAGCACGTAAGTGAATGTAATGGATTCGACTGGAATTCGAACTCGGCTCTCCGATTCCTCAATCCGAGCTGCCCGGTCTGTCCTGCTATTCATCCATCATCCTTTCCCAAGGTTGCTAAGGAATGTGGGATTCGACTGAATTCGAACTCGGCTTCCGATTCCTCAATCCGAGCTGCCGGTATTCATCCATTGCTGGGTGGGAGAAGAAGAAGAGATTCATACCTTTCCCAAGGGTATTAGCACGTAAGTGAATGTAATGGATTCGACTGGAATTCGAACTCGGCTCTCCGATTCCTCAATCCGAGCTGCCCGGTCTGTCCTGCTATTCATCCATTGCTGGGTGGGAGAAGAAGAAGAAGATTCATACCTTTCCCAAGGGTATTAGCACGTAAGTGAATGTAATGGATTCGACTGGAATTCGAACTCGGCTCTCCGATTCCTCAATCCGAGCTGCCCGGTCTGTCCTGCTATTCATCCATTGCTGGGTGGGAGAAGAAGAAGAAGATTCATACCTTTCCCAAGGGTATTAGCACGTAAGTGAATGTAATGGATTTTGACTGGAATTCGAACTCGGCTCTCCGATTCCTCAATCCGAGCTGCCCGGTCTGTCCTGCTATTCATCCATTGCTGGGTGGGAGAAGAAGAAGAAGATTCATACCTTTCCCAAGGGTATTAGCACGTAAGAATGTAATGGATTCGACTGGAATTCGAACTCAGCTCTCCTATTCCTCAATCCGAGCTGCCCGGTCTGTCCTGCTATTCATCCATTGCTGGGTGGGAGAAGAAGAAGAAGATTCATACCTTTCCCAAGGGTATTAGCACGTAAGTGAATGTAATGGATTCGACTGGAATTCGAACTCGGCTCTCCGATTCCTCAATCCGAGCTGCCCGGTCTGTCCTGCTATTCATCCATTGCTGGGTGGGAGAAGAAGAAGAAGATTCATACCTTTCCCAAGGGTATTAGCACGTAAGGAATGTAATGGATTCGACTGGAATTCGAACTCGGCTCTCCGATTCCTCAATCCGAGCTGCCCGGTCTGTCCTGCTATTCATCCATTGCTGGGTGGGAGAAGAAGAAGAAGATTCATACCTTTCCCAAGGGTATTAGCACGTAAGTGAATGTAATGGATTCGACTGGAATTCGAACTCGGCTCTCCGATTCCTCAATCCGAGCTGCCCGGTCTGTCCTGCTATTCATCCATTGCTGGGTGGGAATGAAGAAGAAGAGGATTCATACCTTTCCCAAGGGTATTAGCACGTAAGTGAATGTAATGGATTCGACTGGAATTCGAACTCGGCTCTCCGATTCCTCAATCCGAGCTGCCCGGTCTGTCCTGCTATTCATCCATTGCTGGGTGGGAGAAGAAGAAGAGGATTCATACCTTTCCCAAGGGTATTAGCACGTAAGTGAATGTAATGGATTCGACTGGAATTCGAACTCGGCTCTCCGATTCCTCAATCCGAGCTGCCCGGTCTGTCCTGCTATTCATCCATTGCTGGGTGGGAGAAGAAGAAGAAGATTCATACCTTTCCCAAGGGTATTAGCACGTAAGTGAATGTAATGGATTCGACTGGAATTCGAACTCGGCTCTCCAATTCCTCAATCCGAGCTGCCCGGTCTGTCCTGCTATTCATCCATTGCTGGGTGGGAGAAGAAGAAGAAGATTCATACCTTTCCCAAGGGTATTAGCACGTAAGTGAATGTAATGGATTCGACTGGAATTCGAACTCGGCTCTCCGATTCCTCAATCCGAGCTGCCCGGTCTGTCCTGCTATTCATCCATTGCTGGGTGGGAGAAGAAGAAGAAGATTCATACCTTTCCCAAGGGTATTAGCACGTAAGTGAATGTAATGGATTCGACTGGAATTCGAACTCGGCTCTCCGATTCCTCAATCCGAGCTGCCCGGTCTGTCCTGCTATTCATCCATTGCTGGGTGGGAGAAGAAGAAGAAGATTCATACCTTTCCCAAGGGTATTAGCACGTAAGTGAATGTAATGGATTCGACTGGAATTCGAACTCGGCTCTCCTATTCCTCAATCCGAGCTGCCCGGTCTGTCCTGCTATTCATCCATTGCTGGGTGGGAGAAGAAGAAGAAGATTCATACCTTTCCCCATGGTATTAGCACGTAAGTGAATGTAATGGATTCGACTGGAATTCGAACTCGGCTCTCCGATTCCTCAATCCGAGCTGCCCGGTCTGTCCTGCTATTCATCCATTGCTGGGTGGGAGAAGAAGAAGAAGATTCATTTCCCAAGGGTATTAGCACGTAAGTGAATGTAATGGATTCGACTGGAATTCGAACTCGGCTCTCCGATTCCTCAATCCGAGCTGTCTGTCCTGCTATTCATCCATTGCTGGGTGGGAAAGAAGAAGAGGATTCATACCTTTCCCAAGGGTATTAGCACGTAAGTGAATGTAATGGATTCGACTGGAATTCGAACTCGGCTCTCCGATTCCTCAATCCGAGCTGCCCGGTCTGTCCTGCTATTCATCCATTGCTGGGTGGAAGAAGAAGAGGATTCATACCTTTCCCAAGGGTATTAGAAGAAGAAATGTAATGGATTCAATAACCTTTTCCCAATCCGGCTGCCCGGTATTATCCATTGCTGTAAGTGAATGTAATGGATTCGATTCGACTGGAATTCGAACTCGGCTCTCCGATTCCTCAATCCGAGCTGCCCGGTCTGTCCTGCTATTCATCCATTGCTGGGTGGGAGAAGAAGAAGAAGATTCATACCTTTCCCAAGGGTATTAGCACGTAAGTGAATGTAATGGATTCGACTGGAATTCGAACTCGGCTCTCCGATTCCTCAATCCGAGCTGCCCGGTCTGTCCTGCTATTCATCCATTGCTGGGTGGGAAAGAAGAAGAAGATTCATACCTTTCCCAAGGGTATTAGCACGTAAGTGAATGTAATGGATTCGACTGGAATTCGAACTCGGCTCTCCTATTCCTCAATCCGAGCTGCCCGGTCTGTCCTGCTATTCATCCATTGCTGGGTGGGAGAAGAAGAAGAGGATTCGTACCTTTCCCAAGGGTATTAGCACGTAAGTGAATGTAATGGATTCGACTGGAATTCGAACTAGGATCTCCGATTCCTCAATCCGAGCTTCCCGGTCTGTCCTGCTATTCATCCATTGCTGGGTGGGAGAAGAAGAAGAGGATACATACCTTTCCCAAGGGTATTAGCACGTAAATGAATGTAATGGATTCGACTGGAATTCGAACTCGGCTCTCCTATTCCTCAATCCGAGCTGCCCGGTCTGTCCTGCTATTCATCCATTGCTGGGTGGGAGAAGAAGAAGAAGAGATTCATACCTTTCCCAAGGGTATTAGCACGTAAGTGAATGTAATGGATTCGACTGGAATTCGAACTCGGCTCTCCGATTCCTCAATCCGAGCTGCACGGTCTGTCCTGCTATTCATCCATTGCTGGGTGGGAGAAGAAGAAGAAGATTCATACCTTTCCCAAGGGTATTAGCACGTAAGTGAATGTAATGGATTCGACTGGAATTCGAACTCGGCTCTCCGATTCCTCAATCCGAGCTGCCCGGTCTGTCCTGCTATTCATCCATTGCTGGGTGGGAGAAGAAGAAGAAGATTCATACCTTTCCCAAGGGTATTAGCACGTAAGTGAATGTAATGGATTCGACTGGAATTCGAACTCGGCTCTCCCATATTCCTCAATCCGAGCTGCCCGGTCTGTCCTGCTATTCATCCATTGCTGGGTGGGAGAAGAAGAAGAAGATTCATACCTTTCCCAAGGGTATTAGCACGTAAGTGAATGTAATGGATTCGACTGGAATTCGAACTCGGCTCTCCGATTCCTCAATCCGAGCTGCCCGGTCTGTCCTGCTATTCATCCATTGCTGAGTGGGAGAAGAAGAAGAAGATTCATACCTTTCCCAAGGGTATTAGCACGTAAGTGAATGTAATGGATTCGACTGGAATTCGAACTCGGCTCTCCTATTCCTCAATCCGAGCTGCCCGGTCTGTCCTGCTATTCATCCATTGCTGAGTGGGAGAAGAAGAAGAAGATTCATACCTTTCCCAAGGGTATTAGCACGTAAGTGAATGTAATGGATTCGACTGGAATTCGAACTCGGCTCTCCGATTCCTCAATCCGAGCTGCCCGGTCTGTCCTGCTATTCATCCATTGCTGGGTGGGAGAAGAAGAAGATTCATACCTTTCCCAAGGGTATTAGCACGTAAGTGAATGTAATGGATTCGACTGGAATTCGAACTCGGCTCTCCAATTCCTCAATCCGAGCTGCCCGGTCTGTCCTGCTATTCATCCATTGCTGGGTGGGAGAAGAAGAAGAAGATTCATACCTTTCCCAAGGGTATTAGCACGTAAGTGAATGTAATGGATTCGACTGGAATTCGAACTCGGCTCTCCGATTCCTCAATCCGAGCTGCCCGGTCTGTCCTGCTATTCATCCATTGCTGGGTGGGAGAAGAAGAAGAAGATTCATACCTTTCCCAAGGGTATTAGCACGTAAGTGAATGTAATGGATTCGACTGGAATTCGAACTCGGCTCTCCTATTCCTCAATCCGAGCTGCCCGGTCTGTCCTGCTATTCATCCATTGCTGGGTGGGAGAAGAAGAAGATTCATACCTTTCCCAAGGGTATTAGCACGTAAGTGAATGTAATGGATTCGACTGGAATTCGAACTCGGCTCTCCGATTCCTCAATCCGAGCTGCCCGGTCTGTCCTGCTATTCATCCATTGCTGGGTGGGAGAAGAAGAAGATTCATACCTTTCCCAAGGGTATTAGCACGTAAGTGAATGTAATGGATTCGACTGGAATTCGAACTCGGCTCTCCGATTCCTCAATCCGAGCTGCCCGGTCTGTCCTGCTATTCATCCATTGCTGGGTGGGAGAAGAAGAAGAAGATTCATACCTTTCCCAAGGGTATTAGCACGTAAGTGAATGTAATGGATTCGACTGAATTCGAACTCGGCTCTCCGATTCCTCAATCCGAGCTGCCCGGTCTGTCCTGCTATTCATCCATTGCTGGGTGGAAGAAGAAGAAGATTCATACCTTTCCCAAGGGTATTAGCACGTAAGTGAATGTAATGGATTCGACTGGAATTCGAACTCGGCTCTCGATTCCTCAATCCGAGCTGCCCGGTCTGTCCTGCTATTCATCCATTGCTGAGGTGGGAGAAGAAGAAGAAGATTCATACCTTCCCAAGGGTATTAGCACGTAAGTGAATGTAATGGATTCGACTGGAATTCGAACTCGGCTCTCCTATTCCTCAATCCGAGCTGCCCGGTCTGTCCTGCTATTTATCCATTGCTGGGTGGGAGAAGAAGAAGAAGATTCATACCTTTCCCAAGGGTATTAGCACGTAAGTGAATGTAATGGATTCGACTGGAATTCGAACTCGGCTCTCCAATTCCTCAATCCGAGCTGCCCGGTCTGTCCTGCTATTCATCCATTGCTGAGTGGGAGAAGAAGAAGAAGATTCATACCTTTCCCAAGGGTATTAGCACGTAAGTGAATGTAATGGATTCGACTGGAATTCGAACTCGGCTCTCCAATTCCTCAATCCGAGCTGCCCGGTCTGTCCTGCTATTCATCCATTGCTGGGTGGGAGAAGAAGAAGAAGATTCATACCTTTCCCAAGGGTTTAGCACGTAAGTGAATGTAATGGATTCGACTGGAATTCAACTCGGCTCTCCAATTCCTCAATCCGAGCTGCCCGGTCTGTCCTGCTATTCATCCATTGCTGGGTGGGAAGAAGAAGAAGATTCATACCTTTCCCAAGGGTATTAGCACGAAGTGAATGTAATGGATTCGACTGAATTCGAACTCGGCTCTCAATTCCTCAATCCGAGCTGCCCGGTCTGTCCTGCTATTCATCCATTGCTGGGTGGGAGAAGAAGAAGAAGATTCATACCTTTCCCAAGGGTATTAGCACGTAAGTGAATGTAATGGATTCGACTGGAATTCGAACTCGGCTCTCCGATTCCTCAATCCGAGCTGCCCGGTCTGTCCTGCTATTCATCCATTGCTGGGTGGGAGAAGAAGAAGAAGATTCATACCTTTCCCAAGGGTATTAGCACGTAAGTGAATGTAATGGATTCGACTGGAATTCGAACTCGGCTCTCCGATTCCTCAATCCGAGCTGCCCGGTCTGTCCTGCTATTCATCCATTGCTGGGTGGGAGAAGAAGAAGAAGATTCATACCTTTCCCAAGGGTATTAGCACGTAAGTGAATGTAATGGATTCGACTGGAATTCGAACTCGGCTCTCCAATTCCTCAATCCGAGCTGCCCGGTCTGTCCTGCTATTCATCCATTGCTGGGTGGGAGAAGAAGAAGAAGAAGATTCATACCTTTCCCAAGGGTATTAGCACGTAAGTGAATGTAATGGATTCGACTGGAATTCGAACTCAGCTCTCCGATTCCTCAATCCGAGCTGCCCGGTCTGTCCTGCTATTCATCCATTGCTGGGTGGGAGAAGAAGAAGAAGATTCATACCTTTCCCAAGGGTATTAGCACGTAAGTGAATGTAATGGATTCGACTGGAATTCGAACTCGGCTCTCCTATTCCTCAATCCGAGCTGCCCGGTCTGTCCTGCTATTCATCCATTGCTGAGTGGGAGAAGAAGAAGAAGATTCATACCTTTCCCAAGGGTATTAGCACGTAAGTGAATGTAATGGATTCGACTGGAATTCGAACTCGGCTCTCCGATTCCTCAATCCGAGCTGCCCGGTCTGTCCTGCTATTCATCCATTGCTGGGTGGGAGAAGAAGAAGAGGATTCATACCTTTCCCAAGGGTATTAGCACGTAAGTGAATGTAATGGATTCGACTGGAATTCGAACTCGGCTCTCCGATTCCTCAATCCGAGCTGCCCGGTCTGTCCTGCTATTCATCCATTGCTGAGTGGGAGAAGAAGAAGAAGATTCATACCTTTCCCAAGGGTATTAGCACGTAAGTAATGTAATGGATTCGACTGGAATTCGAACTCGGCTCTCCATTCCTCAATCCGAGCTGCCCGGTCTGTCCTGCTATTCATCCATTGCTGGGTGGGAGAAGAAGAAGAAGATTCATACCTTTCCCAAGGGTATTAGCACGTAAGTGAATGTAATGGATTCGACTGGAATTCGAACTCGGCTCTCCGATTCCTCAATCCGAGCTGCCCGGTCTGTCCTGCTATTCATCCATTGCTGGGTGGGAGAAGAAGAAGAGGATTCATACCTTTCCCAAGGGTATTAGTACGTAAGTGAATGTAATGGATTCGACTGGAATTCGAACTCGGCTCTCCAATTCCTCAATCCGAGCTGCCCGGTCTGTCCTGCTATTCATACATTGCTGGGTGGGAGAAGAAGAAGAGAATTCATACCTTTCCCAAGAGTATTAGCACGTAAGTGAATGTAATGGATTCGACTGGAATTCGAACTCGGTTCTCCGATTCCTCAATCCGAGCTGCCCGGTCTGTCCTGCTATTCATCCATTGCTGGGTGGGAGAAGAAGAAGAGGATTCATACCTTTCCCAAGGGTATTAGTACGTAAGTGAATGTAATGGATTCGACTGGAATTCGAACTCGGCTCTCCAATTCCTCAATCCGAGCTGCCCGGTCTGTCCTGCTATTCATCCATTGCTGGGTGGGAGAAGAAGAAGAGGATTCATACCTTTCCCAAGGGTATTAGCACGTAAGTGAATGTAATGGATTCGACTGGAATTCGAACTCGGCTCTCCGATTCCTCAATCCGAGCTGCCCGGTCTGTCCTGCTATTCATCCATTGCTGGGTGGGAGAAGAAGAAGAAGATTCATACCTTTCCCAAGGGTATTAGCACGTAAGTGAATGTAATGGATTCGACTGGAATTCGAACTCGGCTCTCCTATTCCAATCCGAGCTCAATCCGAGCTGCCCTGTCTGTCCTGCTATTCATCCATTGCTGGGTGGGAGAAGAAGAAGAAGAACTCGAAGATACCTTTCCCAAGGGCTATTAGCACGTAAGTGAATGTAATGGATTCGACTGGAATTCGAACTCGGCTCTCCTATTCCTCAATCCGAGCTGCCCGGTCTGTCCTGCTATTCATCCATTGCTGGGTGGGAGAAGAAGAAGAAGATTCATACCTTTCCCAAGGGTATTAGCACGTAAGTGAATGTAATGGATTCGACTGGAATTCGAACTCGGCTCTCCGATTCCTCAATCCGAGCTGCCCGGTCTGTCCTGCTATTCATCCATTGCTGGGTGGGAGAAGAAGAAGAAGATTCATACCTTTCCCAAGGGTATTAGCACGTAAGTGAATGTAATGGATTCGACTGGAATTCGAACTCGGCTCTCCTATTCCTCAATCCGAGCTGCCCGGTCTGTCCTGCTATTCATCCATTGCTGGGTGGGAGAAGAAGAAAGAAGAAGATTCATACCTTTCCCAAGGGGTATTAGCACGTAAGTGAATGTAATGGATTCGACTGGAATTCGAACTCGGCTCTCCTATTCCTCAATCCGAGCTGCCCGGTTTGTCCTGCTATTCATCCATTGCTGAGTGGGAGAAGAAGAAGAAGATTCATACCTTTCCCAAGGGTATTAGCACGTAAGTGAATGTAATGGATTCGACTGGAATTCGAACTCGGCTCTCCAATTCCTCAATCCGAGCTGCCCGCTCTGTCCTGCTATTTATCCATTTCTGGGTGGGAGAAGAAGAAGAGGATTCATACCTTTCCCAAGGGTATTAGCACGTAAGTGAATGTAATGGATTCGACTGGAATTCGAACTCGGCTCTCCAATTCCTCAATCCGAGCTGCCCGGTCTGTCCTGCTATTCATCCATTGCTGAGTGGGAGAAGAAGAAGAAGATTCATACCTTTCCCAAGGGGTATTAGCACGTAAGTGAATGTAATGGATTCGACTGGAATTCGAACTCGGCTCTCGATTCCTCAATCCGAGCTGCCCGGTCTGTCCTGCTATTCATCCATTGCTGGGTGGGAGAAGAAGAAGAAGATTCATACCTTTCCCAAGGGTATTAGCACGTAAGTGAATGTAATGGATTCGACTGGAATTCGAACTCGGCTCTCCGATTCCTCAATCCGAGCTGCCCGGTCTGTCCTGCTATTCATCCATTGCTGGGTGGGAGAAGAAGAAGAAGATTCATACCTTTCCCAAAGGGTATTAGCACGTAAGTGAATGTAATGGATTCGACTGGAATTCGAACTCGGCTCTCCAATTCCTCAATCCGAGCTGCCCGGTCTGTCCTGCTATTCATCCATTGCTGGGTGGGAGAAGAAGAAGAAGATTCATACCTTTCCCAAGGGTATTAGCACGTAAGTGAATGTAATGGATTCGACTGGAATTCGAACTCGGCTCTCCGATTCCTCAATCCGAGCTGCCCGGTCTGTCCCATTGCTATTCATCCATTGCTGGGGGTAAGAAGAAGAATGAAGAAGAAGAATTTCATACCTTTCCCAAGGGCTCGGTCTGTCCTGCTATTATCCACGTAAAGAAATGTAATGGATTCGAATGGAATTTCGAACTCGGCTCTCCGATTCCTCAATCCGAGCTGCCCGGTCTGTCCTGCTATTCATCCATTGCTGGGTGGGAGAAGAAGAAGAAGATTCATACCTTTCCCAAGGGTATTAGCACGTAAGTGAATGTAATGGATTCGACTGGAATTCGACCTCGGCTCTCCGATTCCTCAATCCGATCTGCCCGGTCTGTCCTGCTATTCATCCATTGCTGGGTGGGAGAAGAAGAAGAAGATTCATACCTTTCCCAAGGGTATTAGCACGTAAGTGAATGTAATGGATTCGACTGGAATTCGAACTCGGCTCTCCAATTCCTCAATCCGAGCTGCCCGGTCTGTCCTGCTATTCATCCATTGCTGGGTGGGAGAAGAAGAAGAAAATTCATACCTTTCCCAAGGGTATTAGCACGTAAGAGAATGTAATGGATTCGACTGGAATTCGAACTCGGCTCTCCGATTCCTCAATCCGAGCTGCCCGGTCTGTCCTGCTATTCATCCATTGCTGGGTGGGAGAAGAAGAAGAAGAGATTCATACCTTTCCCAAGGGTATTAGCACGTAAGTGAATGTAATGGATTCGACTGGAATTCGAACTCGAAATCTCCCTGATTCCTCAATCCGAAGAAGAGGATTCAGCCCGGTCTGTCCTGCTATTCATCCATTGCTGGGTGGGAGAAGAAGAAGAAGAAGAAGAGGATTCATACCTTTCCCAAGGATATTAGCACATAAGTGAATGTAATGGATTCGATTGGAATTCGAACTCGGCTCTCCGATTCCTCAATCCGAGCTGCCCGGTCTGTCCTGCTATTCATCCATTGCTGGGTGGGAGAAGAAGAAGAAGAAGAAGAGGATTCATACCTTTCCCAAGGATATTAGCACATAAGTGAATGTAATGGATTCGACTGAATTCGAACTCGGCTCTCCAATTCCTCAATCCGAGCTGCCCGGTCTGTCCTGCTATTCATCCATTGCTGGGTGGGAGAAGAAGAAGAAGATTCATACCTTTCCAAAGGTATTAGCACGTAAGGAATGTAATGGATTCGACTGAATTCGAACTCGGCTCTCCGATTCCTCAATCCGAGCTGCCCGGTCTGTCCTGCTATTCATCCATTGCTGGGTGGGAGAAGAAGAAGAGGATTCATACCTTTCCCAAGGGTATTAGCACGTAAGTGAATGTAATGGATTCGACTGGAATTCGAACTCGGCTCTCCGATTCCTCAATCCGAGCTGCCCGGTCTGTCCTGCTATTCATCCATTGCTGGGTGGGAGAAGAAGAAGAAGATTCATATTCATACTTTCCCAAGGGTATTAGCACGTAAGTGAATGTAATGGATTCGACTGGAATTCGAACTCGGCTCTCCGATTCCTCAATCCGAGCTGCCCGGTCTGTCCTGCTATTCATCCATTGCTGGGTGGGAGAAGAAGAAGAAGAAGATTCATACCTTTCCAAGAGTATTAGCACGTAAGTGAATGTAATGGATTCGATTGGAATTCGAACTCGGCTCTCCGATTCCTCAATCCGAGCTGCCCGGTCTGTCCTGCTATTCATCCATTGCTGGGTGGGAGAAGAAGAAGAAGATTCATACCTTTCCCAAGGGTATTAGCACGTAAGTGAATGTAATGGATTCGACTGGAATTCGAACTCGGCTCTCCTATTGCTCAATCCGAGCTGCCCGGTCTGTCCTGCTATTCATCCATTGCTGGGTGGGAGAAGAAGAAGAAGATTCATACCTTTCCCAAGGGTATTAGCACATAAGTGAATGTAATGGATTCGACTGGAATTCGAACTCGGCTCTCCGATTCCTCAATCCGAGCTGCCCGGTCTGTCCTGCTATTCATCCATTGCTGGGTGGGAGAAGAAGAAGAAGAAGAAGAGGATTCATACCTTTCCCAAGGATATTAGCACATAAGTGAATGTAATGGATTCGATTGGAATTCGAACTCGGCTCTCTGATTCCTCAATCCGAGCTGGCCGGTCTGTCCTGCTATTCATCCATTGCTGGGTGGGAGAAGAAGAAGAGGATTCATACCTTTCCCAAGGATATTAGCACATAAGTGAATGTAATGGATTCGATTGGAATTCGAACTCGGCTCTCCGATTCCTCAATCCGAGCTGGCCGGTCTGTCCTGCTATTCATCCATTGCTGGGTGGGAGAAGAAGAAGAAGATTCATACCTTTCCCAAGGGCATTAGCACGTAAGTGAATGTAATGGATTCGACTGGAATTCGAACTCGGCTCTCCGATTCCTCAATCCGAGCTGCCCGGTCTGTCCTGCTATTCATCCATTGCTGGGTGGGAGAAGAAGAAGAAGATTCATACCTTTCCCAAGGGTATTAGCACGTAAGTGAATGTAATGGATTCGACTGGAATTCGAACTCGGCTCAAGCTCCGATTCCTCAATCCGAGCTGCCCGGTCTGTCCTGCTATTCATCCATTGCTGGGTGGGAGAAGAAGAAGAAGATTCATACCTTTCCCAAGGGTATTAGCACGTAAGTGAATGTAATGGATTCGACTGGAATTCGAACTCGGCTCTCCGATTCCTCAATCCGAGCTGCCCGGTCTGTCCTGCTATTCATCCATTGCTGGGTGGGAGAAGAAGAAGAAGATTCATACCTTTCCCAAGGGTATTAGCACGTAAGTGAATGTAATGGATTCGACTGGAATTCGAACTCGGCTCTCCGATTCCTCAATCCGAGCTGGTCTGTCCTGTTCTGTCCTGCTATTCATCCATTGCTGGGTGGGAGAAGAAGAAGAGGATTCATACCTTTCCCAAGGGTCCTGAGAATAGCACGTAAGAAAATGTAATGGATTCGACTGGAATTCGAACTCGGCTCTCCATTCCTCAATCCGAGCTGCCCGGTCTGTCCTGCTATTCATCCATTGCTGGGTGGGAGAAGAAGAAGAAGGATTCATACCTTTCCCAAGGGTATTAGCACGTAAGTGAATGTAATGGATTCGATTGGAATTCGAACTCGGCTCTCCGATTCCTCAATCCGAGCTGGCCGGTCTGTCCTGCTATTCATCCATTGCTGGGTGAGAGAAGAAGAAGAGGATTCATACCTTTCCCAAGGGCATTAGCACGTAAGTGAATGTAATGGATTCGACTGGAATTCGAACTCGGCTCTCCGATTCCTCAATCCGAGCTGCCGGTCTGTCCTGCTATTCATCCATTGCTGGGTGGGAGAAGAAGAAGAGGATTCATACCTTTCCCAAGGGTATTAGCACGTAAAGTGAATGTAATGGATTCGATTGGAATTCGAACTCGGCTCTCCGATTCCTCAATCCGAGCTGCCCGGTCTGTCCTGCTATTCATACATTGCTGGGTGGGAGAAGAAGAAGAGGATTCATACCTTTCCCAAGGATATTAGCACATAAGTGAATGTAATGGATTCGATTGGAATTCGAACTCGGCTCTCCGATTCCTCAATCCGAGCTGCCCGGTCTGTCCTGCTATTCATCCATTGCTGGGTGGGAGAAGAAGAAGAAGATTCATACCTTTCCCAAGGGTATTAGCACGTAAGTGAATGTAATGGATTCGATTGGAATTCGAACTCGGCTCTCCTATTCCTCAATCCGAGCTGCCCGGTCTGTCCTGCTATTCATCCATTGCTGGGTGGGAGAAGAAGAAGAAGAAGAAGAAGAGGATTCATACCTTTCCCAAGGGTATTACCACGTAAGTGAATGTAATGGATTCGACTGGAATTCGAACTCGGCTCTCCAATTCCTCAATCCGAGCTGCCCGGTCTGTCCTGCTATTCATACATTGCTGGGGGGGAGAAGAAGAAGATTCATACCTTTCCCAAGGGTATTAGCACGTAAGTGAATGTAATGGATTCGACTGGAATTCGAACTCGGCTCTCCTATTCCTCAATCCGAGCTGCCCGGTTTGTCCTGCTATTCATCCATTGCTGAGTGGGAGAAGAAGAAGAAGATTCATACCTTTCCCAAGGGTATTAGCACGTAAGTGAATGTAATGGATTCGACTGGAATTCGAACTCGGCTCTCCGATTCCTCAATCCGAGCTGCCCGGTCTGTCCTGCTATTCATCCATTGCTGGGTGGGAGAAGAAGAAGAAGATTCATACCTTTCCCAAGGGTATTAGCACGTAAGTGAATGTAATGGATTCGACTGGAATTCGAACTCGGCTCTCCAATTCCTCAATCCGAGCTGCCCGGTCTGTCCTGCTATTCATCCATTGCTGGGTGGGAGAAGAAGAAGAGGATTCATACCTTTCCCCAAGGGTATTAGCACGTAAGTGAATGTAATGGATTCGACTGGAATTCGAACTCGGCTCTCCCGATTCCTCAATCCGAGCTGCGGTCTGTCCTGCTATTCATCCATTGCTGGGTGGGAGAAGAAGAAGAAGATTCATACCTTTCCCAAGGGTATTAGCACGTAAGTGAATGTAATGGATTCGACTGGAATTCGAACTCGGCTCTCTGATTCCTCAATCCGAGCTGCCCGGTCTGTCCTGCTATTCATCCATTGCTGGGTGGGAGAAGAAGAAGAGGATTCATACCTTTCCCAAGGGTATTAGCACGTAAGTGAATGTAATGGATTCGACTGGAACTCGGCTCTCGATTCCTCAATCCTCCGGTTCCCTCTATTCATCCATTGCTGGGTGGGAGAAGAAGAAGAAGATTCATACCTTTCCCAAGGGTATTAGCACGTAAGTGAATGTAATGGATTCGACTATTCATCCATTGCTCCGGCTGCCTCGGGTCCTGATTCATCCATTGCTGGGTGGAGAGAAGAAGAGGATTCATACCTTTCCCAAGGGTATTAGCACGTAAGTGAATGTAATGGATTCGACTGGAATTCGAACTCGGCTCTCCGATTCCTCAATCCGAGCTGCCCGGTCTGTCCTGCTATTCATCCATTGCTGGGTGGGAGAAGAAGAAGAGGATTCATACCTTTCCCAAGGGTATTAGCACGTAAGTGAATGTAATGGATTCGACTGGAATTCGAACTCGGCTCTCCGATTCCTCAATCCGAGCTACCCGGTCTGTCCTGCTATTCATCCATTGCTGGGTGGGAGAAGAAGAAGTGGATTCATACCTTTCCCAAGGGTATTAGCACGTAAGTGAATGTGTAATGGATTCGATTGGAATTCGAACTCGGCTCTCCGATTTTTCAATCCGAGCTGCGCGGTCTATCCTGCTATTCATCCATTGCTGGGTGGGAGAAGAAGAAGAAGGATTCATACCTTTCCCAAGGGTATTAGCACGTAAGTGAATGTAATGGATTCGACTGGAATTCGAACTCGGCTCTCCGATTCCTCAATCCGAGCTGCCCGGTCTGTCCTGCTATTCATCCATTGCTGGGTGGGAGAAGAAGAAGAGGATTCATACCTTTCCCAAGGGTATTAGCACGTAAGTGAATGTAATGGATTCGACTGGAATTCGAACTCGGCTCTCCGATTCCTCAATCCGAGCTGCCCGGTCTGTCCTGCTATTCATCCATTGCTGGGTGGAAGAAGAGATTCATAAGATTTCCCAAGGGGTAGAAGAAGTGAATGTAATGGATTCGACTGGAATTCCTCGGCTTCCCCTCAATCCGAGCTGCCCGGTCTGTCCTGCTATTTATCCATTGCTGGGTGGGAGAAGAAGAAGAGGATTCATGGGTATTATGGATTCGGATTCGACTGAATTCGAACTCGGCTCTCCGATTCCTCAATCCGAGCTGCCCGGTCTGTCCTGCTATTCATCCATTGCTGGGTGGGAGAAGAAGAAGAGGATTCATACCTTTCCCAAGGGTATTAGCACGTAAGTGAATGTAATGGATTCGACTGGAATTCGAACTCGGCTCTCCGATTCCTCAATCCGAGCTGCCCGGTCTGTCCTGCTATTCATCCATTGCTGGGTGGGAGAAGAAGAAGAGGATTCATACCTTTCCCAAGGGTATTAGCACGTAAGTGAATGTAATGGATTCGACTGGAATTCGAACTCGGCTCTCCGATTCCTCAATCCGAGCTGCCCGGTCTGTCCTGCTATTCATCCATTGCTGGGTGGGAGAAGAAGAAGAAGATTCATACCTTTCCCAAGGGTATTAGCACGTAAGTGAATGTAATGGATTCGACTGGAATTCGAACTCGGCTCTCCGATTCCTCAATCCGAGCTGCCCGGTCTGTCCTGCTATTCATCCATTGCTGGGTGGGAGAAGAAGAAGAGGATTCATACCTTTCCCAAGGGTATTAGCACGTAAGTGAATGTAATGGATTCGACTGGAATTCGAACTCGGCTCTCCACCTCAATCCGAGCTTTCATCCATTGCTGGGTGGGAGAAGAAGAAGAGGATTCATACAATTCCCAAGGGTATTAGCACGTAAATGAATGTGGATTCCTGGAATTCGAACTCGGCTCTCCATTCCATTCCGAGCTGCCCGGTCTGTCCTGCTATTCATCCATTGGGGTGGGAGAAGAAGAAGATTCATACCTTTCCCAAGGGTATTAGCACGTAAGTGAATGTAATGGATTCGACTGGAATTCGAACTCGGCTCTCCGATTCCTCAATCCGAGCTGCCCGGTCTGTCCTGCTATTCATCCATTGCTGGGTGGGAGAAGAAGAAGAGGATTCATACCTTTCCCAAGGGTATTAGCACGTAAGTGAATGTAATGGATTCGACTGGAATTCGAACTCGGCTCTCCGATTCCTCAATCCGAGCTGCCGGTCTGTCCTGCTATTCATCCATTGCTGGGTGGGAGAAGAAGAAGAGGATTCATACCTTTCCCAAGGGTATTAGCACGTAAGTGAATGTAATGGATTCGACTGGAATTCGAACTCAGCTCTCCGATTCCTCAATCCGAGCTGCCCGGTCTGTCCTGCTATTCATCCATTGCTGGGTGGGGAGAAGAAGAAGAAGATTCATACCTTTCCCAAGGGGTATTAGCACGTAAGTGAATGTAATGGATTCGACTGGAATTCGAACTCGGCTCTCCGATTCCTCAATCCGAGCTGCCCGGTCTGTCCTGCTATTCATCCATTGCTGGGTGGGAGAAGAAGAAGAAGATTCATACCTTTCCCAAGGGTATTAGCACGTAAGTGAATGTAATGGATTCGACTGGAATTCGAACTCGGCTCTCCGATTCCTCAATCCGAGCTGCCCGGTCTGTCCTGCTATTCATCCATTGCTGGGTGGGAGAAGAAGAAGAGGATTCATACCTTTCCCAAGGGTATTAGCACGTAAGTGAATGTAATGGATTCGACTGGAATTCGAACTCGGCTCTCCGATTCCTCAATCCGAGCTGCCCGGTCTGTCCTGCTATTCATCCATTGCTGGGTGGGAGAAGAAGAAGAGGATTCATACCTTTCCCAAGGGTATTAGCACGTAAGTGAATGTAATGGATTCGACTGGAATTCGAACTCGGCTCTCCGATTCCTCAATCCGAGCTGCCCGGTCTGTCCTGCTATTCATCCATTGCTGGGTGGGAGAAGAAGAAGAGGATTCATACCTTTCCCAAGGGTATTAGCACGTAAGTGAATGTAATGGATTCGACTGGAATTCGAACTCAGCTCTCCGATTCCTCAATCCGAGCTGCCGGTCTGTCCTGCTATTCATCCATTGCTGGGTGGGAGAAGAAGAAGAGGATTCATACCTTTCCCAAGGGTATTAGCACGTAAGTGAATGTAATGGATTCGACTGGAATTCGAACTCAGCTCTCGATTCCTCAATCCGAGCTGCCCGGTCTGTCCTGCTATTCATCCATTGCTGGGTGGGAGAAGAAGAAGAGGATTCATACCTTTCCCCAAGGGTATTAGCACGTAAGTGAATGTAATGGATTCGACTGGAATTCGAACTCGGCTCTCCGATTCCTCAATCCGAGCTGCCCGGTCTGTCCTGCTATTCATCCATTGCTGGGTGGGAGAAGAAGAAGATTCAGAATTCGAACTCGGCTCCGATTCATACCTTTCCCAAGGGTATTAGCACGTAAGTGAATGTAATGGATTCGACTGGAATTCGAACTCGGCTCTCCGATTCCTCAATCCGAGCTGCCCGGTCTGTCCTGCTATTCATCCATTGCTGGGTGGGAGAAGAAGAAGAGGATTCATACCTTTCCCAAGGTTATTAGCACGTAAGTGAATGTAATGGATTCGACTGGAATTCGAACTCGGCTCTCCGATTCCTCAATCCGAGCTGCCCGGTCTGTCCTGCTATTCATCCATTGCTGGGTGGGAGAAGAAGAAGAGGATTCATACCTTTCCCAAGGGTATTAGCACGTAAGTGAATGTAATGGATTCGACTGGAATTCGAACTCAGGCTCTCCGATTCCTCAATCCGAGCTGCCCGGTCTGTCCTGCTATTCATCCATTGCTGGGTGGGAGAAGAAGAAGAGGATTCATACCTTTCCCAAGGGGTATTAGCACGTAAGTGAATGTAATGGATTCGACTGGAATTCGAACTCAGCTCTCCCTCAATCCGAGCTGCCCGGTCTGTCCTGCTATTCATCCATTGCTGGGTGCGAGAAGAAGAAGAGGATTCATACCTTTCCCAAGGGTATTAGCACGTAAGTGAATGTAATGGATTCGACTGGAATTCGAACTCGGCTCTCCGATTCCTCAATCCGAACTGCCCGGTCTGTCCTGCTATTCATCCATTGCTGGGTGGGAGAAGAAGAAGAGGATTCATACCTTTCCCAAGGGTATTAGCACGTAAGTGAATGTAATGGATTCGACTGGAATTCGAACTCGGCTCTCCGATTCCTCAATCCGAGCTGCCCGGTCTGTCCTGCTATTCATCCATTGCTGGGTGGGAGAAGAAGAAGAGGATTCATACCTTTCCCAAGGGTTATTAGCACGTAAGTGAATGTAATGGATTCGACTGGAATTCGAACTCGGCTCTCCGATTCCTCAATCCGAGCTGCCCGGTCTGTCCTGCTATTTTCATCCATTGCTGGGTGGGAAGAAGAAGAGGATTCATACCTTTCCCAAGGGTATTAGCACGTAAGTGAATGTAATGGATTCGACTGGAATTCGAACTCGGCTCTCCGATTCCTCAATCCGAGCTGCACGGTCTGTCCTGCTATTCATCCATTGCTGGGTGGGAGAAGAAGAAGAGGATTCATACCTTTCCCAAGGGTATTAGCACGTAAGTGAATGTAATGGATTCGACTGGATTCGAACTCAGCTCTCCGATTTCCTCAATCCGGCTGCCCGGTCTGTCCTGCTATTCATCCATTGCTGGGTGGGAAAGAAGAAGAGGATTCATACCTTTCCCAAGGGTATTAGCACGTAAGTGAATGTAATGGATTCGACTGGAATTCGAACTCGGCTCTCCGATTCCTCAATCCGAGCTACCCGGTCTGTCCTGCTATTCATCCATTGCTGGGTGGGAGAAGAAGAAGAGGATTCATACCTTTCCCAAGGGTTATTAGCACGTAAGTGAATGTAATGGATTCGACTGGAATTCGAACTCGGCTCTCCGATTCCTCAATCCGAGCTGCCGGTCTGTCCTGCTATTTATCCATTGCTGGGTGGGAGAAGAAGAAGAGGATTCATACCTTTCCCAAGGGCATTAGCACGTAAGTGAATGTAATGGATTCGACTGGAATTCGAACACGGCTCTCCGATTCCTCAATCCAAGCTGCCCGGTCTGTCCTGCTATTCATCCATTGCTGGGTGGGAGAAGAAGAAGAGGATTCATACCTTTCCCAAGGGTATTAGCACGTAAGTGAATGTAATGGATTCGACTGGAATTCGAACTCGGCTCTCCGATTCCTCAATCCGAGCTGCCCGGTCTGTCCTGCTATTTATCCATTGCTGGGTGGGAGAAGAAGAAGAGGATTCATACCCTTCCCAAGAGTATTAGCACGTAAGTGAATGTAATGGATTCGACTGGAATTCGAACTCGGCTCTCCGATTCCTCAATCCGAGCTGCACGGTCTGTCCTGCTATTCATCCATTGCTGGGTGGGAGAAGAAGAAGATTCATACCTTTCCCAAGGGTATTAGCACGTAAGTGAATGTAATGGATTCGACTGGAATTCGAACTCGGCTCTCCGATTCCTCAATCCGAGCCTCCGGGTCTGTCCTGCTATTCATCCATTGCTGGGTGCGAGAAGAAGAAGAGGATTCATACCTTTCACAAGGGTATTAGCACGTAAGTGAATGTAATGGATTCGACTGGAATTCGAACTCGGCTCTCCGATTCCTCAATCCGAGCTGCCCGGTCTGTCCTGCTATTCATCCATTGCTGGGTGCGAGAAGAAGAAGAGGATTCATACCTTTCCCAAGGGTATTAGCACGTAAGTGAATGTAATGGATTCGACTGGAATTCGAACTCGGCTCTCCGATTCCTCAATCCGAGCTGCCCGGTCTGTCCTGCTATTCATCCATTGCTGGGTGGGAGAAGAAGAAGAGGATTCATACCTTTCCCAAGGGTATTAGCACGTAAGTGAATGTAATGGATTCGACTGGAATTCGAACTCGGCTCTCCTATTCCTCAATCCGAGCTGCCCGGTCTGTCCTGCTATTCATCCATTGCTGGGTGGGAGAAGAAGAAGAGGATTCATACCTTTCCCAAGGGTATTAGCACGTAAGTGAATGTAATGGATTCGACTGGAATTCGAACTCAGCTCTCGATTCCTCAATCCGAGCTGCCGGTCTGTCCTGCTATTCATCCATTGCTGGGTGGGAGAAGAAGAAGAGGATTCATACCCTTTCCCAAGGGTATTAGCACGTAAGTGAATGTAATGGATTCGACTGGAATTCGAACTCGGCTCTCCGATTCCTCAATCCAGCTGCCCGGTCTGTCCTGCTATTCATCCATTGCTGGGTGGGAGAAGAAGAAGAGGATTCATACCTTTCCCAAGGTTATTAGCACGTAAGTGAATGTAATGGATTCGACTGGAATTCGAACTCGGCTCTCCGATTCCTCAATCCGAGCTGCACGGTCTGTCCTGCTATTCATCCATTGCTGGGTGGGAGAAGAAGAAGAGGATTCATACCTTTCCCAAGGGTATTAGCACGTAAGTGAATGTAATGGATTCGACTGGAATTCGAACTCGGCTCTCCGATTCCTCAATCCGAGCTGCCCGGTCTGTCCTGCTATTCATCCATTGCTGGGTGGGAGAAGAAGAGGATTCATACCTTTCCCAAGGGTATTAGCACGTAAGTGAATGTAATGGATTCGACTGGAATTCGAACTCGGCTCTCCGATTCCTCAATCCGAGCTGCCCGGTCTGTCCTGCTATTTATCCATTTCTGGGTGGGAGAAGAAGAAGAGGATTCATACCTTTCCCAAGGGTATTAGCACGTAAGTGAATGTAATGGATTCGACTGGAATTCGAACTCGGCTCTCCGATTCCTCAATCCGAGCTGCACGGTCTGTCCTGCTATTTATCCATTGCTGGGTGGGAGAAGAAGAAGAGGATTCATACCTTTCCCAAGGGTATTAGCACGTAAGTGAATGTAATGGATTCGACTGGAATTCGAACTCGGCTCTCCGATTCCTCAATCCGAGCTGCCCGGTCTGTCCTGCTATTCATCCATTGCTGGGTGGGAGAAGAAGAAGAGGATTCATACCTTTCCCAAGGGTATTAGCACGTAAGTGAATGTAATGGATTCGACTGGAATTCGAACTCGGCTCTCCGATTCCTCAATCCGAGCTGCCCGGTCTGTCCTGCTATTCATCCATTGCTGGGTGGGAGAAGAAGAAGAGGATTCATACCTTTCCCAAGGGTATTAGCACGTAAGTGAATGTAATGGATTCGACTGGAATTCGCACTAGGCTCTCCTATTCCTCAATCCGAGCTGCCCGGTCTGTCCTGCTATTCATCCATTGCTGGGTGGGAGAAGAAGAAGAGGATTCATACCTTTCCCAAGGGTATTAGCACGTAAGTGAATGTAATGGTTTCGACTGGAATTCGAACTCAGCTCCGATTCCTCAATCCGAGCTGCCCGGTCTGTCCTGCTATTTATCCATTGCTGGGTGGGAGAAGAAGAAGAGGATTCATACCTTTCCCAAGGGTATTAGCACGTAAGTGAATGTAATGGATTCGACTGGAATTCGAACTCGGCTCTCCGATTCCTCAATCCGAGCTGCACGGTCTGTCCTGCTATTTATCCATTGCTGGGTGGGAGAAGAAGAAGAGGATTCATACCTTTCCCAAGGGTATTAGCACGTAAGTGAATGTAATGGATTCGACTGGAATTCGAACTCGGCTCTCCTATTCCTCAATCCGAGCTGCCCGGTCTGTCCTGCTATTCATCCATTGCTGGGTGGGAGAAGAAGAAGAGGATTCATACCTTTCCCAAGGGTATTAGCACGTAAGTGAATGTAATGGATTCGACTGGAATTCGAACTCGGCTCTCCGATTCCTCAATCCGAGCTGCCCGGTCTGTCCTGCTATTCATCCATTGCTGGGTGGGAGAAGAAGAAGAAGAGGAATGTAATGGATTCGACTGAATTCATACCTTTCCCAAGGGGCTATTAGCACGTAAGTGAATGTAATGGATTCGACTGGAATTCGAACTCGGCTCTCCGATTCCTCAATCCGAGCTGCCCGGTCTGTCCTGCTATTTATCCATTTCTGGGTGGGAGAAGAAGAAGAGGATTCATACCTTTCCCAAAGGGTATTAGCACGTAAGTGAATGTAATGGATTCGACTGGAATTCGAACTCGGCTCTCCGATTCCTCAATCCGAGCTGCACGGTCTGTCCTGCTATTCATCCATTGCTGGGTGGGGAGAAGAAGAAGAGGATTCATACCTTTCCCAAGGTATTATTAGCACGTAAGTGAATGTAATGGATTCGACTGGAATTCGAACTCGGCTCTCCGATTCCTCAATCCGAGCTGCCCGGTCTGTCCTGCTATTCATCCATTGCTGGGTGGGAGAAGAAGAAGAGGATTCATACCTTTCCCAAGGGTATTAGCACGTAAGTGAATGTAATGGATTCGACTGGAATTCGAACTCGGCTCTCCGATTCCTCAATCCGAGCTGCCCGGTCTGTCCTGCTATTCATCCATTGCTGGGTGGGAGAAGAAGAAGAGGATTCATACCTTTCCCAAGGGTATTAGCACGTAAGTGAATGTAATGGATTCGACTGGAATTCGAACTCGGCTCTCCGATTCCTCAATCCGAGCTGCCCGGTCTGTCCTGCTATTCATCCATTGCTGGGTGGGAGAAGAAGAAGAGGATTCATACCTTTCCCAAGGGTATTAGCACGTAAGTGAATGTAATGGATTCGACTGGAATTCGAACTCGGCTCTCCGATTCCTCAATCCGAGCTGCCCGGTCTGTCCTGCTATTCATCCATTGCTGGGTGGAGAAGAAGAAGAATTCATACCTTTCCCAAGGTTATTAGCACGTAAGTGAATGTAATGGATTCGACTGGAATTCGAACTCAGCTCTCCCCTCAATCCGAGCTGAACGGTCTGTCCTGCTATTCATCCATTGCTGGGTAAGAAGAAATGTAATGGATTAGCGACTGAATGTAATGGATTCGACTGGAATTCGAACTCTCTCCGATTCCTCAATCCGAGCTGCCCGGTCTGTCCTGCTATTCATCCATTGCTGGGTGGGAGAAGAAGAAGAGGATTCATACCTTTCCCAAGGGTATTAGTACGTAAGTGAATGTAATGGATTCGACTGGAATTCGAACTCGGTTCTCCGATTCCTCAATCCGAGGTGCCCGGTCTGTCCTGCTATTCATCCATTGCTGGGTGGGAGAAGAAGAAGAGGATTCATACCTTTCCCAAGGGTATTAGCACGTAAGTGAATGTAATGGATTCGACTGGAATTCGAACTCGGCTCTCCGATTCCTCAATCCGAGCTGCCCGGTCTGTCCTGCTATTCATCCATTGCTGGGTGGGAGAAGAAGAAGAGGATTCATACCTTTCCCAAGGGGGTATTAGCACGTAAGTGAATGTAATGGATTCGACTGGAATTCGAACTCGGCTCTCCGATTCCTCAATCCGAGCTGCCCGGTCTGTCCTGCTATTCATCCATTGCTGGGTGGGAGAAGAAGAAGAGGATTCATACCTTTCCCAAGGTTATTAGCACGTAAGTGAATGTAATGGATTCGACTGGAATTCGAACTCGGCTCTCCGATTCCTCAATCCGAGCTGCCCGGTCTGTCCTGCTATTCATCCATTGCTGGGTGGGAGAAGAAGAAGAGGATTCATACCTTTCCCAAGGTTATTAGCACGTAAGTGAATGTAATGGATTCGACTGGAATTCGAACTCGCTCTCCTATTCCTCAATCCGAGCTGCCCGGTCTGTCCCCTGCTATTCATTGCAATCCGAGCGACTGGAATTCGAACTCGGCTCTCCGATTCCTCAATCCGAGCTCTGTCTGTCCTGCTATTCATCCATTGCTGGGTGGGAGAAGAAGAAGAGGATTCATACCTTTCCCAAAGGGTATTAGCACGTAAGTGAATGTAATGGATTCGACTGGAATTCGAACTCGGCTCTCCGATTCCTCAATCCGAGCTGCCCGGTCTGTCCTGCTATTCATCCATTGCTGGGTGGGAGAAGAAGAAGAGGATTCATACCTTTCCCAAGGGTATTAGCACGTAAGTGAATGTAATGGATTCGACTGGAATTCGAACTCGGCTCTCCGATTCCTCAATCCGAGCTGCCCGGTCTGTCCTGCTATTCATCCATTGCTGGGTGGGAGAAGAAGAAGAGGATTCATACCTTTCCCAAGGGTATTAGCACGTAAGTGAATGTAATGGATTCGACTGGAATTCGAACTCAGCTCTCCGATTCCTCAATCCGAGCTGCCCGGTCTGTCCTGCTATTTATCCATTGCTGGGTGGGAGAAGAAGAAGAGGATTCATACCTTTCCCAAGGGTATTAGCACGTAAGTGAATGTAATGGATTCGACTGGAATTCGAACTCGGCTCTCCGATTCCTCAATCCGAGCTGCCCGGTCTGTCCTGCTATTCATCCATTGCTGGGTGGGAGAAGAAGAAGAGGATTCATACCTTTCCCAAGGTATTAGCACGTAAGTGAATGTAATGGATTCGACTGGAATTCGAACTCGGCTCTCCGATTCCTCAATCCGAGCTGCACGGTCTGTCCTGCTATTCATCCATTGCTGGGTGGGAGAAGAAGAAGATTCATACATACCTTTCCCAAGGGTATTAGCACGTAAGTGAATGTAATGGATTCCCACTGGAATTCGAACTCGGCTCTCCGATTCCTCAATCCAAGCTGCCCGGTCTGTCCTGCTATTCATCCATTGCTGGGTGGGAGAAGAAGAGGATTCATACCTTTCCCAAGGGTATTAGCACGTAAGTGAATGTAATGGATTCGACTGGAATTCGAACTCGGCTCTCCGATTCCTCAATCCGAGCTGCCCGGTCTGTCCTGCTATTCATCCATTGCTGGGTGGGAGAAGAAGAAGAGGATTCATACCTTTCCCAAGGGTATTAGCACGTAAGTGAATGTAATGGATTCGACTGGAATTCGAACTCGGCTCTCCTATTCCTCAATCCGAACTGCCCGGTCTGTCCTGCTATTCATCCATTGCTGGGTGGGAGAAGAAGAAGAGGATTCATACCTTTCCCAAGGTTATTAGCACGTAAGTGAATGTAATGGTTTCGACTGGAATTCGAACTCGACTCTCCTATTGCTCAATCCGAGCTGCCCGGTCTGTCCTGCTATTCATCCATTGCTGGGTGGGAGAAGAAGAAGAGGATTCATACCTTTCCCAAGGTTATTAACACGTAAGTGAATGTAATGGATTCGACTGGAATTCGAACTCGGCTCTCCGATTCCTCAATCCGAGCTGCACGGTCTGTCCTGCTATTTATCCATTGCTGGGTGGGAGAAGAAGAAGAGGATTCATACCTTTCCCAAGGTTATTAGCACGTAAGTGAATGTAATGGTTTCGACTGGAATTCGAACTCGGCTCTCCTATTCCTCAATCCGAGCTGAACGGTCTGTCCTGCTATTCATCCATTGCTGGGTGGGAGAAGAAGAAGAGGATTCATACCTTTCCCAAGGGTATTAGCACGTAAGTGAATGTAATGGATTCGACTGGAATTCGAACTCGGCTCTCCTATTCCTCAATCCGAGCTGCCCGGTCTGTCCTGCTATTCATCCATTGCTGGGTGGGAGAAGAAGAAGAGGATTCATACATTTCCCAAGGGTATTAGCACGTAAGTGAATGTAATGGATTCGACTGGAATTCGAACTCGGCTCTCCGATTCCTCAATCCGAGCTGCACGGTCTGTCCTGCTATTCATCCATTGCTGGGTGGGAGAAGAAGAAGAGGATTCATACATTTCCCAAGGGTATTAGCACGTAAGTGAATGTAATGGATTCGACTGGAATTCGAACTCGGCTCTCCGATTCATCAATCCGAGCCTCCGGGTCTGTCCTGCTATTCATCCATTGCTGGGTGCGAGAAGAAGAAGAGGATACAGACCTTTCCCAAGGGTATTAGCACGTAAGTGAATGTAATGGATTCGACTGGAATTCGAACTCGGCTCTCCGATTCCTCAATCCGAGCTGCCCGGTCTGTCCTGCTATTTATCCATTTCTGGGTGGGAGAAGAAGAAGAGGATTCATACCTTTCCCAAGGGTATTAGCACGTAAGTGAATGTAATGGATTCGACTGGAATTCGAACTCGGCTCTCCGATTCCTCAATCCGAGCTGCCCGGTCTGTCCTGCTATTCATCCATTGCTGGGTGGGAGAAGAAGAAGAGGATTCATACCTTTCCCAAGGGTATTAGCACGTAAGTGAATGTAATGGATTCGACTGGAATTCGAACTCGGCTCTCCGATTCCTCAATCCGAGCTGCCCGGTCTGTCCTGCTATTTATCCATTTCTGGGTGGGAGAAGAAGAAGAGGATTCATACCTTTCCCAAGGGTATTAGCACGTAAGTGAATGTAATGGATTCGACTGGAATTCGAACTCGGCTCTCCTATTTCTCAATCCGAGCTCCCCGGTCTGTCCTGCTATTTATCCATTGCTGGGTGGGAGAAGAAGAAGAGGATTCATACCTTTCCCAAGGGTATTAGCACGTAAGTGAATGTAATGGATTCGAATGGAATTCGAACTCGGCTCTCCTATTCCTCAATCTGAGCTGCCCGGTCTGTCCTGCTATTCATCCATTGCTGGGTGGGAGAAGAGGAAGAGGATACATACATTTCCCAAGGTTATTAGCACGTAAGTGAATGTAATGGATTCGACTGGAATTCGAACTCGGCTCTCCGATTCCTCAATCCGAGCTGCCCGGTCTGTCCTGCTATTTGACCATTGCTGGGTGGGAGAAGAAGAAGAGGATTCATACCTTTCCCAAGGTTATTAGCACGTAAGTGAATGTAATGGATTCCACTGGAATTCGAACTCGGCTATCCAATTCCTCAATCCGAGCTGCCCGTTCTGTCCTGCTATTTGACCATTGCTGGGTGGGAGAAGAAGAAGAGGATTCATACCTTTCCCAAGGGTATTAGCACGTAAGTGAATGTAATGGATTCGACTGGAATTCGAACTCGGCTCTCCTATTCCTCAATCCGAGCTGCCCGGTCTGTCCTGCTATTCATCCATTGCTGGGTGGGAGAAGAAGAAGAGGATTCATACCTTTCCCAAGGGTATTAGCACGTAAGTGAATGTAATGGATTCGACTGGAATTCGAACTCGGCTCTCCGATTCCTCAATCCGAGCTGCCCGTTCTGTCCTGCTATTTGACCATTGCTGGGTGGGAGAAGAAGAAGAGGATTCATACCTTTCCCAAGGGTATTAGCACGTAAGTGAATGTAATGGATTCGACTGGAATTCGAACTCGGCTCTCCGATTCCTCAATCCGAGCTGCCCGGTCTGTCCTGCTATTCATCCATTGCTGGGTGGGAGAAGAAGAAGAGGATTCATACCTTTCCCAAGGGTATTAGCATGTAAGTGAATGTAATGGATTCGACTGGAAATCGAACTCGGCTCTCCGATTCCTCAATCAGAGCTGCCCGGTCTGTCGTGCTATTCATCCATTGCTGGGTGGGAGAAGAATAAGAGGATTCATACCTTTCCCAAGGGTATTAGCACGTAAGTGAATGTAATGGATTCGACTGGAATTCGAACTCGGCTCTCCGATTCCTCAATCTGAGCCGCTATCCATTACTCCACCGTTGAAATAAAGAGTTTGATAATTAAATAGATATAGAGAAAAGAAAAAAAACGATAGAGAAGAAAGTGTGATTGAAAACTTCGGAAGCGAAATCAACAAACGAAAACCGAAAAAACAAAATAAAAAAATAAAAAAAGAGCTAAACATTCACAAAAATCCATATTAAAAGAAATAAAAATAAAAAAACAACACTCAATAATGTCAACTACGAACATGGACACAATATCCTGACCGTGTTTTGAAAGTGAAAACATTATATAAATATATACATACAACAATGTATTTCTTGTTTCAACCTTGAAAATGGCTAAATGTATAGCCGAAAGCTCTTGGATAAAAAGAATATTTTTACAGTTTTTATATAATTTAACCTCTGAAAAAAATATTAGATTAGTTGAGAAATTGTATAAAAAAAAACTAAATCAAAGTAACTTATATGTCGTATTCAATGAAATGTACATGAAAGAACGTTTGTTGCCTACATACAGAAATATATATATATATATATATATATATATATAATATATATATATATATGTATATATATATATATATATATATATATATATGTTATATATATATATAAAATATATATATATTATATATATATATATATATATAGAACATATATATATATATATAATTATTATTTATAAAAAATTATATATGTTACAAAATCACTATATTATATATATATATATATATATATATATATATATATATATATATATATATATATATATATATATATATATATATATATATATATATATATATATATACAATGCTTTGACACCAGTGAATGAATAGATAGCTTTGAATAAACATAACATAATTTTATGCTCATTTTTTTTTTCTTTTTTATTAGGGGCTAGGCAACCTTTCGACTAATGCTTCTTCAGGGACCGATCTTTGGCAAAACTGAAGCAATGAGAATGATGTAAAGAAGAGCAATTACGCAATTGGACAACACCTATTAGAGAATGAGATGTGCTCGTCATTTTTCACGTTGAACTCATTCTCTGTTCTGCATATAGGTAGTTCCAAAGACCATTTGTTAGTTCCGGAGGCCATTTGCGTTGAACTGCATCAATTATCTCTTTGCAGACAAAGTATAATTTTTTGCGGTCTTTAAATTTATTTGGTGGGGGGGTAGTGAGCGTTTCTTTACTTGTTTTATGCTCGGGTTGGTTAATTTACTTATTCTCTTGAGTTTACGTATTTATTTTAATCGTAAATTATTTTAGACGTGTTCCAGCCTTACTTCCAAAATCTTTCTCGCATATTTGCAGTCTAATTACTTCAGTTGTGCTGACGATTGTTCCCTAAAGAAGTCGAAAGGGTGCTTCGGTCCTAACAAAAAAAAAAAAATTGAGCATAGAATTATGTTTATTCAGATCGATAGAAAGGGTGTCCCAAAAGTCATGCTACAATTATCAGAAAATTAACCAGAGGAAATTTGCATGATATCATCTTTCGTAATAAGACCAATAAAATGTCCTATTTATATATTTTCACATATAGAAACATTATTTAATTTGGTAAATATAAAATTTGCAAGGCTTTCCAATAGTAGTTCAAGTCTTGGGACACCGTATATATATATATATATATATATATATATATATATGTGTGTGTGTGTGTGTGTGTGTGTGTGTGTGCGTGCACGCGCAGAGAAATACAACAACTATGTTTTAAAATGAATTGAAACAAATTTAAATCTTTCTTGAAATTTTTCATTTAATTTCAGGCTAATAGATTATAATTTAATATTTTCAACAAGCAAAATATTTGGCTGCATTTTAAACCTAACTTAAATTGACTGAAAGTTTTGTTATTTTTTTTTTAAATCGATAAAAATCTCTGATTTTAGCCATTTTTAGCCATATCTCTCAACACAATGTAATTCTTTTTATTAAAACATTTTCAAAAATAAAATATCATTTTCTGAAACTTTACTTGGGGAATATTAGCTCAGTTAAACTTTAATTAATCTTATTTGAGAGAAATATTACTTACTTTTACTTTGATATATCGCAGAAATGTATTTTTTGACGGATGTAGGTGTTTATTGAAGGTGTTGACAGTTTGCCAGCTTGACGCACAACCTGAAGTTTTTTTCTCCAGGGATGAAAAAATTACTTGGGGAATATAATGTGAACGCCATTTTTATATAATGTTTAACTTACCCTATAATCTTTAAAGTTTGGGAAAATGTTCTCCGTATTCTAATATTTTATTGAATTTTAGGTCCCTTGGCCAAAGAGGATCCCCAGATGAGGCTATATCGAAGATCAAACTCTCGTCTCGGGAAATAGCTACATTATCCCGTTTTATACGGGGGCTCCTGGAAATTTTGGCCGAGTCTACGGGCTCGAATACCCACATTAAATTCGGCCTTGTGCCACATCTGATCGCGTGGGGCGGTTGGTTGATATCCTGCAGTTGGAGAGTCATTGTGGAATTCTCTTGACTCAATTCTAGCAGTTGACTTCTTCTTCTACGCGCCGCTGGCGAATCTTATATGTGTTGTTCTCGTCCTAAGTATTATCGGCCCTTACCAACCATCGTTTGATTATTCTATTCAGTAACCTTCCTTGTTCACAACAAAATATCTGCACTGATGGTACTTCCAGGTTTCAACAGAACATAACAGGTTGACATCTTTCTTATTCGACCAGATGCAAGGCAAGATTTTTTTTTCTGGATAGAGAACTGGATTCAGTCATGGCACCCGTTTCACATTTCATGATGACCAGTGTCCTTTTCGTTTACAGATAACATGCAAAACACATTTTTCATCACTTGTAATAATGTGACTCAAAAATGAAGGTAAACATTTCTGGGTAAACACCTGTCGCAGACGGAAGAATATTGTGTCCAGTTATGAAGCAAAAGCTCATGAAAAATCCAAATCACTTCTCTGCAAGTTTTTCCAACAAAGTTTCGCAATGGACTATGAACAAACACATGTAGAGAAGGTTAATTTAGTCTTGACGTAGTTTCTTACATTTCAGAACTGGTTCTGACTTAGTTTGTTGATTCATAATCCATAGCGGTGAAATACAGAATTACTTTTCAAATACCCTACACATGTTTCTTTCTGAATAACAAAGCAACTTTAATTAATTTTAATTCAAAATGGAATTGGACTAGATTACGTTTAACCTTGTCAGTCCTGCATTAAAACTATATTTTCATACACTTTACATAGATTAAGTTAATACCGTACGTTCTGCATAACAGAAAACTGGATTAATCTTACTCGATAATTAGGAATGAAAATTGGACTTTTTACAGTGTAAAATGTCAAATATCTTCAGATTTAAATCTTTTCCATATGACGAAATGATTTTGTAATTCATTTTTAATTTGTTTAAATTCATAAGCCGATAACCCTTCTCCATTTAACTACTGATCACTTTAACTACTGATCACATGCAACAGCGTTTTCTTTTTAAATATATTTGTACTTTTTTTTGTAGGGGTGTATGGGTAGCGTTTTAGGACGTACGCTGAAATCGGTGTGTCGAGTTCATTTTCCAGCCTTTCTGTTTCCTTTATTTAACGTCAATATCCCCTATCCATGTTTCTCCCAGTTTGGGGTAAAATAGCAGCGTAAATTGCGTTCTCTTGCTCTTGTTGTCAACCAACCTAAGTGAAAGAATATTCTGAATTCTAAACCAGCCTGAAGTGAGATGGACTCAATTAGGCTAACTTTTGCCTAATCACACCACTGCTGCAATGATCATAATATCTATAATGTACATCTACGACCCAAATGGCTTAAGGGATTCGTGACTGACGTGTATAGGTATATATATATATATATTTTGTTATTATTGTCAAGACTAGTTTTTAGATAGATAGCGCCTGTAGTATAATGCTGCTTGTGATTATGAGTTGAAAAGATTTTTTTAAACATTTCTTGGTACTCATATATACACATCAGTACTATTCATGCAACTCTCGCAGCTCAAATATTCATGCAACAAATCTTGTAGTATATTGCTGCTGGGCTCAAATAAAGCGATGAATACTTAATAAAATATATAAATATCTTCATTGTTTTAAGTTGCGGTGAATGGATACAGTGAGGGAGAATTGAAGAGGTCAGGATTGTGCACACAGGAACTGACAGAAACAAATCTTTGGTGAACCTCTAGCTACAAAAGTATAGCCACAGATCATACAGAGACAACTTTTGTGGAAGTCATAAGGGACATTAATATCACATGTTCCTTTCATTTGTTCAGGGGTCCACCCACTTTTATACAAATGGACTCACCCAGTGTATACTTATACTACGGCTACGTGAAGACCCGAGAGAGAGCAAAACCAAAGAGTCGAGTCGAGTCCAGAGTGACAGAGTAAAAGGTTGTAGGTAACCGGAAGAGTGAGGGTGAGATAACAGCGTTTTAGGAGTCACAGTTAGCGAGCACGTAGACTCAGTAAGAAGTCATACAGCGATATTTCAATACCAAAGACTGTATAGATATTTTGCTACTAACCCGTATTCCTGGAACTACTAACCTGTTTTACCAGTTTGTATTATTACGTTAATACATTATTTTCCTATATTCATTCTTGGCGTTTGTTATTTATTGGTACAGGATTTCAACCCGGAATCCACAACACATACCACCTGTAATGTAAATAATTTTTATATCCATACATTATATATATTGCAAAGGTTGTCAAAGCCTGTGGTGATAGTGGGGACAAGCCCACATTGTCTGTAAAATGCTTCCATTGAATGCATCACAAATAGCCTCTGACAACTAACTCAAGCTGTAAGCCAGAGAATTGTCAAAGACGAACAAATGCTGCCTCATAACCAGCTGCCTCAGATAGAAGGAGCTTGAGAGCCCAGGAAAGCAGTCAATTTATAGGAAGGGACAGCCTAATTTTAAATCTTTACTACCTTATTGCTATATCCAAGCATGGAAAAAGACTATAGAAGTAAAATACAGACAGAAAACCCAAAGTAGAACCCCGAAGGTGGTTGGCTGTCAACACTGACAACTTTCTGTTTCAATTCTATATATACCAATTTTAGTCCTTAAAAATAAAACAATAACCTTCTGTTAGTTTAATATATTGTGATTATGATTATGAGTTGAAAAGATTTTCTTACACATTTCACATTCTTCATACTCATATATACACTATTCATGAAACTTTGAATACATATCTAGCAATTCAATTATTCATGCAACAAATCTTGTAGTATATTGCTGCTGGGCTCAAATAAGGCGATGAACACTTATATATAAAAATATATAAATATCTTTATTGTTCGAGTTGTGACAAATGGGTAGAGTCAGGGAGAATCACAAAGGTTAGGATTGTGCACAAAGGAACTGATAGAAACACATCTTTGGTGAACCTCTAGCTACAAATGTATAGCCACAGATCATACTGAGACAAATTTTGTGGAAGTCTTAAGGGACATTAATATCACAGGTTTCTTTTATACCATTCTCATACCACCTGCTTCCTTTCTGGCCATGCTCTCTTTCTTTCAGCTTGTTCACAGGAGACTGCAGAAGATTATATTATATATATATATATATATACATATATATATATATATATATATATATATATATATATATATATATATATATATATATGGTGCAGTTCAATTTATATTACATGAATCCTTCACACAAAAAGTAGATTAGTAAATTTAATGATATAAATGCCGAAAAACATTTTCGTAAACACATTTATTAAATTTACATTAACCCACGAACCTCTCAATGAATGTTATTATCCTTGTTTTTAATAACTTCAAGTTGTATAAGGTCTTTTTTTTTATTTTGTTAGTACTTTCAGCTGTACTTACAGCCATCCTCGAGCTTGGAAATTAATTTGTTTTTTAGTAAATCTAGGTAGTAGCGGGACACGAAAGATTAAATGTTAATTGAAATATGTTTTTTTTGTTTTTTAGAATTGTGTTATTATTAACGGATAAAAAATTTTGGAGCGTGCAGTCGCAACGCTAAGGTTGAATTTTTTTTGAAAACTTAAGAGAGCGTTTTTTTTACTAAATATGGTAATTTGAGAATTTTTTTTTGTTGTAACAGTTTTTCAGTCGATGAAAAGTACTAGCAAAATAAAAAAAAAGACCTTATACGACTTGAAGTTATTAAAAACAAGGATCATAGCATTCATCGAGAAGGTCGTGGGTTAATGTAACTTTAATAAATTTGTTTGCGAAGATGTTTTTCGCCATTTATATCATTAACTTTACTAATCTACTTTTTGGATGACTGATTCATGTAACATATATATATATATATATATATATATATATATATAAAGGGAAGAGATTATAGTTGTTCCAACGAGAGAAAAGAAGGGATAAACCGCAAACATTTTTGGTCATAATGTGTATTTTTAGAAAAATATATATCATGCTTAATGCCACTATCACACCAAAAAAAAAAAGAATGTTTAACATAAAAAACATAAGGAAAATTAATTCATTTTAATAATATAGTGAAATATTCACTCATTGTCTGAAGAAGGTCGCAAGATCCGAAACACGTTTTGTAAAATTACGGAAAATAAAGCATGAAATCTTAATTTAATCTATGGGGGGTAGATTCTTTTATTTCCCTTTCTATGACTAGGGATATCTTGTCTTCATTTAGTACTGCTCAGTTACTGCTTACTGCAATATATTGCTGCTGGGCTCAAATAAGGCGACGAACACTTATATATAAAATATATATAAATATATTTATTGTTTGAGTTGTGGTAAATGGGTAGATTGAATGAGAATCACAGAGGTTAAGATTGCGCACACAGGAATTGACGGAGACAAATTTTCGGTGAGCCATTAGCCAGCCTCTCTAGCCAAACCAAGAATCGGATCGGTTAAATACCATTTTGACACCTACGCAACTTCACGTCGCTACGGCTTATTCCTGTATGTCACCTACGCAGCTTCGTGTGGCCACGCCTCTTCCGGCATGCGTCCACGCATTTCCTTCCGCTCAGGTCGCATGTACGCCCTGCGTTTTCCAGGCTCAGGAAACCTGTGCGGGCTGCTTATTTTAACCACCGGATGCATTTTCTGTTTATGCTATCACCAGTTCCGATTTCTGCTCACACACTGATGCAGTAGAAGTAAGACCAAATGTCCTTCCTCAACCGATATCCAACACGCATTTCTAAAATCAAAATCAGGCCTCAATTTCAAATAAGAGTTCATATTATAATGACGTTCGACATAATAAAAATGTCGTATTAAACAATGTATATCATGTTTATCGGTCGGTATATTCGAGAAATCTTAATAACCAAGATATGCTCTCTTGTAGGACTCGAACTTGCGTCTCCTTTATAGAAGAACAACCTTCCCCCAGGTGTTGCGTACAAGCTCAGAAAAGCTCAGGCAATCTCTCATCTTCAGTTCTCCTGAAATGAGCTACACAGCATAGTCGATTGCGAATGAGCAGTAGATGTTTGGCCGGTTGTATAGCGAAGAAAACGATGATTTACCTCGTCAAACCAAGCGACAGCGCGTCGCGTGTATTCTACGACGGAAAAAATGGCGAAAAAGAAAATTACTTACCAAACAAAAGAGGCACTTATTCCGCATGACATGCTGAAAATGGAATATTTGAATTAAAAAAAAATAAAATAAAAAAAAATAAAAACAAGTCCGTCGCAGGAGTCGCTATAAAAGTTTTTTGATATGCAAATTATGGAGCATCTTATGTCAGCTGTTGAATGAAAAAAATAGGTTCTGCCGATAAAAGCAGTTGGTGGTCTCGATTCGGGGGCGGAAAATTCGGGCATCTTTGGCTTCGGCGTTTGTTAGAGAGTGAGTTATTTTTTCTGACTGGTTTCACGCATTGTGATTCGAAATAGTACCGGCGAATCAAGTTTTCACCATTTCTTTCTGCCCCCCCCCCCCCCCGATATTCGAGTCTGTACTTACGGTGATTTTTCTTTGTGTTGTGGAAGTAATCTGCGACAAATACTTCATTTGCTTTCAGAACGCTTACAGGTTGTAAAATAACTGTTTCTGGTGTGAAAGACTGTCACATGATCTCTAAGATTTTTTGATTAAACCTTTACCAAGTTTTGATATGTTAGTGAAATATAGTTCATGTCTCCGAAGAGTATAGGACAAAAGTCAGGAAACACGATTGGTAAATAGTGATCTTAATGCTGGGTGAGATATCTCTGTTTGATCTGACCCGTTTTTTTTTCTAATTTATCGCAGGTTTTTCTCGTATTTTCGATTCAACAACTGATGATTGATTTCGGGATCGAAATAACCGTCTCTAGCGAGTATACTTCCAAGTAAAGCAAGGGATCAACAACCACGAACCTGTCACCCTAAAAGAAATGTTAGGTTCAGCATAGCGTTGCCCTGCAGAGTGTGTACGTAACGTTATTCCTTTTACGCATGCTCACGAAAAATGCTATATTATGGGTTGCATGTTCTTTTCCGTATCAGCAAGGAAGTCCGCAATGTCAGCATAGAATAACTCTTGAACAACTGACTGGAAATTCTTTGATTTAGCATTGAAACGAATAGAGTCAAAGACATTAACTGTAGGCCTAAACGCAGGAACACACCGAGAGTCACATTATAGAATATAGCAAATAATGTGGCAGCAGGAATGTCCCCTAGGTTAACTCCATTGTGGATCACTACATGGGTTCGATAGACCCACTAAAATTGTCACCCTTTAATCTCCCTATGAAGTTGTTTGAACATTAGAAATTATGGTGGGGGGCAACTTATATTACTGAAAATATTCCAGAGAGACACCCCATTTGTGGAGTCAAAGATCTAGGTCAGATTGGCATAAACCTGATACAATGCAACACGATGTTCTGAGCATTTCTCATGGATTCGAGGTGCTGAGATCAAATTCGTTGTGCCTCTTCCCGTTCTAAAGCAAAATTTTACCTCAGGGATGATTTAACCTCAAATCTCTCTTCTACAATTATTAAGTAGATGTTTGCAAAATCTTTACCCACTGCCTTACGCAGGCACATGCAGTGATAATGCCCACACAATGGTTTTGAACCGTTTCAGTTCAACAGTGAGATAATTATCGCATCTTGCCAGTCCTCCTTCACAGCTGACTTTGGTCAAACGCTCGAAATGATATTATCTCTACAGAAAGTTTGTCGCGTCAAATGTCATCAAAATCTGATGCCTTCTCAGTATTACCTTTTTTTTTTATTGTTTTCTGGATCCCTTCCAAAGAAGGATGACCCAACGTCTCATCAATCCAACATCGTATCTCATTGATGTTATCTTCATTAAATACTGAGGTATTATAAAAGAAAGATAGGTAAAATGTTCAGTTCAGCGTTTCATTCTAACCTGCAGGTTACTCAAAAAACACGGAGGAGGAACGGTGGAGTGAGGAGGCACGGTGGAGTGAGGAGGCACGGTGGAGTGAGGAGGCACGGTGGAGTGAGGAGGCACGGTGGAGTAATGGATAGCAGCTTGGAGTGAGGAATCGGAGAGCTGAGTTCGAAATCCAGTCGAATCCATTACATTCGCTTACGTGCTAATACTCTTGGGAAACGTGTGAATCCTCTTCTTCTCCCTCCAGCTATGGGTAAATAGCAGGACAAATTGGGTTCTATAGCCTTGGGGGGCAACTGGTTTAGGAGAAGGAAAAATCTGAATTCAAAATCTGCGGGGGGTCGTTTGGGGACCTTGTGGCACGTAGTGGACCAGATCTCTGTAATCGGCCCTTTAAAAAGTGTGGATGGTCCTGCACGAAAGCTTCACCGCTATAATTAAATCTCATGTGCTATACATGCGGGTTGGGGACCGCTTGTGAATTCCAAATTCCCCTGAAACACCATATTGGAGCCGGCTCAACCCACCTGGGGTGAATGCCGTTACAAGAACAAGAACAAGAGAGAGAGAGAGAGAGAGAACTCAAAAAACAAACCCGTCCGTAGACATGAGTGATAGCACAGAGTAGGTTTGCCAACCCCAAAAGGTCTACTAAAACAGGTGATATAGAGTTTTGGAGTCCTTTCGATCGCATGCACCCTATGCACCCTGAGGAATATATATATATATATATATATATATATATATATATATATATATATATATATATATATATATAGTATAGTATTTAAGCACCAGAAAGAATTGCTGGTTCTTTTGTTTGGCAGAAAAGCCTTTGGGGCAGCCATGTTTTTATTGTAATATTCTCGATATCAAAATTTCGGATAGAGAGTTAATAAAATTAATTTGGAAAAGTTTATCACTTAGCTGAGTGGTAAATGAAAGATCTGTAAAATGTTCAGTTCAGTGTTTCATTCTACCCTGCAGGTCACTCAAAAAACAAACCCGTCTGTAGACATGAGTGATAGCACAGAGGAGGTTAGCCAACCCCAAAAAGTCTACTAAATCAGGCGATATAGCGTTTTGGAGTCCTTCCGATCGCATGCACCCTAAGCACCCTGTTCTTTCTTTTATATATATATATATATATATATATATATATATATATATATATATATGTATATGTATAACTATCACCCTCCCTGTTAAATTACAAAAATTACACTACCCATCAATTTCTAATCCCATTTTCCCTTTCATTTCGTTGTTGGAATTGTTACCTGATGATCCGGAGTCCTTTAAAAAGGATTTTGGTGAAATAAATTATTGTAATGGTACCTTAAAGTGGTCTGTTTTTTCATTAAATATTAGCTCTGTATTCACATTGAGCTCTCAGGATTTCATCCTCCTTGGAATTACCCATTCGGTTTACCAAGTTCTTCGTAACTTATATATATATATATATATATATATATATATATATATATATAGTATAGGATTAAGTACCAGAACTGGTTCCTTTCCTTGGCAGAAAAGCCTTTGTGGCAGGCAGCTCTTTATTATAATGTTCTCGATATCAAAAGTTTGGATAGAGAGTTAATAAAATTAATTTGGAGAAGTTTATCACTTAACCGAGTGGTGTACATTCAATCATGCCTACTACAAAATAATGGGGAAATACATACACTGAAACAAATATCTACTTTGTTATTTAAGCAGTAATTAAACAGTGACACACAAAATATATCGAATCACGCCCATTTTTTCTTCTTTGTATGTGTCATGTTCTTTCAGTTCGAAGGCAATCATATCTCACCAGCTCTCTCTATCCCTTGGAGCACTCAACAAGCCCCTTTCCTCTGCTTCCTCCCCTAGATCATGTTCTGTCATCCACTTGTTCAAGCTCGTCACCATGCGCTGCTTTCCCTTGTCTCTTCTTCCTTCTATTCGACCCGTGAGTATCAGATCCTCCAAGCCCTCTATCCTCATTATGTGTCCCAGAGACTTCAGCCGTCTCTTTCTGATTTTAAGTATAAGCCTTCTCCTTGTTTGTAACCTCTCTAAACCATCCTTGTTTGTAACCTCATAGTAGCTCATGCGCTCGTTACATGATATCCCCAGCATCCTTCTGTAGAACCACATTTCCGTCGCCTCGAGTCTCTTCTTCATCTTTGAGGAAATCGTCCAACATTCGCTGCCGTAAAAAAGGACAGATATCACGTAACAGCTCAGTATTCTTTTCTTTCGTAACAAAGCAATCCCCCTGTCTCGCAATACTCTACTCAGCTTTTGGAATGTCCTTGGCCATCTCAATACGTGTACGGATCTC
>CAHIKZ030000854.1:1592500-1605000 GCA_903632075.3 Acanthosepion pharaonis | reverse complement strand
ATCTATCTATCTCAGTCTGTTTCTATCTATGTCACTCTGTACATATCTATCTATCTATCTATCTATCTATCTATCTATCTATCTCTCTCTCTCTATCTATCTATATATATATATATATATATATATATATATGTGTGTGTGTGTGTGTGTGTCTTTACCCGTATAAGTTATATTTTAATAAGATGTTAGAACTCGTTTAATAACACTTTCAAACTTGCATATTTCTTTGTGGGTGTATCGGCGTGTCTTTGTCAACGTATGTATGTGCATGTGCGTGTCTTTGTCAACGTATGTATGTGCATGTGCGTGTCTTTGTCGGTGGCTGTGTGTATGGTTACTTGTGTGTACCTTTCATTGTGTATGTATGTTTTTTGGGGGTTTTTTTTTTGTAAGGCCGTGAAGATATTTCCTGTCTCGTCGCTTTTTGCGTGTTTATATATCAAAATATGTCTTCGTGTTTATGCATTATAATCTGATTGTGTATGTATTGTCTTTTGCAAGATTTCATCCTCCCTTGCCCATGTTCTTGCTTCAAATGTATCTAAGTTGTCATGAAGTTCAGAGCAGCATTTGATCTTAACGTTTATTCCAACATAATTTCAATAAAAATAAAATAAATAGAAAAAAAATGTATTTTTTCTTCAGTTTCTTCTTTAAATAATTTTATATTTTAAACGTAATATAGATTAAATTTAAAATTTAAAATTGGTAAATTTTAATTTTGAATTTTATAGTTTAATTTAATATTAATTAGTTAGAATAAATTCTATTTTAGTCTAACCCTAACATTAAAGCATTAAATAATTATTATAACGTAAGTCCATTGTCAAGATTTTTGAATTCTCATATATTTGTATTTTGATTGGTAATTCCAGCTTATGTAACAGCGTTTCCTCTAGCGAGGGGTGTTTGATTGAACCTTTTAAAACCCTTTATTCTACATTCAACTCCATCACTTGATAAGACACCAGAAGTGTTGAAACGAAATGGCTATTTTTGTAGTGATTTTATAACATATTTATGTAGGTACCTCCACGAAATCGCTAAAAAAAGAGCATAGCTTGATGAAAAAGACGCCAACCTTGCCGAAAACAAAATTTTATCGTCTAAATGCTTATGCTATTATTAAGAGGAAGGCGAAAGTATTTTTGTAAATATTTTTTTAAATTTTTCCTTCTTTTTAGAACATTGTAAATTTTGTTAAAGCAAAACTTGTTTCTCTATGTATCACCGGAACTAGTAAAATCACATAGACAATTTTTAGCACGTTTTTTTTGGTATGACACACATTAATTTGGTAAATCATGCAAAAATATAAATAATTGTCGGATGCTAATGAAAATTTCAGGAACTATTCACAGATGATCGGGATTGTTATAAATATGTTTTTTTTTATTAAAGTCATGGCAGAAATTTTTTTTTTATTTATTACCCCCCCCCATAACTAATTTTATGAAAATGCTAGAAATTCGATCGAGTCTATTTTAATGATTACAATAGTTAAAAGCACAAGGTTTTGAGGAATATAAATCATTTTTTTTGTTTTTAATTGGACCCCCTACCTGAAAATCAGCTCTGAATTGTAACATACAAAACTCAATAAAACAAAGATATTATTTAATTTCAAATGCTTTTATTTGCTTTTACTTGTTTTTATGTATATGGAAAATATTTTCTGAAAGCAAAATTTTTTCGATGAAACATGAATTTTTAATACAGTTATTTGTTATTTCTTAATTATAATCGATTTTTTACATTTAATTTTTTTAAATATTATAAAATTAGTTAAAAGCTGCATAAGGTTCCTTAAGTCTCCTTATGAGATAGATCTTTTTTTAGCGCGTTTTAAATTGTATCGTTTTGACTAATCAAAAGACCCGCTGTAATTAAGAAATGTAATTTTGTGTTTATAATCAGGCTGTAATTATAACGTACGGAAGACCAACCAGAATACAATTAAGTTGCTTTATTTGAGTTAAGCATTTTTCTCCGCTGTTAAGGCCTTTACTTTTGCGAAACGTTTTGATAGATAGATAGATAGATAGATAGATAGATAGATAGATAGATAGATAGATATATTGAATAAGGATAGATAGATAGATATGAACAGACTGCCATAGATAGATAGATAGATAGATAGATAGATAGATAGATAGATATTGAATAAAGTAAGGTAGATAGATAGATAGATAGATAGAATAAGGATATATAGATAGATAGATAGATAGATAGATAGATAGATATGAACAGACTGCCATAGATAGATAGATAGATAGATAGATAGATAGATAGATAGATAGATAGAATAAATAAGATAGATAATAATAGATAGATAGATAGATAGATAGATAGATAGATAGATAGATAGATAGATAGATAGATAGATAGATAGATAGACAAATAGATATGAACAGACTGCCATAGATAGATAGATAGATAGATAGATAGATAGATAGATAGATAGATAGATATATTGAATAAGGATAGATAGATAGATAGATAGATAGATAGATATGAACAGACTGCCATAGATAGATAGATAGATAGATAGATAGATATATTGAATAAGGATAGATAGATAGATAGATATGAACAGACTGCCATAGATAGATAGATAGATAAATAGATAGATATTGAATAAAGTAAGATAGATAGATAGATAGATAGATAGATAGATAGATAGATAGATAGATAGCCAAAATGACTGAAAATTTTCTCTTTTAACAATTAAATCACGTAGCGAAACGTTTGTTAAGTAATTGTTGCGAAATTCATTAACTCAGCAAAACGAAATAGAATCGATATTAAGGAGTAACAGGGAAAAGAAAAAAGGAAAAAAAAAAGGTCAATATCTTCCCCATTCAACAAAATGGCTCTTGGTTGGAAAGCGTCGATATTCTCTGGCTTTCTTCCTTCCTTTATACGACAGGCCTCTAGATTCAGTTTCGATACGTTTACTAATAGACCCAGTTTATCATATAAACCAAGTTTGTTATCCAGGTCACGTGTCTGTCCCTTGCAGCCTCTGTCCGATTTGAGTGTGGCCGGTTGGAGAAACACTGGAGACAAACTGGGCGTGGACATTCCACTGATCGACCGTTTACGACGGAGCGCCCTGTGACGTCACGTTGTCGTGCACTTGCGAAATCGCCGCTCGTTCTAACGATGGCAGTTTAGCGAACTTTAACATAATGGCCGTAAGTGATTGGAATGGTAAACAGTGCCCCACGGGAAGGACATGTTTTGCTGCTAACAATTTTGTCTTGAAGCGGCTAGAACACCCCTTAACAAGAACGACTTTTCCTCAGTTACTTATAGAGCGTATATTATTAGATATATCCCTTATTCACGCAAACCCACTTGCTTAGATACACACGAATCTTGCTGTAGATATTAAGGAAGCATAGACTGGTGAAGGGCAAAAGAATGGAGCGCTCAGAGGAAATTTAATCGAAGTACGCTGATGATACTGGCTGAAGCAGAGAAGGCGCTCTAAAAAAATCAAAATGGCTTTCGAAAAAATAGATCAACCACTGGACCATTCTGCGGATTATTGAGGGCGTCACGTCGAAGAATCTTGAGACTGCCTTATCTTTTATAGATTTCTTTAAAGCCTTCGATATTGTACATAGGGGAAAATATAGAAGATCCATCTGGCATATGGCATCCTCGCTCTAGAGACAGTAGATACCATAATGATATTAGGCAAAAATACGAAATCTTTAGCTAGATCACTAGACATGTACACTAGCTTCTTGAACATTAAAGTTGGGCTCCTTCGGGTTGACCCTTGTGCGCCTTTTTTTCTTTTATTTATCACCCTTGACTATGTGTTGTAGCATACCTACGGACGATAATGAGTATGTCCCCATTCACATAAATAGAGTAGTAAACACTGTATGTTGGTCTGCAGTTGGAGAGTCGTCTCCAGTTGTGCTGGTCAAACTCTCTGACTCCGGGAAGAGAGGATCCACAGACGATGCTATGTCGAAAGGCAAGACCCCGTCTCGGCAAACAGCTATCCGACCCCGTTTTATACGGTGTCTACGGGGAATTTTTGGCCGAGCCTACAGGATCGGTTACCTCACATTAATTTCGGCCTTTACTCGACAAGCACGTTCATCTAGGTTTTACTTTATCACCAAGATATTCATGTCGATATGCTGCTAAAAAAGATGAGAGATATTAACTATGCAGATGACCAACCTTTCACTGAAAACAGTTTTATAGTTCTCCTACATGATCTAGCTAGAAAATGCTGCTAAAACTGAATTCATAAGATTCAACCGGCAAGGCTCAATAGAAAGTGACTCCGGTGAATCAATACGATCAGTCACTTCATTTACCAATTAAATTCGCTGGCGAATCTTATATGTGTTGTTCTTGTCCTAAGTATTATCGTTCATTACCAACCTTCGCGTGATTATTCTGTTCAGTAACCTTCCTTAGGTAAATAGTAAGTACTGTAAAAATGCAAAAGATTTAATTTATATTACTAAAACATTAACTCATTTTCTGGCATTTTGTAGGCTAAAGACTTGAATTTCCATATTCGTATATATTAACCAATCAGCGACGCCATATGATATGTTCAGTAGTCTTTGAATTTTCAAAAAAAAAAAAAAGAACGGTGTTTATCGTCTGCTACGATTATTTAAATAAAGTAAATCGTAAAGAGATTTATTTTTTAATAAAGTAAAAATATTCACTAATTAAGGCTTTAAAAAATTACATTTATTCGGTTATGAACAAGTTGCGTTTTTCTGGTGCTGAATTGTCTCGGTTCTGAGTTGTCCTGGCGCGCAGTCGGCGGTGTTCTGTCGGCGCGGTTGAGTTGTCTTGCAACCCACGCATGTAGGTCTCTTATACCGGATGTTCCATCGCAATTAGCGAAAATTTATAAATTGGGAATTAAACCATATATATATATATATATATATATATATATATATATATATATATATATATAAAAACACTACTCCACTTGTCCAGAGTCAAGCAAAATGGCGGATGCGACCAAGTTGCAAACCTTTTCGATGTATAGTTATTGTTTTTCTACTGGACTTCCAATAAAGATAGTTACAATCTCTTTTCGTTTCAGATGGATTCTTTTGAATTTTGTTTTCCAAGTTCATCTTTCTTTCGTTCATATCTCATTCTTTTGACTTTTTTCTTTTTTTGGTAGAGGTGGGTAGTTGCTTTAATTTCTTTCTTCTTGTTTTTATCACTCTTAACCGTTTCAGGTCATTATTGGTTCTAGCGCGAACTCTGAAAAGAAAGCCATGGCGGCGTTTGAGATACGAAATGGTCGATGGCGACCCCGTAGCGGCAATGATGACAACTGAAGATTCAAAAGCCGATACTATGGTAACGCCGATGCGGACACTGTTGTCGTCCAGGAGAGGGTCAGTGGTCGATAACCGTAAAGCATTCAACCATTTCCAATATATGGCTGAGATGAGGTGCGTAGATAGGGCAGAAAATGTCGGTCAAGTGAGAAAACTACTTCTGAAATCTGATGTTCTTCCTTTTGTATTGCATGGTTCGGGTGTCAATGAGTCTGTTGCGGGAACGCTGAAAATGAACTCAAGAAATCGTATTCGCTTTACCAATTTTGATTCCCAGTGATGTAGAATTTGTAACAGAAAAATTATTACACAAAAAAACTCTCTCTCTTTATATATATATATATATATATATATATATATATATATATATATATATATATATATATATATATACATACATACACACACACACACACACACACACACACACACACACACACACATATATATATATATATATATATATATATATATATACCAACGGCTTCCGATATTTAATACTTCTCTTTTCCACTCTCGCGTGTTCGTGTGTGACGTCATGAGCTGCGGTGCGATTTTCGCTCCCAGCGTCTCGTATGCACGTGTTTGTCGTTGCTTGGAAATCTTTCATGCAAGCAAAAACAGACTATCATTCTTGTTTTGTCCGTGTTTTGGTTAATATATTGTAATGTAATTGTCATCTTTTATAATGGCTCATGTAAGCCGAAAGCTTAGATAGGATTAAAAAAAATATGTATCAATATGGTGATTTTTTTCACCTATTAATAACGTTATTAAGCGTGTCAGACGATATGAAAAGAATCTACATAAAATAAATAGACAAAATTTATCTATATTATTTAACGAAACATGCATCAATATATATATATATATATATATATATATATATATATATATATATATATATATTTCATACGTTTCATTAAATAATATAGACAAGTGTTGTCTATTTTATGTAAATTTTTTTCGTAACGTCTAATAAGTTTAATAACATTATCGTTGAACGAAGCAAAAATTCCCAATATTGATCCATTTTTAATACAATGTAAGCTTTCGACTTACATAAGCCATTATCAAAGATGTCAGTTGCAACATATTAAGCAATATACGGACAAGACAGTGATGATAGTTTGTCATTGTTACATAGATGATTTCTAAGCAACGATAAACGCGTACATATAAGACGCTAGAAGCGAAAATAGCACCGCATCTCATGACGTCACACATGACCACACGAGAGTGAATTGGAGAAGTATGAAGTATGGAAAGCCGTTGGTATAAAGCAATGGCTTCTGTTACCAATTATAGACATTTAAGAATATTTGTAGAGATGCCATAATTGATTTCGTTTAGGTTGGGTTTTGACTGTTTGTTGTATAATGCTTCAAGGATTTTTATTTTTTGTCTATTGTTTTCATGTCTAAAAATGTTAGCGTTTTCATTCACATGTAGTGTCAAGCGTCGTGAAAGCGAGTTTGTGGTGTGACCAACATAAATATTATTTAATTCGTTAGAGATACAATTTCCCAAAGGGCACTTGAATTTATAAACTATGTTGCAAATCGCTAAATATATATATCAAAGACATTTAAAAAAAAAAAGAACACACAGAACGAATCAGTTGTTTGCCTTAAAGAAACTGACCACAGTTCTCGCATAGAGAATTCTACTTTGATTAAAACAAAAAATAATCAGCTAAAACGTAAATCTCTGGAAAGTGATTTGACAGCTAGTTCATTGTAAACGAAAGAGAAAATCACCCATCCCGAAAAAGAGTCCTTGTTTTGTGTGTGGTCTGCCGAATAAGAATTAAAGAAAATAACAAAAACCTGCTACATTATGTATCAGAGAAACTATGCTAATGTCCTTTTCTCCTTGAATGGGGTGACCAATCAGAAAAATCCCTCGGTGAATAAAGGCCGTTGTTTTTTGTTTTTTTGTTTGTTTTTTTTTTTTTTGCTTACCGAGAGAACAATTTTTTTTTTTAGCTTGGTGGACGAATGTGCATTTCTACTGTTGCGAAGTGAAGGTGGGACTTCTGACCCCGTTTTGTCATTACAATGTTGCCTGTTGGACTGTTACGACAGATTTTTGATTGAACTTTGAATTAGCTACAAGTGTCGCGGACGAGAGAGTCAAAAAGTAGCTAATTGCAAACATTAATTGTTACAATAATTTTAAAGATTTTTTTCTTGTTTTCTTGCTACACGGTAAATATGCATCCAGGTTCTTACAATCACTATTCTTGGTAGATTTTCTGTTGTGAGAATATGGGATAGTCAGGGACAACGCTGATGGACAGAAAACTAAAAATAATAGAGATGAATTCAGCTAGATTGAAAAAATATTCTTTAAAAAAATACTCTTTCAAAAATGTTGAAACTACCAGTATCTCTCGTTTCGTGCGCACGAGTAGACGTGGCAACATCAACAAAGCCCAGTCCGATGTAATCTTACCGGATGAAACAAATCACAAAAACTTTTTTTTACCAATTTGTCATACCATTTTTATAAATACTCTTTGTTGATATATAAAATCAAAAAGAACATATAAACATAAAAAAAAATGTCTTAAAAAATAATTGTTGAACTTTGTACATTTCATAATGTGTGACGTCATTAGTTTACATTTCTATACGGATTGAGCAGATATGAATGTATGAGAGAAAATCATGGAGAATTGTGCTTAAAAACAGTAAAAATTGACCTTGCTAACCAAACGCTCCTCTATGGCCCAATCGGTTAAGGCACGTCAAGCTATACCACGGTCCCGTATAGGATACAGGTTCGATTCCTGTCGGAGGAGGCATATTTTCTATGAAAAAATATCGTACTTTCAGACCTGTAAATGTTGTTAATACTGTTTATTATAAACAGAGCATTTAATTAAATATTCGTATCTATAAAAAGAACGTATAAACATAAAAAATGTCTTAAAAAATAATAATTGTCGGACTTTGACCATTTAATACAAAATTATTATATATATATATATATATATATATATATATATATATATATATTCATTCGAAAAACCAGGCAAACAGTGACAAGCCACTACTATAAGTTTCATTTGTTTGCACAATATCATTTTTGAAAGAGGGCGAAATAAATGCAATTGCCGGAATGTAATAAATTGTCCGTTGAAATGTAAGTTCCTAGTAGAGGATTTTGTTTATAGCCTATAAATGCCCAAAAGAATATTGGCTACACAGCAGGAACATTCAATGCGACATATAATCAGAAATCCTAAAACTAGCAAGGTATAAAATCAGCAGAAAAGTTTGTGTAAATTATACCAAGAGGGGAAATTGTTGAGATCCCTGTACCTAAAATACCATAATCTGCTTAAGGAATGATCGGAGGTCATGACAGCATTCAAGCATGCTCGCAACTTCTTACTAACAAGCTATGAATCGGAGTTGGATAATTTATACAAAATATCTAAACATATCCAGTATTAATCTCTGACGATGACTAATTCGCAGAAGCAGCAGTAGCAGGAAGGTTGGTTCCCTATTTATTATATATATATATATATATATATATATATATATATATATATATATATATATATATATGTGTGTGTGTGTGTGTGTGTGTGTGTGTGTGTGTATATATATATATGTATATATATATATATATATTTATGTCCACAACTTAGTGGAAAGCGTTCAATATCAGTGATAGTGCTAACATATTCTCTTTGTATGTATATGAGTTTTGACACTGCCTGTGTCTGATTAGCGCAAAAGAGTGAAACCCATGATCATAAACTCAAATCCATACAAGTAAGTATAACTATCTATCTATCTATCTATCTATCTATATATATATATATATATATATATATATATATATATATATATATATCTTACTTATTATAAAACGTAGATTGTGTGTGTGTGTGTGTGTGTGTGTTTCCTACATTTTTAACCGATTTCAACAAAACTTCACAGGACTGTGTAAAATGACGTTGCGGTGGTTCTGACAGCGCCAAAATTTGGAAAAACACAATTGTTTTTGTATGAAATCAATTTGAAAACACGATAAAACACGATTCTGTCGCCAGAATGAAAGGGGGACAACTCATATCGAGTTATACTTATTATAAAACCCAGGTTGTTTCTCTCTCTCTGTGTGTGTGTGTGTGTGTGTGTGTGTGTGTGTGTGTGTGTGTGTGTGTGTGTGTGTGTTGTTTATATATGGGATCGGATTTCCTACATTTTTCAAACGATTTCAACAAAACTTCACTTTTTTTTTGGCAGGTAGTGTTTTTTATTCTCTTGCACACTTTTTCTTTATTTTTACATTCAGAATGCTTTAAAAATTCCATTTACAAGACAATTTTTCATAATAAAATTCTATTCATAACGATTGAAAACAAGGTTTTTGTTTGAGTTTGGGTTTGACCAATTCGTAAAAAAAAACAAAAAAAAAAAAAAAAATAATTAAGATGCGTGTCCGTCAACCTTAAACAATAATCTTTGTCAATTTTATTTTTCAGTCTTTATGATGGTCGATACTTGATCTATCTCTTACTATTACATTCCCGGGCAACGCCGGGCTCTACTGCTAGTACACACACACACACACACACATATATATATATATATATATATATATATATATATATATATATATAAAATATATTCCAAAAATATGATTCACACACTACATAAGAGTTCTCATGTTTCAAAACAAGAGCCGAAAATTTCAATATAATTATTTGAATTAAATTGAATTAAATTACTAATCTCTGTTCCATCTTCAAGCGATTGTTTTTTGAATTTTGGTTCCCAAAATATTTCGCTTGAATATGGAACAGAGATTAGTAATTTAATTCAATTTAATTCACATAATTATATTGAAGTTTTCGGCTCTTGTTTTGAAACATGAGAACTCTTATGTAGCGTTTTGGAATCATTTTTTTAAATTAATAATTATATTTATGCTCTACTTTTGTATCGAGCACTATTTTTAAAAATAATAACAAAAATACGAAATACGAGTTCTTTCCTATTTTCTATATATTTTCACACACACACACACACACACACACACACACACACACACACATATATATATATATATATATATATATATATATATATATATATATATATATTGTTGTCACCAAGTTAGTTGTAAGAAATAAAACAAGAGGTTGCAGATAAATAGTGAATTGCTCAGTAAATACAACAGAAGTTTCTTACCCCCGCTTGGGAGTGCGTGTCGGTTGACCAGCATTTCATCTATATCACTTTTTTTCCCCCAGGCTTACTTTCCTAGTAACTTTATAGTTTAGTGGAAGACTCTACAATAGACTCACTAGAGAGCGGAAACCACAACACACACACACACACACAGATAGATAGATAGATAGATAGATAGATAGATAGATAGATAGATAGATGTACATATTATCCCTCACTGATAGCACGACTCAGGGTTTCATGCGCAACGCAATCTTCAGCTGCTGAATATAGACTGGGCGTTACCTAACTTAAATTTTAAAATATAACTGGTTACTGTAATTTTGTCGTACATATATATTAAACACACTATCATTACAGTTATTTAATATTTAAAATTATATTTAGCATTTAAAACAAACAAGCTTCATATATATTTGTAAAAAATGAAAAAATAAAGAAATTTTATTTCATAGTAGCTAATATTAATTTTTATTAAAAATTATGAAAACGAGATCACGTGTCTTTTTTCTCATTTAAAAAGCAAAATCAAATTGTAATTTACCTAAAAATAAACCGTAACTTATGTTAAAAATGAATTTAGATCACCTAGGCTTATATGTAACCATCAATTCATTTCTCTTGATTATTGAACTAGGGTTATATAATTGTTTTACGGTAACCAGTTTTTCAACAAGTCATAAGTTACATTTATTTCCTTTTCCGTTATAATATTTGACTCTTGTTATAATATCCCAGTCAATGGAAGTTGAGTTGCCATAATTCTTTAATATTTGGGGAGATCAGTGTTGTTTTTATTTTTATTGTTTTGTTGATTTGTTTTTTGTATTTTATATTACATAAAGACATTCGATGAAGGTAGAAAGGACTTTAAGTAATTGAAAATAAACAACAGCACTGCGCGTAATGGAATATAACAAACCTGACGGGAATTCGAACTCGGCTCTCTGATTAGCAATTCCTAGCCATTATCCATTTCACCAACCGCACATCCAAGCTTAATAAACCTGGTATTCCCAAGCTATCAACCACCTAGGTACTGACCAGGCTCGACGTTGCTTAACTTCGGTGATCGTACGGAAACTGGTGTTTCAACGTGAAGTAAGCATAAACCCCTGTGTAATAAAATCTGCAAATATGCGTAGGGGCTAAAGATTCTGACACACATTTGAAATAGTGAGGTTTCGTGAATATTTTAACCTACTGTTCATATCTTTCGATGGAATGGCACTAGGTAAGTTAAATCTAATCATCTACTGATAAAACCAAAACATCATCGTTTTCACTATTGCTTTGTAAAGAAACATATGGTAATATCTATCGTACTGAATGCGTTTTAAGATTATGTTATATTCAAACAATGAATTTCTAATTGTTTGGATTGTTAAGCTCGTCTTTATTGTCACATTCATAACGTTTCGGCCGTTGTAGCTCTGTCCTTCTTCTGGTGATATTTGTCTGATTTTGGAACCGAAACTAGAGTAGTCCACCTGTATGTTGGTGTTTCTGAAGATTGGTTCGATAAATTTTGTGTAGACGTTCTTCCCATGTTTAAGACCTGAAATGGCCTGGAATATAACCTTCATATTCCTGGGTCTCTCAGTGACGTCACCGCGAATCTGTTCCATATCCTTCAAATATTTCACCTAATATCGATGTTTCGAATAGACGACAGCCCACCCGGATATTATAATTCAAAGCAAATACAAATCATATACAGCATACATTCCATAAATATATTTCTTGTTTACTGTTCTCCTCTATAATTAATACAGGATACTATATAATAATAAATCTCACTATCCACAACATAGCAATATACTATAGTATACACAATAATAAATTATGCAACGTATCTCCATCTATAAAAGGCAGTGTGTGTGTAACGAATGCACGGCCGCAATTTTCGACGGATTTGCACCAAAATTTACATGCA
>CAHIKZ030000854.1:1567500-1587500 GCA_903632075.3 Acanthosepion pharaonis | reverse complement strand
ATATTTTAATACAGCTGACAGATATTTCTGAACTAGTTTGGAGCTACTCATGATATCTATACGAAAGTCACTGATCCATAATTATATATATATATATATATATATATTATATATATATATATATATATATATATATATATATATAAAAGTAAAACAGACCACTTTAAGGTTCCATTATAATAATTTATTTCACCAGAGCCCATTTAAAAGGACGCCGGATTGTTAGATAGCACTTCGAAAAATGAAATGAAAATTGATGGGTAGTGTAAGTTTTTTGTAATTTAACAGAGAGTGTAAAAGGAGTAGTTAAAGAGACATGGTAGAGTTTAGGGAGGGTTTAATTTAATACCTCTCTCAATCATACTTAGTATTGGGGGAGGAGGAGTGACCAGACTTTGACCTATTTAAACGGTTAACTTAACGGAAGTGATATATTGAAATGAGAAGAGAGAAAAGAAAAAGGAAAAAGAAAGAAGGGAGAAGTAAAGAGAAAGAGGCTGTAAATGAGTTTTCCATATTAAGGAGATGGGTGGTAAGTTTTAGCAATTTATGTAAAAAATAAATGTTAATGTTTGATAGTAAATTAGATGTCTAAAAAAAATCCGAAGAAATTAATTTGATGCTTGCTAGCAATTTAAATATTTATCTTTTTACAAATAATTTAGGGATTTAATATAAGTTAAATACTGTATATATTAACACATTCATAGAGAACACACACACACACACACACACACACACACACACACACACACACACACACACATATATATATATATATATATATATATATATATAGGAAGATTGTAAAGTAACATCCCATTTTAAAATACTTATAATTTATATATCAACTATAATTCTTTTTTATAAGAAATGGGTATGAGAGGAAAACGCTCAGTATCAGGTTTTATTTGAAATTCGACCTGAGCACTTGATTTCGCTACCAGCTTCTCGAATGCAACTAGCGTTTACCGCTCGTGGTCCGCTGTCGTTAACACCGGCGGACCGCTAGTGGCCCACTGGTGGCGGCCACCAGAAGACCGCTGGCGTTGCCATCGGCGGTTCACCAGCGCGTCTTGTGTTATGGAAGACGTAACTTCTGGTTATGTCTTCTCTTCGAGTTCTTCCAAAGTCTTGGTTTTGGTATAGTAGACATTCTCCCGTAACGAATCCCAAAGAAAAAAAAAGTCACAGGATGTTAAGTCAGGACTCCTGGCTGACTGCTCGTAGATAAAATAGGGAGTTACTTTTCAATCACCCTGTATTTCTTCAATTTGCTCTATCGTTGGTAAGGATACCTATATATATATATACAAACTTTTTCTCTCATATCATTGATTGAAATGGCTCGTTTATCACTTCACCCCAAGCTTGAGAGCTGGAGTAGAAGGACAGGCTATCTCTTGTCGGTTCATCTCCTTAATGGCATCAAATTTAGCACCTGCCACAATTGTACTAACCAGAAGAAAAACAGGAAAAGAAAAATAATTTGGTATACCTCTCCGTTCGACCAAATGTTTAGTATTAAGCTAAGACAGAAATTCCTAGCTTTAATTGAAAAACACTTTCCTACTAATAGTAAACTTAGTAAAATATTTAATAAAAACACCCTAAAATTAAGTTACAGTTGCACTGAAAATCTAGAAAGTATATTCAAGCAAAACAGTCAGGTAGGTTACTCTCCCTTTTCTTATTGTTTGTTTTGCTTTCAACATGTCCTTTGGTACACATTATGTCCCCCACCCGTGATTACACGGTATCTTGTAACTACTAGTTTCCGTGCAGATCCCATTTTTCATCAAAGCTTGCACATGGCTTACATATTCGAAGAATGGCATTCTCAGCATTCGTTGGCAGAACTAAATTTCTTTCGTTTCAAGCCTCTTTGAAGAAATTGTACAGTGTTTTCTTTGAGGAATAAATTTTTCATCAAAACTTCGACAAAGCTTACATTTTATAAGAATTGTATTTTCAACATTTCTCAGTAGAACCAAATTTCTTTCGTTTTAACTCTTGAAGATATTGCACAGTGTTCACTGCCATAGTAGTATATAATTAATTACATAGCATTTCAAAACTCTTTATTCTTGTTTCTAACGATATTTTCCAATGTCTTAATGCTTTGCTTAGTTTCTCGCAGACATTTTTATTCCTATGCACTTTACAATTTTCGTGTGGTCTTTTCTATTTTCTGTAACTACACTGCTCATGAATTTTTCTTATTTTGTTGACAATTATCCACTTTGTTTTACAATATTGCTTTTCATTACGAGCTTGCCTGCGGGTTTTAAAGTATTAACAATAAACCAGCCATTAGATTGGCGTTTTGACTCCGAAAATATTGTAGTATCATCTTAGCTTTGTACAATGTCTAGACAATGACAATTAAAACATAACATGGTTTTGTTGATTTTGAATGCAGATAAAACAAATTATCCGAACGATTTCCATAACTTTACCTCTGTTATCCGCGGTGTGGCGTTCCGCGGGTTACATTAACATCCTTAAGTGTTTTTATGAGTCTACATTTGTGTGGGCTTTTAAGAACACCTACGTGTGAATCTATAAACTGAAGTGGCAAAAAGATTATCGCTTAAGCTATTTCCTCTGGCACCATTTTGCGCTTTGGGCAGCGTGCTTTTTACTCTGTCAACCGGGTTAACATTGGTCGAACTGGCATCCTCGGTATGACGATAAATTACATCCTGCAGCATGGCCTCTGATAGAGAGGTTTTGAGAAGTGTGGAACCAACTCTTAAGTGCTGTTGTTCCCAGGTACACCCTAACCAGTTAGGGTTCTAGGTATGGACAAATAGCTACACCCTGAAAAAAAACTGGATAGAAAAACTATGAATGAATAAAGATAGATTTTAAAGTAAAAATACCAGCAATACATTTCTGAAAAAAATGATATCAGCAATAAAAAAAAAGAAGGAATATTAACATAATTCCTCGTCTGCGCAGTAGGCACAATATATGTATTTCCGTTTCCTTTAAGAATTGTAATAATCGGAAATTATGATAAATATCTTCAATTACAGTTTGAATAAGAGTAGGAAACTCTGGCCTTAAAGAAATTGGAGAGGTACAATTTATAGGGTTTGATTACTAAACAAGGGGTGCGTATTATGCATAAGCTGAAGCATTTTCTCCACACTTTCAACACAATTTTATAAGTGCGTATTATGGATGAAGGTGTATTATACATGGCGAATACTGTACCAGCAATACATTTTTGAAAAAAAATATTACCAGCAATACAATTGACTCTCGACAAAAACCGTTTTTACATAAATCAATGAAACCTGATTTAAAAACCGGTTTCTTACAAATATATATTATATTCATACGAACCTATCCGAAAAAGCTTGTTATCATTAAATAATTCATTGAGGTGTCGATATTCCGTAAAACAAAATAAACCAAACCAAATCGGACAAACTGCTATTCTTCGTCGGTTTTTCTTTATTTTTGTTTTTTTTGTTTCCGTCTGAAATCCATAGACGCTCTTCGTTGAAGGATATTTTGTGTATTAGATTGAGTCATGAAGAATTTCCACTTTTGGGGAAAGAGTTGCGATGATGATGGTATCATCTTATGTATCAATTAGTCAGTTACAGATATCTTTGTAGAATAATAACATACAACAATGTTGTAGGCAAATGTTATTGACATTGATACTAGTAATACATACCCATAGCTTGACGACGGGGGGGGGACATACGGATTTATACCTGTGCCAAGGGAATTTGAGCGTAATTGCCTATAACGAACCCAACTGGAATTAGAACTCGACTGTGAAAATGCTTTAAAATAACAACGCAAGACTACATAGAACAAGAATAACAAAGAGGGGAAAAAAAATGGAAATCCGTTGGTCTGTTTTATCCCACCGAGCATATTCGCCTTACTTTACCCCAGCCGATTATTGTTTTGTTTATCGTTGTAATATTCTTCAATGTGGAATTGATTGATTTGACATTTGTGAATTATTGATCTTTTTTTCTGGTTTTTTAAAGTCAGCAATATTTTTAGATTATGTTTTCATAATGAGGTAAAATTCAGTAGTGTTCTTCGAAGGCGGCTTAATGTTACTGTAACTGATTTGATGTTACTCACGTTATCTAACGGAAACAAACCTTCTTTAATGATAAACAAGGAGGATATATTGATTTGACTCAATGTTGTAGCATACCTACGGACGATAATGAGTATGTCCCCATTCACATGAATACAGTAGTAAATACTGTATGCTGATCTGCAGTTGGTGATTCGTCACCAGCTGTGCAGGTAAAACTCCCTGCCTCCGGGCAGAGTGGATTCCCAGACGAGGATATGTCGAAGGGCGGAATCTCGTCTCGGGAAAAAGCTACCCGACCACGTTTTTTTACGGGGAATTTTTAGACGAAATTACGGGCTCAGATATCCCACATTAAATTCGACCTTGTGCCATATTTGGCCGCGTGGGGCAGCTGATAGATATCCTACAGATGTAATTTAGTCTCCAGCTGTACTGGTCTAACTCTTTACCTCCGGACAGAGAGAATCCCTAGACGGGCCTATGTCGAAGGTCAAAGAACGTCTCGGGAAACAGCTACCCGACCCTGTTTGGGGCCGAACCTAAGGGATCCGATAACCTACATTAAATTCGGCCTTGTGCTGCATCTAACCACGTGTGGTGCTTGGTAGATATTCTGTATTTGGAGATTCATTGTGGAATTCACTTGACTTACTTCTAGCAGTTAACTACTTCTACGCGCGGCTGGCGGATCTTATATGTGTTGTTCTTGTCTTAAGTATTATCGTTCATTACCAACCTTCGTTTGATTATTCTATTCAGTAACCTTCCCTAGGTTACAACACACATAAATCATTTCCATTTTTGATCATTCTTCGGAAAAGGAATTACCAATTATGCTTTATTCAATTACTAAATTACATTATATATTCTACTTGCATTCATATTCCATTATTACATATTCCACTTAAATTAACCTTTATTACTTGCTGCCACTTATCCCGAATCTCTTTAATAACTTTTCTGTAAAATTCCAAATGTGAAAATTTTACGACTACCTCTTGAATCTCGAAAAAAATCCTTCTACGTCAGATCGTTTTGCAACGATCAACAAAGGTCATAAATAGTGGGTGCCTTGTTTTTATAGCAGGTATTTTTTTTTCTAATAAATAGCACGGAATGCTTTTCGATGAAACTTTTGTTAACACATTGCCTCTGCTGGAAATATAAGTGTGCATTTCAGAACTCTTAACGAATATTACTCGGATGTTCCTTCCACACATACAACATTATAGTTCTATAATTAAAGTTCATATTTTCGTGTCACTTGTAGACAGTTATCTTTCTTAATTTACTGTCGTTTTCGCTAAACATTGTTGTATATAACATGTTTTTCATCGCCCGTTATGACTTATGAAAGGAACGGTTGCTAATATAACGCATTAACCATTTAAATTAGATTCCAAAACTGAATCAACTGCCTAATATTTATTTCATGTATATAAACTACCAGATTCCTTGCAGATAAACATCATATTTTATGTATTTTTTTTAGGTCGGGCACTTTTTCGCTAATCTTTATGGACATGTTTAAACTGCTGTATATATAAATATGCATTTAGTGCCTTATTTCGTTTTAGAAATTTTAAAAGAATAATACCCCATGTTCCCAACACACGTACAACATTATTTTTCTCATATGGAACGTAGCTTTAGGGTCGGTTGTGGTAATTTCTCTTTGTTAATGAACTGCAATTTGCGCTGAATATTGTCGCATATAACCATCACCTGTTTTACTGTGATACAGTCGTCATTATATTTGGTTTTTAAAAAAGGAAATTGTTTATGACTTAAAATATTGTTGAACATACTTAAACTACCAGTTTCCTGGTAAATAAACATTGTATTTAATGTGTTTTACATTTATGGTCATTGCTACATTATGTGGATGATTTTGATGACAAGGAAAAGACACAGTGCTAAATAAAGTGGAACAATAGACTACAAGCGAAAAGACAGAGATCATTTTTTTCTGAATAATTTGTGTTTTCTTTTTTTCTTTTTTTTTTTGGCTATTTTTTTGTTTCGTGTATGTTCAGGCATCTGTGAATATGGGTACGTTGCTTAATTTCGTTGAGGGATTCGGTTGAGTACCAATTGAGAAAGATGTTGAGATTTCGCTTATGGATGGGCCATTGGTGTAAACAGACAATTAGCGCCTGAACAATCCCAACGGACGAAACGCACGATGGCCGATTACATTTCTTGAGCGTTATTCAACCGTAATCCTCAACACCAGGAATGAATAAATTCTTTCATTTTATAGAACAATCTGGTCTAATATTTTAAACGGGAGACAACACAGATTTTAAGAGATTTCCTCGATATTTTAAAAATCAGTAAAAAAAAAAAAAAAAAAAAAAATATTGTCTTCATATTTGATGTTGAAACTTGTTCAACGAACTTTTGAATCTGATTTTTATGAAAGATTTTTTTTTTCTTTTTTTCCATCAAGGCAATTTTCAGCAATCTAAATATGTAATCGATTGGTGTAAAAACAGGTGAATATGTCGGGGAAGGATAAAAGAGATCAAACGAATTCTGAAATTTTACTGTTTATCTATATGGCCTGCGTTGTCAGGGAGGAGAACAACATTATTCATATTAAACAGCGTAAGATGCTTTTAAGCCAAACATTTAGAGATATGTAGCAGCTGCTGGAGGAATAAATGTGCATTTAGTGTTTTATTGAATTTTAAGAAATCTATATGAATTATAGCCCGATTTTCCCAATATTTTTCTTCCTTAAAGCTCAGCTATACGATTAGGTTGAGAAAATTGCTCCTTGTTTGTCCACCGAATTTTGAGTGGAACATTATCTTATGTAAGCATCACATGTTTTGATATATTGAAGGAATAGATAGTTATTGTAATAAATTCGTCATTACAATTGTTTTACACAAAGAAAATTACCTATGATTTAAAACAATATTTGTTGAATATATTCAAAGTATCAGTTTTGCAGGTAGATAAACATTAAATGTAATGTATTTTATTTTCATGATTATGGCCACATTATTTGGAAGATTTTTACTGAGAAGAAAACGATATAATATTGAATAAACGAGAAAAAGTTCTAATGGCGAATAAACGAGAAAAAAGTTCTAATGGCGAATAAACGAGAAAAAGATATAATGCCGAATAAACGTGAAAAAGATATAATATTGGATAAACGAGAAAAAAGATATAATGTCGAATAAACGTGAAAATGATATAATGCCGGATAAACGAGAAAAAAGATATAATGTCGAATAAACGTGAAAATGATATAATGTCGAAAAAAACGAGAAAAAAGATATAATGTCGAATAAACGTGAAAATAATATAATGTCGAATAAACGCGAAAATTATATAATGTCGGATAAACGAGAAAAAAGATATAATGCCGAATAAACTTGAAAAGGATATAATGTCGAATAAACGAGAAAAAAGATATAATGTCGAATAAACGTGAAAATGATATAATGTCGAATAAACGAGAAAATGATATGTCGGATAAACGAGAAAAAAGATATAATGTCGAATAAACGTGAAAATGATATGACGGATAAACGAGAAAAAAGATATAATGCCGAATAAACGTGAAAAAGATATAATGTCGAATAAACGAGAAAAAAGATATAATGTCGAATAAACGTGAAAATGATATAATGTCGAATAAACGTGAAAATGATATAATGTCGAATAAACGAGAAAAAAGATATAATGTCGAATAAACGAGAAAAAAGCTATAATGTCGTATAAACGAGAAAAAAATATAATGCTGAATAAACGTGAAAAAGATATAATGTCGTATAAACGAGAAAAATGATATAATGTCGGATAAACGAGAAAAAAATATAATGCTGAATAAACGTGAAAAAAGATATGATGTCGAATAAACGTGAAAAAGATATATTGTCGAATAAACGAGAAAAAAGATATGATGTCGAATAAACGTGAAAAAGATATATTGTCGAATAAACGAGAAAAAAGGTATAATGCCGAATAAACGTGAAAAAGATATAATGCCGAATAAACGTTAAAACGATATAATGCCGAATAAACGAAAAAAAAAGCTACAATGCCGAATAAACGAGAAAAAAATATTATATCGAATAAACGTGAGAATGATATAATGTTGAATAAACGAGAAAAAAGTTATAATGCCGAATAAACGTGAAAAACATATAATGTCGAATAAACGTGAAAAATAGACAAGAAAACACGATGACAACAACATTTCCTTAAATCTTTTTGAGATTGCTTCTTTTCTCCTTATACTTTTAGTATTTAGATATTTTGGTTTCTTGAATGTCTAGGCACCCGGGAATCCGCGTACTCTGTCTAATTTGGTTGAGGGACTCGGTTGAATACCAACCAAGAAAGATGGTGAGACTCCCTTGATGGATGTTTCATTCGAGTAAACAAACAATTAGCGCCTGAACAATCTCACTGGACGAACAATTCTTGAGCGTTATTCAACCGTAGTCGCCAATACTTGGAATGAATAGATTCTTCCATTTAATAGAACAATCTGGGCTGATATGGTAAACGAACGACAACACAGATTAGAATGGATTGTTTCCATATTTTAAAAATCAATAAAAATATTTAATAGTAAAATATTTTTCGTTTTTTTTTTTCCTGGTTGTCATAACAAAAAAAAGAAACAAAAATCTATTACTGTATTTGGTGAATTTCTTCTGACACAAAAATTATAATGCCAAATAAATGGCAAAAAGAGATTATAAGTGTGGGGGGCGGATGGATCGAGATAAATTATTATGAAAGATTCTTGAGAATATTTTTTCCGGCTTCTTAAATTTCAATTACCGGCTGTAAAAGCAAAATTGTCCAAATCGTGTAACTGCAAATTTGTTCAATTTTTAGATTAAGATTTGAACCGTTGTATCTTAGAAATGATTAATGATATCTTACTGGGATTCTCTGATATTTTTATAACACTATTGGACTCTACTGAGAGCAATAAGAATTTATAATTACACTCAAAGCTTAACAGAAGAATCGTGATAAAGTCGATTATAAACGACAATGATATGTTTATCATTAATTAGTCATATCTAAGAATCAGAAGCCCATGAAGTACTGAAATAAAATTCATATATATATATATATATATGAACTTAATATATATATATATATATATATATATATATATATATATATATATATATATATATATAATTTCAGGATCATTTTTTTCAACTTATTCAAGATAATATTCGTTCTCACTAACATTATAACTTTCTGTCCTGGAGTAACAAGGTGCCACACACGTTTCACGTATGATTTCAGTTCCGAGTCTTTTTTTTACTGCTCTTTGGACTGTCATAGCTGAAACTCTTCCATCACGTGCCAAACGTGTTATGGATTGAGTTGGATCTTTTCGAACTGATCTCTTTAAATCTAAGTTGAAACGATGATCCCTCCTGGTCCTGTTTTCCTCTCTACTGTTTCCTCCTTTTCAAATATTTTCAACGTTCTCTTTATGTTTCTTGAATGGACTTTCAAGATGAATGCCAACGTATGAATGTTGGCACCATTACTGAAGACTTGACTGACATTTTTCCTCTCACCATTGCTCACTTGGGGAAAAGACTGGGGATGACACAAAACGATTTTAAACTATTCTCTTTCTAGCTGAATAACTCAAAGGGTTTTTCAGTGATTCTTACGAAAAATGGTAGCAAGATGGCTGAACGTTTTATTTGAAAACATGGAAAAAGAAACCTAATTAGTTGAGCGTTTTTTTTTTTTTTTTTTTTTTAGATATTAAACATTTTGTGAAATGGGCAATGATGTCGTAACACGATTTGGACAATTTTGCTGTTACAACCGGGATACTGGTACATTATCCGCGTTCTAGCTAGTTTGCCTGATTTATTTGTGACTCGGCTGCGCCCAATCAAGAAACAGGAATGATTCGCTTAATGAATGGGCCATTTGAGTAACAGTATCACGTACAGCATGATTTCAATACGGTATACACTATTTATTATTATTGCTAGATCCTGACAATAGGTGGAACGCTACAATTCAAATTTAGTTTAAATATATGCCTGCCGTATAAACGACATCATATGTAAAGTGGTAACAGGTAGCACTACTATAAATAACCAGATGGATAGACTGAAAAATACTTTAGTGAAATCGACCGGCATGATCTCTCTGTTCAATATGTGTTACTTTTCCGAAAGTACATATAAGCTCCTGTAGATAAGATTTATAGATCTAATCTGATGTTCACGATGTCTTAATGCAAATACTTCCGTCTTTATTTCTTATCAGTAAGGTATATGTTATCATTTACAATCTCTATATGTTTACTAGGGCTTCAAGACGGACATTTTAAAAGTAGATATTAATATATACCAATATATGAAGCAAATGAGAAGCAATTGGTATAAGCGCATTGGAATAACGGAAGATGCCTTAACATAAACAAAAAGAAACAGGAAAATATTCTTTGAAACAAACTGTTGTCTTTTTGAAGTAGTTTCCATGTTCAGTTGATTCGTTGCAGCTTATCAATCTTTATAGCTAATTTAATGCCCAGATCAAAATATTTTGCACGCAATTTTATTTTTTTGCAGATAATAATTAGTTTAGTGATACTAGTTTTGTTAATTAACCCATAGCTGGGGTTGCAGAAGAGGTGGATCCATAACTTTACCAATTGGAACACAACCGATTCAACTGGGATTGGAACTCGGCTCTCCGATTAACTAATTCCGAGCCTTCATCCGTTACACCAGGTGCAGAGAACGCAGAACTCCCCCATACGAAAAGAATAAAAGTAATTTGTTGCTACCGGCGCCTATGGCTGGGATGACCCGGAGGTGGGAACCCAGCAAAAAGAAAAGCCCGGGTATTCTCTTCGCTGACGCAGGAAAGGGAGCTTTCTTGTAGGGCAGAAATAGGGGGTAGGGCAATGAAAGCCCTGATAGAAACAGGAGCGTCTGTTTCATTGCTGAGAGAGGAAGCATTCAGGCGGGTTAAACCGAAGAGTGGGTTGCGGGAAGCGGACATAGAGATCACACAGGCAGATGGAGCCCCCACCCCCTGGAAATAAAAGGGATGGCGAGGCTCCCTGTGAGGATTGGAAAGTGGAAAAGTGTCCAGAACTTCTACGTAACCCCCAACCTGTGTACGGAGGCAATCTTGGGAGAAGATTGGCTTCAGAGCCAGAGGGCTCGGATAGAGTTCAACCCCATTGTGCTGGCAGTGAATGGCGAGAGAACGCCATTGGGATGCCCACCGGAAGAAGATATAACAATAGTGGTGGAGGAGGATGTAAAGCTACCGCCCAGGACGGCGGTGTCGGGCAGGGAAGAAAGTGGAAAGAGGAACCCTGCAATTGATCCCTGTAGAAGGGAAGGGCCTAGAAGAAAATGAGCTAACTCTGTGTGAGGCGGTGGTGGAGGCAGCTGAATTAGTGCCCATTATGATGGTGAACCAAGCCGATAAAGGTTAAGAGAGGGGAAAAGATATGAAAAGAACTACCCCTACGAACTCTGAATCGAGTGAGATTCGAGGAGAAACGAGGAAAACTCGTAGAACAAACAGAAGGAATAGTAAACGAAGAGATATTGGCACCTGATCAATTTAGGGCCAAAGTGGGAAGTCTGCTGAGGGATAATCGAGATATGGTAGCCAAATCAGGTAAGGAATTAGGCCAGACCCACACAGTAAAAATGAAAATCGACACCGGCGATCACCCCACCTGTGAAATTGAAGCCCTACCGAACATTCATAAGAGACCCCTTGTGGAAGAGGCGGTAGAAGAGATGCTGGAAGCTGGGATGATAGAGAGATCGATCTCCCCTTGGAGCTTTCCAATCGTGATGGTGGGCAAGAAGGATGGAGGGAACCGTTTTTGTGTAGATTTAAGGAAACTGAATTCTATATCGAAGCTGTTGGCGGTGTCATTGCCACTAATCGATGATATATTGGCATTATTAGGGAAAGCGAAGTACTTCTCTGCGTTGGACTTGAGGTCCGGGTATTGGCAGGGTAGCCCTTGATGAGGCTGAAAAGGAAAAGGCCGCATTTGCGTGTCACCTGGGACTATTTCAGTTCAGGGTGATGCCATTCAGTTTAGCCAATGCCCCGGGAATCTTCCAACAGCTGATGTCAATAGTGTTAGGCGGATGTGAGAGCTTTGCCATGGCATATTTAGATGATATTTTGATATTTTCAGAAACAGTAGAACACTTTTTCCATCTAAAACAAGTGTTGGGAAGATTAAGAAAGCACGGCTTAAAACTGAAATTGTCGAAGTGTCAGTTTCTGAAGGAGGAGACTAGATATTTGGGATTTGTTATAAACGGAGACGGTATTAAACCCGACATGGATAAGGTGAAAGTCATAAGGGAAATGCCAGAACCTAAGATAGTGAGACAAGTAAGAGGGTTTATAGGAGCTATAGGGTACTACCGACGATTCGTCCCGGCATTCTCGAGAATTGCCATACCCTTAGTAGCCCTGAAGAAGAAATACGCTAGGTTCAAGTGGACGGAAGACTGTCAACGGGCATTTGATACCTTAAAAGAACAGTTGACAGCCGTCCCACTGCTGACGTACCCAGACCTCAGCAAGCCCATGGTACTATACACTGATGCCAGTGAACAGTGTGTAGGAGCAGTTCTTACCCAGCCGTGTCCCGATAAAGAAGGACCTGTGCCAGGCATACCAGAGGAAGTACCGATATACTTTCTCTCTCATAAGCTCTCAGAGACACAACAGAGATGGCCAGTGATAGAAAGAGAAGCATATGCTATCATGTATGCTCTCCAAAAAGTGGACTACTACTTGAATGGTGCGGTCTTTAGTATAAAGACAGAGCACAAGCCTCTGCAGTACCTACTGCAGGCAGAATGGACAAATAATAAGATTCAATATTGGGCGCTAAAGTTAAGTGGCTACCACTGTAAGATGGAGTATTTGGCAGGGAAGGAAAACACGTGTGCAGATTTACTCTCAAGAATACCGAAACAACTGGAAGAAAGATCTGTAAAAGTAGAGCAGGGAGTAGATGATAAAACCTATAGAATCGGAGTAATTAACTCTAATAAGCTAAAAGATCGCCCTATGTTAGAATCGGACGAGGAAGGGGACACGCACATAATAACCGATCCATACTGGATAGAAGGAATTGAGAAGGAGCAGGCAGACAGTGAAATAGCTGCCCTTAGAGAAAAGGTGGAGGCAGGAGAGACCACCAAATATGCAATAGTAGAAGAAAGGCTGTATTATCTCTCAGGCAGGGATGAAGAAGTCAAGCCCAAGTTGTATGTGCCCAAAAGTTTAAGACCAGAGATATTGGAACAGTGCCACGAGAGGTTGGGTCACATGGGAATTGATAGAACATATGATCTAATAGGGAGAAAGTACTATTGGCCCAAACTGTACGGAGAGGTCACTAACTATGTTCGGAGCTGCGTAGTGTGCCAGTCGCAGAGCAGAAGGCAGGAAATGGCACCATGGAGGAGATGGACGTGCCGAACTTCCCCTTCGAGAAAGTGCGTATGGATGTATCAGGACCATATGGGGAAACTGCACTAGGAAACAACTATATAGTGAGTTTTGTCGATTGGCTAACAAATTGGCCTGAGGCATTTGCAGTACCAGACAAGAAGACTAAAACTGTAGCCGATTTGATAATAAGTGAAATCTTCCCTAGGTATGGCGCCCCTGTGCAACTTGTCACTGATAATGGCACAGAGAATATAAACAGTATAATGAGAGAAGTGCTGACGGGTTTGAATATAGAGCATGTAAAAACATCTCCATATCATTAGGGAACGCTAAAGTGGAAAGGTTTCATAGAACCTTGGGAGATGTGTCGGCCAAGCTGGCCAGAGAGAATACAGGAAATTGGGATTTGTATTTGACGCAGGCTCTGGCGGTCGTGAGGTTTACGATAAACGAAACCTCCAGATTTTCTCCTTAATTTATGTTGTTTGGCAGAGACGTGGTCCTGCCTGTGGATAACCTGTTAAAGCCCCGAAGAAAATATATGGAAGAAGATCATCATCAGCTATTGCTGGAACAACAACATAAAATATTTGTACAGGCCAGAAGAAGAATAAAGAGGGCACAGAAGAAAAGAAATGAGGGAGTGAATGCTGAAAGAAAGGTAGTAGAATTGAAGGTTGGAGACCCTGTCTACTATAAAATCCAACAGAGAGAAGGAAACCTGGACCAAAGATAGGAACCGTACTACCGGAGAGTAGAGCAGACGGGTCCAGTATCATATGTAATATGGGATCAAGTGGCAGGACGAGCAAGGAGGGTCCATGACAACGATCTGAAGAAGGCTGAAATAGCTAACCTGGAAATGAGCGAACCGGGGCCTAATAAGACAAAGACAAGGAAGGTAACACTGGTTGAGCCAGAAGAAATGCAGACGGAGGAAGATTCCGAGGAAAATAAAGAGATAGATCGACTTAGATAGACGAAGCGATCCGAGTGACGGAGTTGGAACCCTCAGCGGGGATCAGCGGCGTTCAGTCGTTGCCTGAATCTGTGCAGAGAAGACCCTGTGATGTCGCCATCACACCCCCATGCCCAAAGAAAAGGAAGAGAAAAACGAAGAGATCCAATCAAGCAGTCAAGGGCTCTAAAAAGAGGCACCCTAAACAAGACGAAGAGTTCAACGAGTGGAAGGAGGAGGATCAAATACCCCTTTCCCAGCTCAAAGAAAGACTAAGAAACAGGAGAGATTTAGACATCGCGTCAAGAAGTAATGAAGACGTCCAGGGCGCGGACTCAAAACAGAAGGAAGAATCAGGAGAGGAAGAAAAGGACAAGACACCTCCTGAACGGGAATTAAACACCGAGGGAAGGTTAGAGGTCGAGCAGGGACTACCTCTGAAGATGAGATTGAGAAGGGTGGAGCACCCTAAGTCTCAGTAGAACAAAGAAGCCTGTGCAGAATAGAAACACTCGGTGTCGAACGATATCGAAACTGCCTCATCCAAAAAACCTACTGGCTGACTGTGGTGGATGTGGGTGGAGGGGATAGAGTCGCGAGCTGCACCTCACGAAGGACGGAAGAAGATTATTGGCATTGCTAACTGGCCAGCAGTGGTGTCATGAAGTACGACCTTTGAAGTGGGAGCCCAACGCATTCTGCCCGAACCATTCTGTCTGCTAGGAGTTAGTTAGGGCAGGGAAGAGTTGAAGGGTTACAAACTTAGAAATAAATTATGGAATAATTAAAGGAAGAATTGAACAAGACCGAATGGTTATGAAGAATAAAAACAAGAGAATCTTGTTGCAGGAATGATCAAAATGAAAGGGTTGGTGATGATGATGATGATGGTAGCCACACGAATGGTAGCAAGGTACAAGATGGAAACAGAATACATAGATCTAAATTCGAGGAGAACGAAATTCATGTTGCTAACAGCTGAAGAAGCTAGAATGTGTAGAAATGATGCTCTAGGGACTTGTACATCGTTAAACCCTATCTATATAGCTGGTAACCACAAAATGTGCATACGAGAATTGTTTGAAGGGAAGAAAGAGGGAATTAAGAACTTGTCAAGTAGAGGTATTAGCAAACACGGCGTTACCACAAGCTATCAGTGTTTCAGACGGGGTGTGGGCAGTGACCACACAGAAACCCATCAGCTTGTCTAGGGTATGTTGGGGAGAGTCCACAAGGACATTTAGAGTAAAGACACCATTATCCCTGTTAAGGTTACCCCTGGGATGTTCAGCATTTGTGATATCTATTTCCTTACCCCCCTATTACCAGGAAGAAGAAAGATATGAAGAGAAAGATTCAATCATAGAATTGATTGGCAGAAGCTTAGTCAATTGTACAGAATTGTTGGAGCCAATAGTGAGGGGAATCCCCAATGTTACCTTGAATAAAATGCCAGTACTAATGAAGCCGATAGAAAAGATCGATATGGATCAATTGAGGGACAAGTTAAGTGCGTTGGGAAATGAAGGTATGGCTTGGGAAGATGATGAGCAGATCGCGATAAGTTGGTCGGCAATGATGGGTACATTCATAATTATAGCCATAGGGGGTATGGCAATATGGAAGATTAGAAGTAAGAGGAAATTAATTAGCGGTAATCAAATGAGCATGGAGCAACTCGAGGGGGAGATGCCGAGCAGTGTTCTTTACTCCTACAGAATCGGCGAAGAAATTGCAGAAAGGCCGGCGGAGGAGGCCGGCGTGAAACCGACACGTGCGACGGAAAAACCTCCTATAGCAGAGAGAAAAACATTGACCAAGAAAAACAAGCCATAGTAACCACACACCTGCACCCACAGGCACACGCACACTTTACATTGCATGTAGAACAGAAAAGATGAAAAGAACATTACATTTGCATGTAGAACAGAAGAAGATGAAAAGAACATTACATTTGCATGTAGAAAAGAAGAAGATGAAAAGTACATCACCTTGCATGTAAAACCGTAAACAGAAAAGAAGAATAGAATTGCATGGGACAGATGCATGATGCATGATTCATGCTAAATAGTGTATTTGGGTTTAGGTGTCATTTACGAGTAAATGACAAATAGGTTAGGGGAGGATTGTGACACTATTTAGGGTTGCGTGAAAAAAAAGAAAAAAGGCGTGAATTAAAATTAAGTAATAAGAATCTATCACGAAAACACGATGTTATTTTTTTTTCTAACAAAGAAAAGTGCTAAAGGTTTTATTCTCATTAGCGAGGAAAGTAAGGTCGCGGATGTGTCGGATTTAATTTAATTTATGACGACGCACCGAATAAGATATAGTCAATCTGCCCAAGGCAATGGTGAAGGTTTCAGGTCGGTCAAGTGACCTACGAAACAGAAACTGAGAGATAAATATTAATTAGGTCATGTACTGACCGAAAAACAAAAATGTCCGTTGGACCAACCGCAGAGTTACAAAGAAAGAAAAGATTGACACATTAGCTATCTACGGAGATGTCGTTTGGAAAAGGCACCTGTTTTGTGTCAGGAGCTGGCTATGATAAGAAAATTATTTTATCGAAACGAATAATTGGCTGTAGCGCAATACGTCCAGTTAAACCACCCACTTGATGCTGGCGAATATCTGATTGACGAACTCCAGGTGATTCGGTTAATATAAGAGTCTAAGGATTTGTTGTCGAGAAGAAGAAAAAGAAGAAAAGAAAAAAAGAAAAAGAAAAAAAGAAAAAGAAAAAGGAAGATAATTTTTTTCTTGGAGCAAGATTTTTTTTTTAAACCGAGGCTAGTCCGGCCACACCCACGCCGCTGAGCGCCCATTGGCTGAATGGTGGCGTGAGCGGTAGGCGAAGGTAATCATGTGAAGAAGGAGGGGTGGCCTATTGACGCCCCACTGAAGGGATCGGTGCGAGATGCAATTGTGAGAGAGAGGGGAAACCTGTTGACACCTTCTGAGGGTATGTGTGAGATACCAATTCGAGAAAGGAAGAATTTGGGAGGACGAAAGACTTCCAAAAATGGAAATTAATAATTCTTCCTGACCGAGAACAAAGAAAAACCCTTAATGCGGATTTAGAATTATCAAGGAACCTCAAACCCCGACAGGCCCACCCCGGCTTTGGTCGGCGTCCATATAAGCAGAGTCGCAACGAGTTGAGTTCGCGGTTGGGGTTAGACAGGCAGTTGCAGTGAGCTGAGAGCTCGCAGACGCCTCGCAGGAAGCTGACTTAAGATTCGCGCATTCTCGACATCAACTTCTAACCAAGAACAATTTATTTTTGAAGAACGACTTAAACTCACACCATCAAAGCCAGTTTTACGAATATCGCCTAAAGATACACCAAGAACCAGTTTCTTAAAGAACAAACAACTTAAGATGTTAAGACTCGCCTAACAAACACAAAGTGTCACGAATCTATATAGCGGGTTGGGAAGAAGACTCAGTCCTGTATTCAGCAACCAGATATAAAATATTGTTATACTTTTTTTACACATTGTGCGATATTACCCTTGTCCGGACTCAGCTTGCATTACGGCCCGGCGACTGATTGATTTCGTCTACCTAAGATCAAATCACAACGTGGGTAGGTTAGACTAGAAATCAAAACAGTTACTTTGGTAACCAGACGTTGGAGGCGAGCTGGGAACTACAAGGCTGATACCGAATCTAACCAGATTCCCATCCGAATCAGCAAAAGGTTAGAACGTCACATTTGGTGCCGCGGCCAATACCAAGTCACATTGGTCGTCACGGGACATGATAGGACGGCGACGGCGCGGAGACAGACGGGGTGGCGTCACAACTGTCGCCGCGACCGGGACAGCACGGAGGACGCGGCCAGGCAGACGTCACGATTGGCGCAGCGACACCGGGGGACGTCACATAATAATAATAATAGAAGATTCAAAGATAAGCGGGATCGCCATCTTATCCGGAAGGTTTTATTTGCCTGCCATCATGCTCGCGGCGTCTTATACGCTTTCAAACGCCCATTGCCAGTACAGCCATTTTTTTCATTGCAATACAAACAACGTTTTACAAAGACTTATCATTTCTTTTACATCAATATCACCCCATGCAAGGAAATTGACCCAAAGAGTTATGAGTTTTATTAATTATCCCATAGTTGGGGTTGCAGAAGAGGTGGATCCATAACTTGAACATAAGGGATCAACTGGGATTGGAACTCGGCTCTCCAATTAACTAATTCCGAGCCTTCATCCGTTACACCACCCACACATCTAAGTTTACAAAGTCTGGTATCCCCAACCACTTGTGTCTAAGGGGCTAAGACACAAGTGATTACAATGTGTGGAAAATTAGGACCATCGACATTAATAATGAGCGGGAAGGGAAAAGAGTAATCAGGAGGATAGAGATTGACATTGCGTTTAAATGTTTACAGATTAACTCTTTGACCCGTCATTCCTGAACAATTTTAACCCTAACCCTGCCGGAGTTCCCCAGTCAATATTCGCAAATATGTAATATTTCACGGTGGTTATAAAAAACAGTTACAGTTTTTACATACCGTTTAACTGGTGGCTGGGCATTACGCCATTTTTCTCCGGTAACGCGATGCCCAGGGCTCAAAGGGATAGAGTCGGTTGGAAAGCATGGAGCCGGAAGGGAGCTCCACAAGCGACAAGTGCAAGAAAAGAACCTATTGTTACAGTTTTTTGTGTATATATGTACATAACTAGTGAGCGAGTCAAAATGACTTAATTCCCTTTATAGTCTACCAATAGAAGATTAACCAATCAGGAGCCGCAGAACACTGTATCCGTCGTGTATAAAGGCGGCCATCTTTGTTTACCCTACCGGAATGACCAGAGCCAACTTGTCAGGCGAACACGACAGAAGGAAGAACTACACTCTGCTGTGATATCCACTGCGAACCTAAAGTACGCTTTCCTACTGTCTCCGAAATATTCACTGCCAACCTCTGGATTCTATACTCGAGGACGACCGTCATGAAAATGTCTAACAGCTGTCATCATAGAACTTACGGTTACATCTATCCAGCTTAACTGTAAATTGACGAGATCTTTAGGCCAGTCTCGTACTGCACTTAAATTCTATAAAAAATAAGTACTATTGCGAAGGTTTTGTGCGAACAGTTACATTGAAAGTACATATATTTTTGTATATCTGTAGATTTATATATTTTTATAGTTGAAAATCTTTTTAAATATAACCTGAAGAAGGCAGACATACTGTCGAAATATTGTTTAACATTGGCAAATACTGTTTTTTTCTTTTCTTAAATTGTGTTCTTCAAGTGTTGAAAATATTGAAATCGTTGCGTTAAACAACTTTTTTAATAATAGTATAATAATAATAATAATAATAATAATAATAATAATAATAATAAAAATAATAAATAATAGCAATAATAAAAGCTGAAACCGAAGGTTTTATCCTTGCTGCACAGGACCAATGCTTGTTAACTAGAAATTATCAAGCACCTAT
>CAHIKZ030000854.1:1537500-1562500 GCA_903632075.3 Acanthosepion pharaonis | reverse complement strand
CCAATATTGTTATTGTCTTGTTTTAACTACCTGTTTACTTCTCTTTCAAATGTAACAATCGTGGAAACATGCAAAATAACCGGACTTAGCTTATAGGCCTCGTTTACATCCAGTCTGGTAGAAAAATGAAGACAGCATACGAATATAAAAAGAAAATTATTTTGTAACTATCTATGTGGACGTGGACTCTATTATAAGATGGCAGAATTTATGGACATATTAAGAACAATCGACCAAGATGCGAGCTACGAATGGAAAAGACAGATTTAATTAAATACAAAAATTTAACTTTCCGGAAAGTGTCTAAACAGACAACAGGGAATGTGACAGGGAAATCCAATAGTGACAGATACCGTACAAAATGCTCAACTAGTAATAAGTAAAAGAAAACTTATTATTTGAAACAAATAAAGCACTGCTGAAGTTTTGTGAAAGATAAATCTTGCTTCAGTATCCGTCTATATTTCTGAAATGAGGTATCATGTACACTATTTACATTATTCGGACTATTGTCCTCATCTTTGTCGCCATATTTATTTCAGCATTTCGGCCGTTGTATGCTCCGGCCTTCTTCAAGTTGTTGGAATGTCGAACTGAACACTTTATTTCGCTCAATGGGGTAGACTGTTCTAGTTCCATGTGCCATGTTTAAATGGATGTCAGTTATCAGTTATCTTCCTTTTAATTCCCCTCTCCAAGTTCTCCACTGCCTTAACCGGGTATTGAACTCACACTCTTTGGGTCCTGTCACTGGATCTAACCCACGCCTTTATCCACTGTGCCATGTGTCCTTGAGGTCACGGGGCAAGTGGAACTAGAACAGTCTACCCCAGTGAGCGAAATAAAGGGTTCAGTTCGACATTCCAACCAACTGAAGAAGGCCGGAGCGTACAATGGCTGAAGCGTTGCAATAAATAGGGCGACAAAGATGAAGACAATAGTCCGAATAATGTAAATAGTGTACATAATACCTTATCTCAGAAATATAGACAGATACTGAAAGGCTGAAACGTTGTAATAAATATGGCGACAAACATGAGGACAATAGTCCGAATAATGTAAATAGTGTACATAATACCTCAGCTCAGAAATATAGACAGATACGGAAAGGTGAAACGTTGTAATAAATATGGCGAAAAACATGAGGACAATAGTCCGAATAATGTAAATAGTGTACATAATACCTCATCTCAGAAATATAGACAGATACGGAAAGGTGAAACGTTGTAATAAATATGGCGAAAAACATGAGGACAATAGTCCGAATAATGTAAATATAGTACATAATACCTCATCTCAAAATATAGACAGATACTGAAAGGCTGAAACGTTGTAATAAATATGGCGAAAACATGAGGACAATAGTCCGAATAATGTAAATAGTGTACATAATACCTCATCTCAGAAATATAGACAGATACTGAAAGGCTGAAACGTTGTAATAAATATGGCGAAAAACATGAGGACAATAGTCCGAATAATGTAAATAGTGTACATAATACCTCATCTCAGAAATATAGACAGATACTGAAAGGCTGAAACGTTGTAATAAATATGGCGACAAACATGAGGACAATAGTCCGAATAATGTAAATAGTGTATCAATCTTCCTATATGACAGTGAATGAAAATGATACCTTAAGCAACAAATATGAGTTCCTGTAGCTGGAAACTGACAATACCATGGAGAGAACGTTTGATCAACAAGTTCGGGATAAGGAATGTGAGCAAGAATGGCGGGTTAAAAATTTTAGCAACAAAGGCGGATTTAGGAATGTGAGTTACAAGGGCGGGTTAAAAAATGTGAACAACAAGGAAGGGTTAGGGAATTGAGTAATAAGGGAAGTTTAAGGAATATGAGCAACAAGGGCGGGTTAAAGAATGTGAGAAAAAATGACGGCTCAATTAATGTGAGCAACAAGGGCGCTTTAAGGAAAGTCAGGAACACGGGCGTGTTAGGGAATATGAGCAGCAATGGCGGTTTAAGTAATATAAGCAACAATGGCCGTTTAAGGCTTGTGATTAACAAGAGCAGGTAAAGGAATATGAGCAACAAGGGGTGCTTAATGTATATGAGCAACAAGAGCAGGTTAAGAAATGAGAGCAACAAGGACTGGTTAAGGAAGATGGAAATTAAAACGGAACTTTTTGCGAAAGTGCAAAATGCAAGAGTTGAAATTTTTGGAACACATAATGAGGAAAGTGGGCTCGGAGAATTTACTGGACAATACTGAAATCAAAGAGAAAGAGGAATATAGCGTGTAACCTACCTAATGCGCTTGTCTAAATAGATGGGAGAATGTGAAATAGGAAAAATAGTGCTTAGGGTTGCAAAGGATAGGATTTTGTGGAGGACCATGAATTGACATATCCCATGAATAAACAAAAAATGTCTACGCGTGCAATGCCCTGTGACGATTTCTAAGTCATCTTCAAAATATTCTTCTGATGTTAATCATGCGCAAAGAAATGTGTCATTGACGCTACATGGTCTTATCAAATGACTGAAAGACAGCATCAGAATGATATAAAGAAACAAAGAATGAAAGAAAGAAACAAAGAAAAAATAATGAAACAAATATGCAAGAAAGAAAGAAACAAAGAATGAAGGAAAGATTTAAAGAAAGATAAAGAAAGAAAGAATCAAAGAATGAAGGAAAGATGTAAAGAAAGAAAACGAAAGAAAGAAACTAAGAATGAAGGAAAGATGTAAAGAAAGAAAACGAAAGAAAGAAACTAAGAATGAAGGAAAGATGTAAAGAAAGAAAACGAAAGAAAGAATCAAAGAATGAAGGAAAGATGTAGATAAAGAAAACGAAAGAAAGAAACAAAGAATGAAGGAAAGATGTAAAGAAAGAAAACGAAAGAAAGAAACAAAGAATGAAAGAAAGATGTAAAGAAAGAAAACGAACGAAAGAAACAAAGAATGAAAGAAATATATAAAGAAAGAAAACGAAAGAAAGAAACAAAGAATGAAGGAAAGATGTAAAGAAAGAAAACGAAAGAAAGAAACAAAGAATGAAGGAAAGATGTAAAGAAAGAAAACGAAAGAAAGAAACAAAGAATGAAAGAAAGATGTAAAGAAAGAAAACGAACGAAAGAAACAAAGAATGAAAGAAATATATAAAGAAAGAAAAAGAAAGAAACAAACAAAGAATGAAGGAAAGATGTAAAAAAAAAAACGAAAGAAAAAAAAAGAATGAAGGAAAGATGTAAAAAAGAAAAACGAAAGAAAAGAAACAAAGAATGAAGGAAAGATGAAAAAGAAAGAAAACGAAAAGAAAGAAACAAAGAATGAAGGAAATATTTAAAGAAAGATAAAGAAAGAAAGAATCAAAAAAAATGAAGGAAAGATGTAAAAAAAGAAAACGAAAGAAAGAAACAAAGAATGAAGGAAAGATGTAAAGAAAGAAAAGGAAAGAAACAAAGAATGAAGGAAAAATGTAAAGAAAGAAAACGAAAGAATGAAACAAAGAATGAAGGAAAGATGTAAAGAAAGAAAACGAAAGAAAGAAACAAAGAAGAAAGAAAGATGTAAAGAAAGAAACAAAGAATGAAGGAAAGATGTAAAGAAAGAAAAAGAAAGAAAGAATCAAAGAATGAAGGAAAGATTTAAAGAAAGAAAACGAAAGAAAGAAACTAAGAATGAAGGAAAGATGTAAAGAAAGAAAACGAAAGAAAAAATCAAAGAATGAAGGGAAGATGTAGATAAAGAAAACGAAAGAAAGAAACAAAGAATGAAGGAAAGATGTAAAGAAAGAAAACGAAAGAAAGAAACAAAGAATGAAAGAAATATATAAAGAAAGAAAAAGAAAGAAACAAACAAAGAATGAAGGAAAGATGTAAAGAAAGAAAACGAAAAAAAAGAAACAAAAGAATGAAGGAAAGATGTAAAAAGAAAAAAACGAAAGAAAGAAACAAAAGAATGAAGGAAAGATGTAAAGAAAGAAAACGAAAAGAAAAAAAAAGAATGAAGGAAAGATGTAAAGAAAGAAAACGAAAGAAAGAAACTAAGAATGAAGGAAAGATGTAAAGAAAGAAAACGAAAGAAAGAAACAAAGAATGAAGGAAAGATGTAAAGAAAGAAAACGAAAGAAAGAATCAAAGAATGAAGGAAAGATGTAAAAAAAAAAAAACGAAAAAAGAAACAAAAAGAATGAAAGAAAGATGTAAAGAAAGAAAACGAAAGAAAGAAACAAAGAATGAAGGAAAGATGTAAAGAAAGAAAACGAAAGAATGAAACAAAGAATGAAGGAAAGATGTAAAGAAAGAAAACGAAAAAAAGAAACTAAGAATGAAGGAAAGATGTAAAGAAAGAAAACGAAAGAAAGAAACTAAGAATGAAGGAAAGATGTAAAGAAAGAAAACGAAAGAAAGAAACTAAGAATGAAGGAAAGATGTAAAGAAAGAAAAAGAAAGAAAGAAACAAAGAATGAAGGAAATATTTAAAGAAAGATAAAGAAAGAAAGAATCAAAGAATGAAGGAAAGATGTAAAGAAAGAAAACGAAAGAAAGAAACAAAGAATGAAGGAAAGATGTAAAGAAAGAAAAGGAAAGAAACAAAGAATGAAGGAAAAATGTAAAGAAAGAAAACGAAAGAATGAAACAAAGAATGAAGGAAAGATGTAAAGAAAGAAAACGAAAGAAAGAAACAAAGAAGAAAGAAAGATGTAAAGAAAGAAACAAAGAATGAAGGAAAGATGTAAAGAAAGAAAAAGAAAGAAAGAATCAAAGAATGAAGGAAAGATTTAAAGAAAGAAAACGAAAGAAAGAAACTAAGAATGAAGGAAAGATGTAAAGAAAGAAAACGAAAGAAAGAATCAAAGAATGAAGGGAAGATGTAGATAAAGAAAACGAAAGAAAGAAACAAAGAATGAAGGAAAGATGTAAAAAAAGAAAACGAAAAAGAAAAACAAAAGAATGAAAAGAAAGATGTAAAGAAAAACGAAAACGAAAGAAAGAAACAAAGAATGAAAGAAATATATAAAGAAAGAAAAAGAAAGAAACAAACAAAGAATGAAGGAAAGATGTAAAGAAAGAAAACGAAAGAAAGAAACAAAGAATGAAGGAAAGATGTAAAGAAAGAAAACGAAAGAAAGAAACAAAGAATGAAGGAAAGATGTAAAGAAAGTAAAAGAAAGAAAGAAACAAAGAATGATGTAAAAAAAAGAAAAAGAAAAAAGAAAAACTGCGAAAACTACCATCTGTCCACCTGTAATTCAGCTTACAATTTGATTTGTCGGGAATACCTGGATTTTCAGCCGGAACAATGTGTGGGTACATGCAAATGGATGGGCAATATAGTGAATGGTAGGTGAGCCCCTTGATGGAGAATGTCAAATAAAATGTACTAACGAAACAAAAATCACATTTTTAGTAATAAAAAAAAAAAAAAAAAAAAAAAAAAAAAAATTAAAGTAATCTTCACACTATCAGTTAGCCAAGTCCAACATAAAAGAACATTTTCAAAGCTAAGGATCATAATGGCAAGAAATTCGCTGTCTGAGGAAAATTTGGAATCATAAATGTTGCAGTCCATTAAAAAATAATTGTTAGATGAATTGAATGCAGAATCATGTAATGGCAGATTCACACAATCATCTAATGAACACAAACAATTGCTCTTAATATAGTGGACTGCATGCAATGCTTCACTGTTCATTTGGACTATCCATTAATGTGTAAACTGTGCAGTAAACTATTTAGGTTTCGTTTGATTTATTTTGTTTTATGGCATATCGGCCTCAATAAGTTATTTAATGCCGAAAATGGCAAGTAGGCCTCTGACTCATATATCCAATAAAAATGGAATAAAAAAGAAAACTTAGGTAACTGTTTTAGTAATAAAAAAGAATAATAATTTTATAAAGTCATCTGTACATTATCAGTTACTCAAGTCCAATATAAGAACACATTGGATGCAGTGGCAATTAGTGGAAGATTCACACAATCATCTAGCGAACACAAACGATTGATCTTAATCTAATGGATTACATACAATGCTCCATTGTGCTTTTGAACTATCTGTTAATGTGTAAATATCAACCAGTTAACAATTTTCAGTTGTTAATCATTATAACAACTGGGAAATATATTTAAAAGCTCATGTGTAATAGAATATTGATTTCTATATGAAAAAAGTAAGAATTTATACATTATTGATGAAACGCGTAAGTTATATGTGTATTACATTGTGTTAGCAAACAGCTGTTTTTATTTTGTCTTTATTTTATTACAGGGAGCAATAGGACCAGCTGGTGGCCCAGGATTCTCTGGACCTCAAGGACCTAGCAGACAAAGCGGAAATCCTGGACCCCCCGGAGAGAAAGGTGATACTGTAAGGAATTATGAGTATCAGTTTATATATATATATATATATATATATATATATATATATATATATATATATATATATTGTGTAATGTGTGTATTTAGGCAGCATTTTTCATTCATGCATGTTTCATTAAATAATATAGACAGGTCTTGTCTATTTATTTTATGTAAATTCAATAACAGACTATCATCACTGTCTTGTCCGTATATTACTTAATATATTTTGAGGAATTGACATCTTTGATAATGGCTTATGTAAGCCGAATATGGATCAATATTGTGACTTTCTTTCTTCGTTTAATGATAATGTAATAACATTATCATTAAACGAAGACGTTATGAAAGAAAGAAGACGTTATGAAAAGAATTTACATAAAATAAATAGACAACACTTGTCTATATTATTTAATGAAACATGTATGAATATATATATATATATATATATATATGTATATACATACATACACATATATATATATACATATATATATATATATATATATATATATATATACATATATATATAAAGAGAGATAGATAGATAGATAGATAGATAGATAGATAGATGTGTACTTTTAGTGTCTCCCTTTAAATGTCAACGAAACCACTGAAAATCCGAGTGAAAAATACGTTTTATTCAAGTTCAGTGTATGAGAACATTTGATGTAGAAGCAATTATTGGCAGATTCGAACAATCATCTACCGAACACAAATTATTGGTCATAATATAGTGGGCTATATGCAATACCCTATTGTGCTTTTGAACTGTCTGTTAATAGTGTAAATTTTGCAGTAAATTATTTTAAAATATCAACCAATCATTTAAAATGAGACAAAAATATATAAAAAATTTGAGTATGACATTCCGTATTTACATTTGGCATTTACTGCCGGAAATATGTACTGCGCATGTACACTGAATTAATTTGAAAAATACATACTTTTGTTCTACAAAAAAACTAATTGCAGTCTTTTTTTTCTCCACGCCTTTTCTACTCCAACAGCTTCTTCTTTCGGACTTCCCGACTGTGTAACTTCCTTCCTCTTACTTGCTTTAGAGATAGCTATAATCTTCAAATATTCAAATGTAATGTCAATGGAGATCTTCTGATGCCGTGATCCTGATCCCAGTCCTTTTCTATATCCTGTCCTCAACAACTCTTCTTTAAACTTGGGCTCATTCTCTGTAACACCTTGCGTGCTAGTGGTACTCCTGCCTTGCTTAGGGTGAAATGCTTAAAAAAAAATAATAAGTATTTTTTGGAAAATTTTATTTATTCGTTTTGAAAATTGAAAATGGTAGCCTTGTAGTTGTGGGTTGGCCTCCTTTGTCTCTTGGCAACGGACAATGTTAGACCCAGTCCCCCGATGTGGCGAACTACGATTCTATCAACTTCATCTTGATAAAGAAGACTGCGGGAATCACCGGTCACGTGCCATCTTGAGACGACCATATAGCGAAACGCTCATTTTAGAAGGCTTCCTCCATACATCGGCTCGGATAGTAAGCAAAACCGTCTGAGCTGTCTATTATTTAAAATGACGTGGCTTGTTTGCAGGCAGCTTACAACTCAAACCGCTTGTGATATGTAGATTTAATCCGCAAGTTTATCACTAGGTTGACTCATAAATAATTTACACTACTGCCTATCAAATATATTCTTAAAAATGAAGAAAATAATTACTTTTTATTTAATTACATATTCACCCTTATTTGCAACGACTTGTCGCCACTTATCAGGCTGCCCTCGGGCACTTCGACGTGGTACAATGGTTAAGAAGCTTTTCTCGCTAAATCCGTTTTCTCGGAGTGATCATTCTTTCGGCGCTGAGTCTCATCCAAGCAACGCGTTGCTAATCATTGTCAGGTATCTCTTCGAGAGATTCTGAATAAAATTCTTCAGGTTTTGATGTTAAAACGTTTTCGAAGAACATTTGAATCTGATTTTTTTTTCTATCAAAGGAATTTTCACCGATCTAAATATGTAATCGATTGGTGTAAGGTCAGTTGAATAAAAAAAATCAAACGAAATTTTACTGTTCTATTCTATATTTATATGGCCGTACGTTGTCAGGAAGAAGAACGATACCTTTCATACTATAGGGTGCTTTGGGCCAAACCTATATGGACACATTGCAGCTGCTGGGGGTATAAATGTGCATTTAGTATTTTATTGATTTTTTAAGAATTCTATATGAATTATACCCCAATTTTCCCAATATTTTCCTTCCTTAAAGCTCAGCTATTGTAAAAAATTCTCCTTGTTAGTCCACTGCATTTTGAGTTGAACATTATCGTATGTAAGCATCACATGTTGTGATATATTGAAGGAACAGTTAGTTACCATGATAAATTTGTCATTAAAATTGGTTTTCAAAAAAGAAATAACCTACGATTTAAAACAATTTTTGTTGAATATATTTAAACTACCAGTTTTGATGTTAGATAAACATTAAATTTAATGTGTTTTATTTTCATGATTATGGCTACATTATGTGCAAGATGTTTGCTGACAAAAACACAATATAATGCTGAATAAACGTGAAAAAGATATAATGCCGTATAAAGGAGAAAAAAGATATTTTTCCGAATAAACGAGAAAGAAGTTATAATGCCGAATAAACGAGAAAAAAGATATAATGTCGAATAAAGGAGAAAAAGATATTATGCCGAATAAAGGAGAAAAAAAAGATATTATTCCGAATAAACGAGAAAGAAGTTATAATGCCGAATAAACGAGAAAAAAGATATAATGTCGAATAAAGGAGAAAAAAAAGATATTTTTCCGAATAAACGAGAAAGAAGTTATAATGCCGAATAAACGAGAAAAAAGATATAATGTCGAATAAAGGAGAAAAAGATATTATGCCGAATAAACGAGAAAGAAGTTATAATGGCGAATAAACGAGAAAAAAGATATAATGTCGAATAAAGGAGAAAAAGATATTATGCCGAATAAAGGAGAAAAAAAAAGATATTATTCCGAATAAACGAGAAAAAAGTTATAATGCCGAATAAACGAGAAAAAAAGATATTATACCGAATAAACGAGAAAGAAATTATAATGTCGAATAAACGAGAAAAAATATATCATGTCGAATAAAGGAGAAAAATATATTATGCCGAATAAACGAGAAAAAAGATATTATACCGAATAAACGAGAAAGAAGTTATAATGCCGAATAAACGAGAAAAAAGATATAATGTCGAATAAAGGAGAAAAAAAAAAAGATATTATACCGAATAAACGAGAAAGAAGTTATAATGCCGAATAAACGAGAAAAAAGATATCATGTCAAATAAAGGAGAAAAATATATTATGCCGAATAAACGAGAAAAAAAAGATATAATGTCAAATAAACGTGAAAAAAGATATAATGCCGAATAAACTAGAAAAATAGACAAGAAAACACGAAGAGATAAACATTTCTTTAATTTTTTTAGATTGCTTCTTTTCTCCCCAGGCTTTTTACCTCCTAATATTTTTGTTTTCGGGAATATCCTGGCATCCGTGAATCTGGGTATGTTGCTTAATTTGGTTGAGGGATTCGGTTGAGTACCAATCGAGAAAGATGTTGAGATTTCCGTTGATGGATGGAGTGTTCCAGTAAACAGACAATTAGCGCCTGAACAATCTCAATGAACGAAACGCACGATGGCCGATTACATTTCTTGAGCGTTATTCAACCGTAATCCCCAACACCAGGAATGAATAAATTCTTTCAGTTAATAGAACATGGGCTAATATGGCAAACGAACGATAGCACTGATTAGAACGGATTTCTTTGACATTTTAAAATTCAGTAAATCCATTTTTACCTTCGTATTTATCGATGTAACGGCTGCTCTCTCTCTCTCTCTCTCTCTCTCTCTCTATATATATATATATATATATATATATATATATATATATATATATATCTTTCGTCTGTTCCTACAGACGTCCTCAGGTATGGAAATAGATTTTGTTTTTGTTTTTACTTCTCAGTAATAAGAGGACAACGAAAATAGAGATGTAATTCGAAAAAATGCTATGAGAAATGTGTTATTGTTTTGGAACGTGCGGTCGCAACGCTGAGTTTGAATTTAAATTTTAAGGTTGTGCGTTTTTGTACAAATATAGTAAAAAGAGAATTCTTTTGTACTGGTAGATTTTCCAGCTTGTAAAAAATTAAAAAGACCATATGCAACTGGAATTTATAAACAGGGATCATATCATTCATATACAGGTTCGGGGTTAGTGTATCTTATTGAAATTGTGCGAAGATGTATTCTCGCCATTTAAATCATTAACCTCTATATTTGTTTTTTGTATGAATGATTCATGAATTTATAGATTATAATTGCACCTTTAATTATATATATATATATATATATATATATATATATATATATATATATATATATATATATATATATCACGCATTCACGGACATGCTCAAACGCACACATACACACACAATCATTCACTGTCATAAACATATATAGGTAAAGTAAACACCTTATATATAGAGAATAAAAATGGATTGAATCTGACGATTTTTCACGATCCGTCATATGTACTCACGATGCATACCTTAACGTTAACAATGACAACATATAATGAAATGGATTAAACAATTATTTAATATATTTTCTGTTTGTACGTTATTTTTATTGATACAATGTATTCAAGTAAATGCTCTTTTTTAATTAAACATTTAATTAATGTATTTAATTTAAAAAAACATTTGCTTAAATACATTGTATCTGTAAGAATAACGTATAAACAGAAAATATATTAAATAATTGTTTAATCCATTTCATTATATGTTGTCATTGTTAACGTTAAGGTACACTTCGTGAGCTGATATGATGGATCGAGAAAAATCGTTGAATATTGTGTGTTTATAAACAGTAATTCGGACTTCACAGACAAGGTGTGGCATAGGGGGCTGCTAAATACCCCCAGGTATGGAATTTATGCCAGTGTCTTCAGGACTATAAAATTTTTCTTTCGGGGAGGTCTATGAAGATCGTTGCTAATGACCAGTTCTCTGACGCCTAAGTTCTCTAAGCTTATGTGCAGCGTATGACACCTTTTCTGCTATCAGACCGGTCCCTGTACGATCACCGAAGTTAAGCAGCATCGAGCCTGGTCAGTACCTAAATTTGTAACTGCTTGCGGAATACCAACTGCCGTAATCTTGGATGTGTGGCTGGTGTAATGGATAATTGCTCGGTATTGTAAACTGGGGAGCTGAGTTCCAATGCCAGTCTGGTTCGTTAAATTTACTTACGCGCAAATACACTTTGGAAGATATCTTCTCCTCCAGATATGGGTTAATTAGTAAGACTTTTATAAGTAAACCATTTTTATCCCCTCCTCAAAATTCTTACAATCTAAAAATATTTTCTGGCTTTAAATAACCCGTAAAGGATTGATTAGCCATAGAAAACGAATCTATCAATCACTTAGGAAAGCTTGTTGAGTAGTTTCCCATTGTCTTCTCTACAGTTTTTAATTCAGAGTAATCAAAAGACATATCTGACCCCCCAGGTTTTGTTTATTTATTATCGGGGGCATGCCGTGTATTCTTGGGAAAGATAGAGAAGTGGTGTCCCGTTGCCATTTCCTTGATTTGGAATTCAGAGTAATTTGAAGGATTCTTTTTGATTTATCACAACAAAACGTAAATGATATTTACTCTGTACAGATTTTTTTTTTTATTTTATCATCTTAGGAAATGATTGTCGTGTGTTACAGTTGCCTTCATCAAATATACTACGTTCGGCGAAGGCGTAAGCCAACTTGCCTTGTCACAGATTCTATTCTTGATCTGCGTATTGCCATGCATTCTTGCGAAGTGACTGGAGTTGGTTCATCTTACCGTCTCCAAAAATATCATATCTTTACAGGATGTAGGTGACAATGGCTCTCCATATTTCCCGTTTCATTATCATCTGTTAATTGCTATGCATCCTTTAGAAAGATAACGATGGATTCTTGAGAAACAAAGTGGAGGTACCGAGTTGCCTTCTCCAAAATTGTCATAACTTCACAGGAACTGGGTTATCATGACTCCCCACGAATTCCATTTGTTTATTATCTGTGTCGCGCATTCTTGGGAAAGATAGCGGAGTAACTTCCCATTTCATTCCACGCGGTTTTGTATTCAGATTTTTCTTTCTGATAGTCTGATTGCTATCCAGTTCTAACGAGCCCTTTCTAACCTGTTAATTAACCTATATTTGGAGTCCATTAAAACTAATCAACTCATAATCAATGATCAACTCTTTCCTAGTGGATACTATATAGTCTTCGACATTTTCTCTTTAGACTTAAGAATTTGGGAGGTACTGTAAAAGGCATGTTTTGAAGTGCATCACCTGCACGGCGTAATGTACTGAAAACTCATATTCATTCCGGGCAAGGGCAAACGAGGAGGAACGATGATTCGACCAGCTGACTGAGTTACATCGAAGCCCATTCACGAAATACATATTTAATACTGTTATGGTCGAATGTTCCTTTACGTGACATTATCGAACGAAACTTAATGCCAATTCCATACGAAATTGCTTCTGATTCTACATATGGATCAAGAAGGAATATGATACCCCTGTTCGTTTCCCAAGAAGACATGATGTGAAATGCACGCATGTAAAAACCTTTTCGTTTTAGTCTATCATTAGTTTCGTAGGGCTTCTTCTTTTTAAATTATCACAAACAATATGGCATCATTTAACAATATGTTTATTCCCACGCACATAATCGTTAATTGCTGATGACTCGTATTCGAGGATACCCGTCTACTAGGGAGACAAGCTAATCCCTATTGCAGACACTTGCTCAGGTTTATTTCATGTATTAAATATGTATATGCATGTTAACAATTTAGACTCCCCTTTGTTATATAGTATCGTGGCCTCAGTACGATAGATGCTACTGCGGTGGTTTCAGAAGCAACTCGATTTTTATGGGTCCGACAATTTAGTTCCGTATCAAAATGATTATTTTCATTTTCCTAAACTGATCACCAAACTAGGCAAGACAGCACAGACGGCTCTGCTATTGACCCTTAGCTTGGGGAGAGAAAGAGGCCGCTCTCGACCTTTCCAAGAGTATATGTGCGAAATCGATAAATATTTTATTGATTGATTGATTGTTTTTCTGCGGCTTTTCTTTGCAGGATGTTTAAAGCCAGAAATATATTTTTAGATTGTAATAATTTCTTCTTTTTTTTTTCGGGAATAATAAAAAAAAAACGAGAAATTATAATGTGGATTTAAAGTGGAGGATCAATTCTATATTACAATCAATATATAAACTGATCCCTCATTTTGTGGTCACGGTAGATTGTATACATTTATATTCCAGAGAATTTATTAAAGACATTTTTATGTTTAAGATTCTTTTTATAGATACAAGTATTTAAGTAAATGCTCTGTTTATAATAAACAGTATTAAATCACATTTAACGGCCTGAATGTCCGAGAAATTTTCATAGAAATATATTCGTCCTTTGACAGGATTCGAACCTGCATCCTATACGGAACCGTCATTTACGTTGACGTGCCTTAACCGACTCGGCCACAAAGGAGCGTTCGGTAGGTAAGGTCGAATTTACTGCTTATAAAGCATGAGCAGTTATGAATGTCCGAGATTCATGGAAGATTGAAGTTTATAAGCAGTAAATTGACCTTACCTACCGAACGCTGCTTTTGTGGCCGAGTCGGTTAAGGCACGTCAGCGTAAATGACGGTTCCGTATAGGATGCAGGTTCGAATCCTGTTAAAGGACGAATATTTTCTATGAAAATTTATCGGACATTCAGGCCGGTAAATGTTACTTAATACTGTTATAAACAGATCATTTACTTAAATACTTGTATCTATAAAAAGAATCTTAAACATAAAAATGTCTTTAATAAATTGTCGGACATTGTCCAATTCTTAATGTATTCCAGATAATGTAAATAAATGTAAAAGGCATTCCTGTGTAGATAATCAGTATTTCATTGATTTATTTTCTACGTCTGGTGAACCATTTGCACATTATTTGAAGCCAGAAAATATTTGGATTGTAAGAATTTTTTTTTTTTCTGGAGATATTAATGATTTAGCAATAGAAGTTTTACACATTAACCCATACCTGGGGGAAAGAGGTGGATTCATGCCTTTAGCGAAGGGTATTGGCATGTAAATAGATATAACGAACCCAAGTGGAATTAGGATCTCGGCTTTCCGATTAACAATTCAAAGACAGTTTTCCTTACGCCAACGACACGTCAAAGAAATCGAAAAAAATAATAAGAAAGAAATGATCGATTGATTGATTGATTCATTTATTTTTTTACGGCTTATCAACCCATTGCAGGATATTTAAAGCCAGAAAAATATTTTTAGAATGCAAGAATTTTTGAGGACAGGAATAATAATGATTTAGTGATACAGATTTTACTAATTAACCCATAGATGGGGTAAGAAAAGATAGGTTCATATCTTTCTCTTTCGCGTAAGTGAATATAAGGAAACTAACGAAATATAATAGAAAATACCACAAGAGTCTTCGGTTTCTGGTGTGCTGCATGTCAAACTCTCTGCCTCAAAGCAGAGAGGAACCCAGACGATTCTATGCGGAAAAGTAGAGTCTCCTCTGGGGATGTACACAGCTACTTGACACCGTGTATACCGGGTCTACGGGGAATTTTTGCCCGAGCGTACGGGTTCAGAGTTGGTCCACGTTAAAAACGGCCTTGTGCCATATCCCGCCTAGTAGGGAGGTTTTGGGTAAATACCGGATATAACGAAACCCAACTGAAATTGGAACTGGATTAAAAATTCCGAGCTATTATCAATTACGCCACTCGCACATCCAAGCTTACAACACCTGATATTACCTGTTATGTATGCATGTTGTCTAGAAAGACAACCGACCCTCTCTTGCTGAACGCGGATTCATCCATCTGCTGTGAGTCGAACGCCTGCCCATAGGAACGGTTGTCGTAAATGGGTCGCAAAAGTGTAGCGCGGAGTCGTACGCACTGCCGCACTGAACTACGGTATTCTCTGCTGCTGTTTTATTAATCCACGTCTCTCGTGTGATTAAACCTCTCTTTTTCACACAACCTTTTTTTCCAGTGTTTCTGGATAGCATTATTAACCAGAATTAAGAATTTGTACAGTGTGGTCTGACAGTCTTGTCACACCTACATAATTTTCTATTTCAGATGGCTGACACGAAAATGATGGCGTTTATACAAACCTTCTCGATGTTTGATAGCCTCAATGAAAGGGAATCAACTGAATCCAATACATATGCTTTGTATTGCTATATTACTTGCTCTTCTATTGTTCTCATTAATTTTTGTCAAGGGTGACAAGACGTTCGGACCACCCTGTGTATATTGACTTACATAAGAAAATTACACATAGTATCTATTTACATAGATCAACAATTCTCAAGCGGGATTCCCTGGAACCCTAAGGTTCCGCAAAAGGGTCTCAAGGGTTTCACGAGAATTGCCTAGATTTACCTTTTGTCTTATCAAAGTTGCCAATAAAGGATAAAAATATATAAAAAAAATGATGCAGCAATTGTCTGTTCAGTCTATATTTTTATATTAGTGGTATAGGATAATGGTTACTTATGTTTATTTTAGGAGGCACGGTGGAGTAATGGATAGCGGCTTGGCTTGAGGAATGGCAGAGCCGAGTTCGAATTCCTGTCGAATCCATTACATTCACTTACGTGCTAATACCCTTGGGAAAGGTATGAATCCTCTTCTTCTTCTCCCACCCAGCAATGGATGAATAGCAAGACAGACCGGGCAGCTCGGATTGAGGAATCGGAGAGCCGAGTTCGAATTCCAGTCGAATCCATTACATTCACTTACGTGCTAATACCCTTGGGAAAGGTATGAATCCTCATCTTCTCCCACCCAGCAATGGATGAATATCAGGACAGACCGGGCAGCTCGGATTGAGGAATCGGAGAGCCGAGTTCGAATTCCAGTCGAATCCATTACATTCACTTACGTGCTAATACCCTTGGGAAAAGTATGAATCCCCTTCTTCTTCTCCCACCAAGCAATGCATGAATAGCAGGACAAACCTGGCAGCTCTGATTGAGGAATCGGAGAGCCGAGTTCGAATTCCAGTCGAATCCATTACATTCCCTTACGTGCTAATACCCTTGGGAAAGGTATGAATCCTCTTCTTCTTGCTCCAGCTATGGGTAAAATAGCAGGACAGACTGGGTTCTATAGCCTTGGATGGCAACTGGTCTACGAGAAGGACAACTCTGAATTTAAAACCTGCGGAGGGTCGTTTGGGAACCTTGTGGCATTGGGTGCACCAGGTCTCTGTATTCGTCCCTTCAAAAAGTGTGGATGGTCCTGCACGAGGCCTTCACCACTATAATCAAATCTCATGTGCCGGTGTCGGGCTATCGGTTTCCTGGAAACTTATCTGCTTGACCCTCATACGTCGAACCTCGACGGGAGAGTCGACTATGTTTATTTTTTACGTTTGACTTTAGAATTCCTTTGTGTTTGAATGAAAACTCCCTGATGAAGTATTATAAACAAACACTATGAATTTTATATAGCCTTACCGAAAAATTTGACAAAGAAGTAATAATTTTTCTTTAAAGCAGTTATACCTTGAGACATGTAATTTATTTTGAAGGTTACGCAAGGGCAAAAAAATTGAGAAAAGCTGATCTAGATGGATAGATCGAAAATCTTATCAGAGACAAAGTTTAAACCTGCCTAAATCGATAGGTATGCAATTTGTAAGAAGTTTTGAATGTATATGATTTCATGATCAATTAATATTATACAAAAGACGTTAAACTTCTTACGATTTACTAAAATTAATACATTAAATACAGCATGCGAATTTAGTCTTGTATTTTTTTATCAGAATGTGTTGCAATAAATTATTGAGTGGTGTGATGTATTTTATTTATTTTTTTTTTTAATAAATTGGCTGGATGTTCATCAATTTTCAATAAATATGACACAAACAGGCTACACAAGGTAGTTCTTGTTTGTAACTTAGCTCTATTTTTTTAATATATTTTCTTTTTTTCTACTCCACACAAAAGTGTTCGTCATACTGAACGTCGTGTAATCAAATGCAGAGTCTCTAACGACAGGACAGACAGAAGATTCATTTTAGAGATTGAAGCTGGAGTTTGGGGGCATGTGCATTCGACTTGTTACCATTGAAAAAGCATTGTGATCAACTTACCTTTTTCTAAAATCACATAATCTTACTTATTATAAAATGAAGATTGTGTGTGTGTGAGTGTGTGTACGTTTATATATTGGATCGGATTTCCTACATTTTTCAACCGATTTCAACAAAACTTCACAGGACTGCGTAAAATTACGTTGCGGTGGTCCTGACAGCGCCAAAAATTGGAAAAACACAATTGTTTTTGCACGAAATCAATTTGAAAACACGATAAAACACGATTCTGTTGCCAGGGGACAACTCATATCGACTTATACTTATTATAAAACCCAGGTTGTGTGTGTGTGTGTGTGTGTGTGTGTGTGTGTGTGTGTGTGTGTTCGTTTATATTATGGGATCGGATTTCCTACATTTTTCAACCGATTTCAACAAAACTTCACTTTTTTTATTTGGCAGGTAGTGTTTCTTATTGTCTTGCACACTTTTTTCTTTATTTTTAAATTCAGAATGCTTTAAAAATTCCATTTACAAGACAATTGTTTATAATAAAATTCTATTCAATCGGTAGACTCATAACGATTGAAAACAAGGTTTTTGTTTGAGTTTGGGTTTGACCAATTCGTAAAAAAAAAAAAAAACTAATTAAGACATGCGTGTCCGTCAACCTTAAACAATAATCTTTGTCAATTTTATTTTTCAGTCTTTATGATGGTCGATATTTGATCTATCTCTTACTGTTACATCCCCGGGCAACGCCGGGCTCTAGTGCTAGTAATTAATTTTCCACTGAATATTCTTTTGAGCGAACTTTGGTTACTATACAGACATTTTAGTTTGTTATTTGGTGGGAACAGTTGCAAGATTCCTTCGAAGTTGGTAGAATCCTAATTAAATCTTAGATCTTTTATTTATTTATATTCTTATTTTTTATTTCTATTTATTTATTTTATTTTTTATTTTTATTGATTTTTTATTTTTATTTATTTATTTTGTTTATTTTTTATTTTTATTTATTTATTTTTTTTGTAAGCAACTGGGAAAAAGAGGGCTTACACGAAGTCGGGAGCTTTCCTGTCGGGCAATGTCTGCTGTCAGAAAAGTCCACATTTAATCATTATTATGATTATTATTATTAATATTTCAAATATATAAAGATTCCCAAATAGCATAGAAAATATATAAATGTCAATGTAAGCAAGATAATGTGAATTTATTGAGTGATACGATCGTAATGTTAAAAATTGAGGAAAAAAAAGTAATGTTGTACAGAGATAACTGAAAAATCAAAAATTAAATTGAAAACATTAACAAGATAAGGACAAGAAAAATAGCTTTAAAAATTTCGAAAATAAAAATAAACAGAGTCTTGAGAAAAATGATAGATCAATAAGTTATAAAAGTGAACTGACTAACAAGGAAATATTTGAAGCATTTAGGGCCACGAAAGTAGACAGAGAGAAACATTAAGAATTTTAAGCGGATTGTCTAAAGACCTCATAAACAATGCAGCAATAAGTACAACTGATTGATTTGTTATTTTACGGTTTTTCAACCTCTTGCAGGTTATTTAAAGCCAGAAATTACTTTTTAGATTGTAAGATTATTTTTGGAGATATTAAAGATTTTACTGATAGAAGTCATTAATTAACCCATAACCGGGGGAAGATTTGGATTCATGCCTTTCGAATATAACGAAACCGACTGCAATTGGAACTCGGCTCTCCGATTTTGAATTCCGAGTCGTTATGCATTACCACACCAGCTTGGATCACCTGATATTCCCAGGCATTCACCAATCTAGGCTTGACATTGGCATTGCTTAACTTCGGTGATCGTACGGGAACCGGTGTCTGAACAGGATACTGCAATATGTGCAAGAAAACTTGTCTTACTACGCATTTTTTTACCGATGTTTTTAGAGCTACATTGGATGGACAGGATAGCAAAGCTAAAGATTGGATCCTAAACCAAAACTGCAAATCAATAGAGGGGAGATTGAATAATGTTTTGGGCTAGTATTGTAAGCAGTAAATAAATCCATTCAAAAGTGTGGATCGTTTCACTACAAATGAAGAAAACAAACAGGTTCTTAGAAAATCTTTCTATTTTTTTTCTTTTTTTTTTTTTGGTGGTGCAGGTCACAAGAAAAATAATAAAGCTAATTAATGGAAAAATCTTTTTCACATTCTGCAAAGCTAAATACTATATCTCTCGCCAAATAAGATTTCAAATACATTGAATAGAATGGTCTTCAGTTTCATTTGCATAAAAATAGTTCAAGTGGATAAAGGCGTCAGTTAGAAAGAGTGTGAGTTCAATACCTGGTTAAGGCCATGATGGACTTGGTGAAGGGAATTAACAGGAGGTAATTGATAAATGACATACATTAGACGTGGAACTAGAACAGTCTACCCCAGCGAGCGAAATAAAGGGTTCAGTTCGACATTCCAACCACCTGAAGAAGGCCGGAGCGTACAACGGCCGAAACGTTGTAATAAATATGGCGACAAAATAAGGACAATAGTCCGAATAATGTAAATGGTGTAAAAAATCTACAATATTATTGGTCCTGACCTGACATCTCGGCTACACTCACATTCCGACCGCCTTAATTTAGCCTCCTTTTCTATAAATTCTATCATGGTAATTGTTCTGATGAACTCTTCTCTATAGAACCTAGACACTATAAATCCATGCGCTGTATTATTGACAGCAAGATCCCATCCTTTTAGAGTGGAAATTGCTAGACATAACCGTAAGTTTTATGCTAAGAGATTCTTTTCTCGCACTTTGCGCCTCTGGAACTCATCTTGCTTTCCATTCAAGTTTGGTGTTCAGAACTTTAAATACAATGTCAATCGTTATCTTCTGCCTTCTTAATTCCTGTTCTTTAATTGTTCTCGTTCCTTAATAATGTTTTTTTCTCATATTTTGTTCTCTCCCAGTAGCCCTTTGTGTGTTAGTGACTTTGTTGCCTTGGCTGGTGTGAAATGATTCAAATATATAAAATATAATCCTTCGTATCAGAGAAGTAACAGACGATGTAAAATGTGACGTAAGATGCATTGGAATAGCTAAAGATGCCTTCCAGAAAACAAACTATTAAGACAAAGGAAAATTTCATTTGAAAAAAGAAAAAGGCTTTAACGCTTAATATAAATCCTCGTATATGGCAGTGGCTTTTAGATGTTTTCCTCATGGATGAAGAGTAGACTTGAGTCAACAGAAGAATATCGAGAATGCACATTGGAGTAACGAGGAAATTTTAAGGTCAAACCCCCTCAGTAACGGTGATTTATAACTTCGGGCTAGCACAGCCATCGACGGCTTTCATCTCCATAATTTCTCTCACAGGGCTTGGGTCAACCCATGCTATTTTTTTTTTTTCAGGCACTTTCCAAACCCGATAACATCACGAAGTCATTTTCCTGAAAAATCGACTATGGTGAGATTCGAACCCGGGTCTTATGGTCAGAAAGTAAACGTTCTAACCACTCGAGCATGAAAGCGAGCAGGTTAGAAGGACACAACGAGAAACATATCAGTGTCAATGAATGGCGGAACGTGTCAAGATCCTGTGTATATGAATGTCAGAGAACAAATAGGACGTAATGTACTGTACTGTACTGATGCGGCATTCACCCTGGGCGGATTAAGCCGGCTTCTTCCTGTTATGAGAAGAAGATTCTTGGGATAAATTACAGAAGTAGGGTACCCAGGCCTACTCGAATAACGTTCTTGCTTGCCGCGGGGTTCCCACAGACGCAGAGACAGGAACGACCAGAAGCCGCCGGTTACCGATACAGACGCTCCTTGGATTTTCACCAGAGCCCTTGTTAGCCGGCTTGTGTGTCAGACCTGTCCGCCTTGGGTGGCCCTACCAGGAACGAAGTTCCGGGCGGCATAGCCTGACACTAGCGTTTACACCCCACCACCGACTGTGAGGGTCAGGGTTGGACTTTGGGGCTTACAGTACCAGGTGTTCCCAAGCGGTCCCCCATCTAAGTACTGACCTGGCTCTACGATGCTTAACTTCGGTGATCGAACGAGAACCGGTGTTTTCAGCGTGATTTGACCGTAAGCCCCCACCGGCAACTAGGTACTGACCAGACTAGGCATTGCATAACTTCGGTGATCGTACCAGCACCGGTCATTGAACGGGATATGGCCGTAAACTGAATACTGTACGAGAAAACTGATTTCTCAATACTGGTGATTTTGGAGCTACATTGGATGAACTTGATAACAGGGCGAGAGATTTGACCTTTCATCAAAATTGCAAGCCTATAACTATTAAGCTTAAACCTTTAAACCCTGCGTTCCTGAACAATTTTAACCCTTCTACTCCGAGTTCATGAGTCAAAATTCGCAAATAATTGCTATGCAATGTTTCACGGTAGATATAAAAATAGTTACGTTTTTACCTTCCGTTGAAGCGGTGGTTGGACATTAAGTCGTTTTTTCTCTACCACCGTTCAACCGGTAACTGGGAATTACGTCATTTTTTCTCTAACGACGATAAAATGGTGTTCAGGACTCAAAAGGTTAGTATAAAGACACGTGATTGTTAGACATTTTTTCTAACAGATGAAGAATTGTCTTAAGCCAAAAAAAAAAATCCGAGAATGGATTGTAAGGAAACGAAGGGTAAAATGACGATCGTTGCTTCGTATTATTAGAGTTAGGAAACAGTAGATAGTAATGATCACTCACGTTCTGAAATGGCACGACAAATAACAATATATGAAGGAAAAGAAAACAGATATTATGATCATTTCTTGATTTTATGTTCCTCTTAGTGTTTACCCACCGTTCAGCCGGTTGCTGGGCATTAAGTCATTTTTCTCTACCACTGTTCAACTGGTAGCTGGGCATTAAGTCATTTTTCTCTACCACTGTTCAACCGGTGCCTGGGCATTAAGTCATTTTTCTCTACCCCCGTTCAACCGGTGGCTGGGCATTACGTCATTTTTCTCTACGACCCGTAAAGCGATGGTCAGGGCTCAAAAGGTTAGTATAAACAGGCGAAAATGTTAGACATTTTCCTTAAAGATGAAGAATACTCTTGCAGCAACAGAAGAAATCCAAGAGTGCATTGTAAGGAAACGAAGGGTAAAATGACAATAGTTTCTTTGTATTATAAAAGTTAGGAAACTATAGATAGTAATGGTCACCTACGTTTTGAAATGACACGACAAAAAAAATATATGAAGGAAAAAAAAAAAACAGATATTTTGATCATTTCTTGGTTTTATATTCCTCTCAGTGATAGAATATTTTGGTTCTCCATGGAATTTCATTACGTCCTAAACTTAATATTTCTCTTTTGAGTATTTTGTTTCTGAATATTTTTTTTTTATCTTCTGTGGAATTTGAATAAGACACTCGTTGTAATATTGTTTGTTGTTGCTGTCTGTTGCCTTTCAAGTGCATGGCATCCATTTAGAAGACAATCGCTAAATGTATGAAGAAATTGAATTCAAAATGAAAGCAAGAACAACAAATAAGCATATCTTTAAGTTGCAATATAAAATAAATTGCGATGAGAATTCGTACATAGTAATCCTATTTCCGTAACATGAATTGGGAAATGAGATACCATTAGAGATTTCCTATAGAATTTGTACTGATCTTATAATGTTTCTATACGTGGAGAAGAAACGAACGGATTCAGTGCATTAACCTGTTAATATTCTTCATTAAATATATTTTATTATTGCTTTGTATTTCAGTCTCCAAACAATCTTCAAGATCGAAGTGATATCATATGTAGATGACTATGTAATTATATAAAACAACCATTTAACAACATAATGTTTCTATATCATAGTTATATACCTAAATAACCTTATAAATTTAAAACGTTAATTCTATCGAATAATAATAAAATAAACAGGTATAGGGTGGTCCGATAGTCTTGTCACCGTCTACCTCTTTTTCCGAAATTTAAGAGCTCGTGTCATCCAGCTGAAATAGAAAATTATGTCGGGGTGGTGACAAGACTTTCGGAGGAACAAGTTAAGCAACGCCGTGTCTGGTCAGTACCTAGTTGGAGGATCATTTGGGAATATCAGATGATCTAAGTGTGGATATGTGGATGGTTTAATTGGATAACCATTCAGAATTTTTAATCGGAGCGCCGAGTTTCAATTCCAGTTGTGTTCGTTATATTCTGTTAAGGGCAAATAACCTTCATAAAAGTATTAATGCAACTATATATATATATATATATATATATATATATATATATATATATATATATATGTGTGTGTGTGTGTGTGTGTGTGTGTGTGTGTAAAATTTGTGTATTTATGCAGCAATCCTTCTTTCATGTATATTTCCTTGAATACGACAGACAAGGTGCTTTTATTTAATTTTTATACAATTTCTCATGTGATCTAATATTTCTTTTATTTTCAGATGATAAATTATATGAAAACTGTCAAGACACACACACACACACACACACACACACACACACACACGCACAGATATATATATATATATATATATATATGAAGAAATATAGTTTTAAGGTGTGCTATATTTATGGGATAAAGTGCTCGATATCAGAAATGGTGCGTATGTAAATATAAATATAAAAGTATATATATATATATATATATATATATATATATATATATATATATATATATATATATATATAATTATTTAAAAAAATATGATTACATCGCTACATAATTTTTAAATTTTAAATCAAGATTTTTAGTCTAAAATTTTTTAATCTAAAATTTTGGAATCTAAAAAAATAGCGCTTGAAGTTGGGACAGAGCTTGGTACGTAATTCAATTTAATTCAAATAATTATATTGAAGTTTTCGGCTCTTGTTTTGAAACATGAGAATTATGTAACGATGAAAGCATATTTTTTTTTATTTTAAATAAATAATTATATTTAGGCTCTACTTTTGTATCGAGCACTAATAATAACAAAAATACTAAAGAAATTTGGATTATTTACCTAACGAGTTCTTTCCTATTTTCTATATATTTTTAAACACACACACACAAACACACATATATATATATATATATATATATATATATATATATATAATGCCTCATTAAGTATTTTTTAACTATTTTAGACAAGATATGCCTACTTCTTTTTAATATGATCCTCCTATATTCACGGACAAGTTTCTGGGTGTCCTTATTAAAGGAAGAAAGAATGTTACAATATTGATGCATATTCGTTTATTCCGGGTATTTTCGACATTTGCAAAATGCCATCTTCAGGGTCTTGATTTATCAGAGTCTAGTTTAATCAAAGACAAATTTGTTGCGTTTTATATATATGCACAAATTTGTTGCGTTTTATATATATGCACAAATTTGTTGTATTATATATATATATATATATATATATATTGTGGTTATATATAAATGGCTCCAAAAATCAATCTAAAATTGAACAATGGTAATTCATGAAAATCAATCAAGCTTCGTCTTCATATATAAG
>CAHIKZ030000854.1:1520000-1532500 GCA_903632075.3 Acanthosepion pharaonis | reverse complement strand
AGAGTCTTGCATCAGCAGCAGTTTTCGTCAATGTTTACAAATTCACTTTCACAGACAGACTGTTTCTCTGTTTCACAGCCGGGATCGACAGCAGTTTGTTATATATATATGACTGCTCAGTCATTCGTATTAGTTCTATACCCGCTGTACCCTTCTGGGACTTTTACTACAAATATGCTGAACAGACCTTAGTTATATTTCCTGGGGTACAGCACTCAATCTGGCAGGAGGAACAGTTGAACAACGCCAATACGCTGAAAACCTCGAACATTTTTCCTTGTGGAATTTGTTCTCGCACAAATATTGATGGCTCCTGAACCGTTCTATCTCTTGATTCACGTCAGTATCGATATCCACTATTCGAGAAATCTTATTCAAGACAAAAACGCGAACTACGACAGGATTCGAACTTGAGGTTCGCTTTTTAGGAGAAACAAGTCATTATATATGACGTGTTCTAGACACAGAGTTCGCCGCCGGAACGAAATCAAAGCCGAAAAGCGACTTATAGAGAATGTCAGATCTTATGACGGTTTCTCCTGCCAAGGGGGAAGCAGGTTCGAATCCTGCCGGAGAACTCATATTTTGTTTAATAAGATTATTCGAATGTCCAGGCCGCTAGAAAAAAATGAATAACTCTGCTGCATAAGAAATAAACGGAGCGTCTACACAATTACGGGAATCCACTAAAATAAAGTTTAAAGGGATACAATTTATCGGATTAATGAATAAATATGTATTATTTATATAAAAGTTATACCATATATATATATGTGTGTGTGTTTGTGTGTGTATGTATATACATGGTGTTTATAAAGTTCGTGTGCACTTCAGATAAGTTATAAATCTAAAGTACACACGAACTTTCTGACACTGTATGTGTATATATATATTTATATATATATATATATATATATATATATATATATATATATATATATATATATATGACATAGACACACACACACATATATATATATATATATATATATATATATATATATATATATATATTATTGTATACGTTATATTTGGTAGATACACGTGTTCAACCGTCCTGGAAATGACGATAAACTATATCCAGCAGCAAGGCCTCTGATTGGGAGGTTTTGAGGAGCGTGGAGCCACTTTTTAATTGTTGTTGTTCCCTGGTTCACCCTGCCTCAGCGTGGTAGCACCTGTTAGGGTCCCAGCTATAGGCAAATAGTTAACTGATGTCAAAGCAGTATAAAACTATAGTAAAAACTACCAGCAATATATTTTCATTGTAAAATAAATCACCAGTACTGATCTTGTACTCATGTGCTGTGTCCATTCAGTAGACGATCATGGCTCTTCACAACTTCCTTTCCCTTGTAGATCTTTATAATTTTTTGTCTTTTACCATTTTGTAAAAAAATTAGTAGCAATACATTTTTGTAAATGAAATTACTAATGCTCCCAAGAAAATTAAATTTCGGCATTAAATGACCCATAAGGAGTTGATGTGCCACTAAGCAATCAAGCAAACACATGGTTGTTAGGGGATCTTACCCATAATAACACAATGGACTATTCCACACATAATAAATACTGCGCCTCAAGAGGAAGCAGGGGGTTTCGTCTGAAGTCTGAGTTCAGTCTAAAGTTTGGAGTGAAGTCAGTCAGTCGAGTCAGAGGCAGTCCGAAACAGAGTCGCGTTCAGACAATTACTACTAAACCTGATTGTTCATACTAACACGTTCTATTCCTCTGTATATATTCCTGTTTGTAATATATCTGTGTTATTCCATATCCGTGTTCGATTTCTTCTTTATTGGTTCTACCTTGGACTATCACCGTTGGTACAAGGAACCGGACCATAACAATGGTTCAAATAGACATCTCTGCTTTCTTAAAAAGTATATTTTCGTTTGATTAAATTTTTGAAAAATGAGCTCTTCGGCAGGTATCAAATTTACGTTCGTCTTATGTAAGTGGAACCGCCGAACAGCCCGTGATTTTACAACAGTCATCCTTGAAGGAGTTCACTCAAAACAAATTTGAATTATTTTCTTTTTATGTGCCGTGGCCCTTCAGGGCGTAGGCAATCATGGCTCTCCACTTCTCCCTATCCCTTGTAGCTCTCAATAAGTTTTGTCCCTTTGCTATTTCCCCCACCCAGGCCATGTTCTGTCATCCACTTGCTTAAGACCGTAAGGCATGGCATGCGTTGCTTTCCCTTGTCTCTCTTTCCCTCTATTCGACTATGAGTATCAGATTCTCCAAGCCTTCATTTCTCATTACGCGCTGCCTCTTCCCGATGTTATGTATAAGCTTCCTCCTTATTTGCATCCTCTTCAAAACCTCATCTTTGTTCACACGCTGGGTCCATGACATCCTCATCATCCTTCTGTAGAACCATACCTCCGTTACCTCGAGTCTCCTCTTCGTCTTTGAGGGGACCGTCAAACATTCGCTGCTGTAAAGCAGGACAGATGCCACGTAGCAACTTAGTACTCTTTTCTTTGTTACCAAAGAAATCCTCCTGTCTTGTGTATTAGCCTGCCTAGACTTTGGGATGCGTTCTTGGCCAATACCTCTTCGGATCTCTGTGTCGTACTTAACGTCCTCTGTCAAAACGCTTCCCAACATATTTTAATTTCCGCACCTGCTTGATTTTAGCGTCCCCCGACCTGTAAATCGCATTCCGGGTTCATCCTTTTATTGATCACCATGCTGTTGGGGATGTGCAGAATTTATTAATTATAATTGAGAGAATCAGAAGGAATTTGTGTAGATTTCGTGACTTTCTGCATCCACAAACAAATAAATAAACGAAATTTAAAATTCGATCAGAAACAAGACATATTCAATTTAGAAACCAATAAAACATTTATATACAATTCAAAATAATATACAAACAGGATATTTGGTATATATTAATATGGCAAAGTGTGTGTGATATTTTAGGTTTCAGTATGTCTCTCTTAGTATTCGTTTGTTCATTTACAGTCTTTTTAGATTTGTGTTGATATTAAAATTGTCAATATTAAGTGTTTTTTTTTGGTAGGAGTTCTTATGGAGTGATCTACCTTTGACTGTAATATTACTAAATCGTTCGCACGCTGATTTTTACTTAATAGGTAGTAAATATAATTCACTTTGGATAAGCAAGGTTTGTGATTCGCTGTCCACAGAGTTGGTTGAGTTTAAATTGCAAGTGAGTCAGCATTTACCTTTGCGCGGTAAAATCGTGATTTCGAGTGACGTGGAGTATGTTGGCAATTTCTCTGTGGATGTTCGTCTCTGACTGCTTTGGTCAGTCGGCGTTTTCTTTTATATGTTTTGAAAGTCCGAAATCGGCTCAGAGAAGTTTTGGCGCAATTTCGTTTTGCACGTGAAACTTTCAGATTATTGTGTCGTTAACCAATGAGATTTGTTGATTCGCCTAGTATGGTTTTTATTGGTTGAAGTTTTCCGTACGTAGGCATAAGATATAGACTGTTCTGTTACTAGGGGTGATAGGTAGGAAAAGGACCAGTCTACAATGCATTCTGTTTTCTTGTAGTTTATGCTTAGCCCCTTCTTCTCGCTCGCCTTCGACACCTTCTGTAGAAGGTTTTGTAATTCCTTTTCCGTGTCTGCTATCAGTACTCTTTCATCTGCGAAACGTATGTTGTTTTCAATTACTATTTTGAATTAAAGCACATTTCCCGTTAAGATTTTTTGATGTCTATATCTGTTAATTTGGATTTTTTATCCGAAACCTAATTTTTAAGGATTTTAACTTGTTCAGTTATTAATTCAGCATTATTTTTTTTTATTAATATATACGTTATATTCAGTGGAGATACCTCCACGAATTGGTAAAACGTAAGGTTTAAAACGATTTTCTTAAAATGAGAAAGGTCCCCTGAAGCTTTCAATGTAGCTATAAATGAAAGTTAAAGGATTAAATTTACTAAACCCGGTAAGCAAAATACTTTAGTGTATTTCAGACAGAAAATTATTTTGACTGGAATAGAATTTATTTTTTCAGTAAAATTGATAACGTCTTTTAAACATTTGTAAAGAAAATTTAATTTTTCGTTTTAAAAATCCTGTAAAAAATAAAATATAAATTTCTAAAACGTTGTTTGAGGAAGATTAGAAAATTTAAAGTTAAGTTAATCTGATTTGAAACAAGTATTACTTATAGCTTGTTACTTATAAACTCTTGTATACAAATATTTTCTAATCTCGGTGTATTGTTATGATGATGTGTTAAGTGATTTATTGACTGCAGATTGACCGCCAAACGTGTCCATATTTAACTATGGAGTTGCAGACGATAAATTTCATTAGGGTTTTTGTTTTTATCGTAAGTGGGGACAATCCTTACACACGTGACCTTTTGAGAATAGATTTATTGGTTTGTACATTCATACTTCAGAAATTCTGCATTTATATATATATATATATATATATATATATATATATATATATAAACAAATCGAAATTCTTTTAAAAATAGTGGGGTCTTCAGATTGTAATAAGCTTTAAAATATATGATTGTAAATATATGTTTAGGTTTTAGCAATATTTCCTAAGAATTATAGTATGAAATTGAACTTCAAAAGTTTCAAAATCTTTATAAATTGTTCAATTTCAAATTGCAAACATTGTAAAAAAATGAAAACAAATCTTGTAAAAATTACTTTTTCATTGATTTTTTTTTCTTCTACAGACAATATTTTTTTAATATATATATATATATAATTCACAAAAACAATTAAAAGCTTCTCTAATTAAATGATGTCGTAGTTTTATTGCATTTTTTTATTTTCTATTCAAAATATTTTTGCTAAGACTGAATCCGATTTTGAAAAGAAAAATCAGTGATTTAAATTCTTCAAAAATTCTCCTTTTAACTAATATAGTCACTAAATATTATCTCGGTGAATTTCACATAAAATTAAGTAAGAGGGTGAAAGACGTGTAAAATAGAAAATATTTTTACCAAAATTTTCTAATAAAAACAATTTAGAAAATAATTTCATCTGTTTTTGAATAAGTCCTGAAAATTTAATTAAAATCTGACAATTATTTGATTTTTGCAAGAATTTCTAAATTAATGCGTCTGTTGCCGCAAAAAAGGAGGGAAAAATTTTCTATGCTAAACCTTAGTACAGCAGCTGACGCAAGAAAAACAAGTTTTTTAATCAAAATTTCGAATGTTCTAAAAAGGAGTGAAAAATTTAATTAAATATTAAAAACATAATTTGAGCCTTCCTCTTAATAATAACATTTTGACGATAAAACTATGTTTTCATTACGATTGAAGCATCTTTTCATCCCTGTATGCTGATTTTTTTTAGCGATCTCGTGGAGGTACCTCATTTAGTGGCTACATCTTTTTGAGTAGGTATCATTGTTTTAAGCACTGCTATCGTTCTAACAAGTTGAATTCCTTAGACCCAAAAGATCAGATCATCACAGAGAGGAAAAGCCGTGCCATGATCCCGCTAGCAAATCATTCTCGTTCCGTTCGTGCTCTTTTGATAAGTCTCATTCAGCATTTTTCCCCAGAAATGTTACCTTATGATACGCACTACCGAGTTAATGGTGCCCTAACCAGTTCACCCTTTATCCTATCCAAGCCCTGGTTCACCTGATATCCATTCTACATATCCTCAAAATATGCCCTTCTGTAATCGTACAACACCCTCCCTAGCCGTGCAAAACTTCCGATGCAGCAGCTGGTTCCGGAAGTGATCGCTTCAATCCAGAGCAAACGTTGTGATTAAAGGTTGATCATAAGGTAGCCAAGGTCGTTTTCAGGTGTCTTTGTGCTTGGCTGGTTCAAGCATAGCGAAGACGTACAGGAAAAAAATAAAACTCGAATAAACTGAACAGAAGTAAAAACTATTTTTATATCAGTCCTTCATACAATAATTGGTTTATACCAGAGTTCGCATGCAATTAATTATCAGCCCAACCCACGTCTAAATCGAAAGCGATATTATTGTTGGCTTGGAAAAATCTGGTTGTTGGTAAGGTTCGGCACAAGGCTGAAGTCGATGAGTTCTCTTCGGCAGATGTATCACAACCGGTGGCTGGGATGAACTTTCTGCCGTCCCGTCTATGTGTCGTCTCGTCTCTGTGCCGTCTCTCGTCTGCGACTCCTCTGCGGGATTCGCTTTGCACCTTCGTATTTATCGAGATTCGCCTGAACTGGCATGGGGGTAAGGCGAGTTAGAAGAGCATTTTGGTGAATCCCCTCCAGCTGACGTCATAACTTTGGAGAATTTCCTCTCTCCACCCTCTATTATCCCCTCTCACCGAACTCTTCAGTTAATGTTGCTTGATCTTCTTATTCAGGTACCCTGTCCCCTCAGGATGTAGGCAAGCATGGCTCTCCACAACTTCCTGTTCAAGGTACCTCTTTAATAAATTTTGTGTTTCTGCGTAACTGTACAACACCCCCACCGTTCGTCCAAGACTTCTATCGCTGCGGCTGATCGATGAAGATCGCTTCGATCTCAGACCTGACTTATCCCACGTTGTGATGTAAGTTTGATCATAAGGAGGCTAAGATCGAATCGTCGCAGGTATATTAGTGTTAGGCGGATACAAGCAGGACTAAGTTGTACAGGAAAAAAATAACATTCGAATGAATTGAACAAAAGTAAATACTGTTTTTATATCAGTCCTCCGTACAATAATTTTATCAGATTTCGCATGCAATTAATTATCAGCCCAAACCGCGTCTAAAGTCAGACGTGATATTAGTGTTGACCTGGTAAAATTTGGTTTGCTGTTGTTACTAAGGTTCGGCACAAAGCTTTCGTCGGAGGCTTTCGTCGGCAGATAATCACGTGGGCGTCTCTCCTGTCTCTGGTCTTGTCTCCATTTCTTCTGCCTCTCTTCTCTCTTCTGCGACTCGTTTGCCTAATTCGCTTCGCGCATTCGTATTTATGGACATTCGCGGAAACTAGCGCGAGTCACGGCTCATAGGGGGATTTCGGTAAATCCTCTTTATTGTCAGCTTACTTCAACATTCTGGGGAATTCCCTTCTTCTACTCCCTCATATTATTACCTCTTACTAAATCTCATCAATGAGCGTGTGTGGCTTACCCACCCGCTCCTGATATTTCAACTCAACTTTCAACCAGGAGAATTTAACACCAAATTCGATTTTTCCACGTAGAATGGTACTGTACTCTAAATGGAAATGGATATTATTGTTGACCTGGCAAAATTTGTTTTGCTGCATTGGTAAATTTTGGCATAAGGCTAAAGTCGGAGATTTTCGTCAGCATATATTCACGTGGGCATCTCCCCTGTCTCTGGTCTTGTCTCCATCTCTTCTACCTCTATTCTCTCTTCTGTGACTCGTTTGCCGAATTCGCTTCGCGCATACGTATTTATGGACATTAGCTCAAACTGGCGAAGTAAGAGAAAATTCTTACATTCTCTCATATTATCACTGTTTTTATATCTTCCAGTGTGTATGATTTTAAAATATTCTTTTGGCATATTAAAAAAAATATTTTTAGATTAATCTAATTTTAAAAATACTTTAAGTGAATAAGATTTAAAAATAAAAAAAAAATATGTTGAAAGACTAAAAATAGCAGAAGGTAGTGAAGGAAGGCGAGAAGAAAGGCCTAAGCACCAATTGCAAGTAGATGGCATGAATGGTTGTTCATCCGACTCTGCTGACAAAGCTAACCTGGCCATTGGTCTTGAAATGGACCATCAATCAGCGGTTAACGTGGCAGGAAATACCTTGTAAATTTTAATGCCTCTAAAACGAAACTGTTCTCTTTTAATCACCAGAGAGAAACTTATCTGCACCCTCCCTATAAGCATGGTTGATGATCGCGAGAGCATCTCCCTGCGTCTACTTGGCCTCACGTCTTCCATTGACTTGAGGTGGAAAAACTACATTGAATCAATAGCTGCAATGTACCGCAAAGAAGTAAATATTTAAAAATGTGTCTCTTTGAAGAAAGTTGAAATAAAAATACTTACTGTATAAACAACTCGTATTTTAAAATCTTATCCACGTAAGATATTTTTTTTTTAAATTATATTAACTAATTTTTTTAATATGCCAAAAAACATTTTGAAATCATATTCAGTTGAAATTTTTTTAAATATGGCAAAACTTATTTTTTAAATATTTAAAATATTGTTTGTTTGAAGAAAGCTGAAATATAAATAAGCACGCACGAAGTCACAAAGAGGTGGAAGAAGGGAGAGGTGGAAAGAGGGAGAGAGGGGGAAAACGGGGAGTTGGAAAGAAGAAGAGGTGGAAAGAGGGAGAGGTGGAAAGAGGGAGAGAGGGGGAAAAGGGGGAGTTGGAAAGAAGAAGAGGTGGGAAGAGGGAGAGGTGGAAAGAGAGAGAGGCTGAAAGAGAGAGAGGCGGCAAGAGGGAGAGGCGGAAAGAGGGAGAGGTGGAAATAGGGAGAGAGGGGGAAAAAGGAGAGGTGGAAAGAAGGAGAGTTGGAAAGAGAGGGAGATGGCAAGAGGGATAGGTGGAAAGAGGGAGAGGTGGAAAGAGGGAGAAGTGGAAAGAGAGAGAGGTGGAAAGAGGGAGAAGTGGAAAGAGAGAGAGGGGGAAGGGAGAGGTGGAAAGAGGGAGAGGCGGAAAGAGGGAGAGGTGGAAAGAGAGAGAGAGGGGAAAAAGGGAGAGGTGAAAAGAGGGAGAGGCGGAAAGAGAGAGAGAGGCGAAAAGAGGGAGAGGTGGCAAGAGGAAGAGGCGGAAAGAGAGAGAGAGGCGGGGGAGAGGGGAGAGGAAAGAGAGAGGGGGGTGGGAGAGGTGGAAAGAAGGAGAAGGTGGAAAGAGAGGTGAAAAGAGGCAGAGGTTGAAAGAGAGAGAGGCTGAGAGGCGGCAAGAGGGAGAGGCGGAAAGAGGGAGAGGTGGAAAGAGGGAGAGGTGGAAAGAGAGAGAGAGGGGGAAAAGGGAGAGGTGGAAAGAAGGAGAGTTGGAAAGAGAGATAGGTGGCAAGAGGGAGAGGTGGAAAGAGGGAGAGGTGGAAAGAGCGAGAGATGGAAAGAGGGAGAAGTGGAAAGGGAGAGAGTGGGAAAAAGGGAGAGGTGGAAAGAGGGAAAGGCGGAAAGAGAGAGAGAGGCGAAAAGAGGGAGAGGCGGAAAAAGGGAGAGGTGGCAAGAGGAAGAGGCGGAAAGAGAGAGAGGCGGCCAGAGGGAGAGGTGGAAAGAGAGAGGGGTGGAGGGAGAGGTGGAAAGAAGGAGAGGTGGAAAGAGTGAGAGGTGGAAAGAGAGAGAGACGGAAAGAGGTAGAGGCGGAAAGAGAGAAAAGTGGCAAGAGGGAGAGGCGGAAAGAGGGAGAGTTGGCAAGAGGGAGAGGTGGAAAGAGAGAGAGGTGGCAAGAGGGAGAGGTGGAAAGAGAGAGGGAGAGGTGGAAAGAGGGAGAGAGGGGGAAAAGGGAGAGGTGGCAAGAAGGAGAGGTGGAAAGAGGGAGAGGTGGAAAGAGAGAGAGGTGGGAAGAAATTTAAATCATTATGCACCCGACGGCTGACGTACGCACGATTCACATACATTTAGTATTAGATAGATAGATAGATAGATAGATAGATAGATAGATAGATAGATAGATAATGAAAAGACTGAAATAGATAGATAGATAGATAGATAGATAGATAGATAGATAGATAGATAATGAAAAGACTGAGATAGATAGATAGATAGATAGATAGATAGATAGATAGATAGATAGATAATGAACAGACTGAGATAGATATATAAATAGATAGATATATAACATACTGAAATAGATACAAAATGAATATACTGAAATAGATAGATAGGTAGATAGATAGATAATAAACAGACTGAGATAACTGGCTAGCTAGATAGATAACATACTGAAATAGATAGATAGATAGATAGATAGATAGATAGATAGAGAATGAATATACTGAAATTGATAGATAGATAGATAGATAGATAGATAGATAGATAGATAGATAGATAGATAGATAGATAAGGAATAGCCTGAGATAGATAGATAGATAGATAGATAGATAGATAGATAGATAGATAGATAGATAAAGAGAATCAAGAAGAAAGGACTGACCATTGATTTTAAGAAAACGAGATGTATGTTTATCAGTCCAAAGTGTGGACTTCATCTTTGAGATGTCAACATCAGACAGTTATAAGACAATTATACACAGAATGAGAAATAGACGTCTGAAATATCTTGAACGCACAATGAGGATGTAAGTTTTGGAGTATTTGACACTCAAAGGGGATATCCATCTAAAGAGGGAGCCGTGGAAGCAGCTGACCAGTTACCTGAAGGTCTTGTCTGAATGCATGGAGCAACAGGGGCCGAAGGCTTGGAAAAGAGACAAATGTTGTTAAATGGTACATGGAATAGGATGTAAGGGAAACCCTCGAATACCTACGTCATACTCTATTTAGCTTTTCTTTCTATTCATTTTTATGTAATAACTGGTTTCAGTTAATTTCTGAAACGTAACAGTCATTGTCTGTTATCTCATGCAGTTAGCCGAAAAACACGTACAAGTGCCTGCTCAATGGGATTCTCATATTTTTCGGTCCTGTGCCACATCTAGACAATGCTTATAAAACTACAGTAGAAGCGCCTCATATCTCAAAAGCGTTCATTCATCAAATAACGAATGTCTTAAGTATTTTTATTCGATGACTATCAGCCATACACAGCTGGTCGATCAGAAAAAGCGTTCAATTAGAATGGAGCAAAAACATCATCATGTTTCGATGTAACACAGTCTGTCTAATTCAATTACTTTAAAGTACTTTTATTAAAAAAAACATTTTAAATTAATGTAGTTACTGATATAACAGAAGTAGTCTGTATTTATTCAGTCAAAGTTAGACGAGGACATGAAGGGGGAAAACAGGCAACATGAAGACCTATATCAAACCACAGTTATTTTAGAGAATTTGAAATCCATTTTGTAAGGGTGCTACCATGGATGTAAAAGAAGATACATTTATAAAGCAATTGTTAAATTTGAATTGGTTGAAAAATCAACGAAAAATAAGAAAGATACTGGTAAATTCGCCATTTTTCGCTATTTACGCGGGTTTTTACTAAATGGGTGGGCTCAATTATCAAGTTAAATGACTATTAAATAATCAACTTATTGTTGATTACAGTTGAGTGAAGTTTGTATTAAACTGCGTGAAAAATAGTTTTTAGTTTAAAATTTGTGTTGAAATCGATTTGTGTTGAAATCGATATTTGGTTTTTCGCTAAACGCAGTGGCGTAGAAATAAATCTGAAGTATTGTTGATCTCGTCATGATGTAAGTAACCTACATACCGAGATTAAACGAAATCGGAGGAAAAAAGTTGAACTTATCGATTTTTGATCGGGTATATCGATCATTGATATTTTAAAAATTAGCAATTTTTTGCGGGAAGAACCCATCTCTTACATTGTACAATGTATGTGCCAAGTTTGGTCAAAATCGGTTGGATTTATCTCGAGGGAAAAGGCATTACACAGGCAGATAAAGAGACGAACAGACACATATACATCCTCTGTTTTATATAAATAGGTTGTGATCATTTCGATTAAAACCCCTTGCCCCGATTGAGTGTTTTGTTTTTATGGCATTGGTGGTTTATTTAAAGTTGGCAAATAGTTGGGGATTTTCTGATATTGCTGCCATATATGGTCTAGAGACCTTTCTGTTTGTCTCAAGGTCCTTGATAAAATCCAGAGACGAATATGCAGTATAATTGGCCCTGATCTGGCATCTCGTCTGCAGTCGCTCTTTCACAGCCATGCCGTCGCCTCCCTCTGTCTTTTTTTACAAATACTTTCACGGTAACTGCTCCGATGAGCTGCTTTCGCTGGTTCCCAGACTTCATGAATTTAAGCGTTCAACTAGGCTGCCATCTTGCTCTCTCCCTTTCACTGTCGAAACTGTTAAATGTAGCCGTCTCTTCTACTCCAATAGCTTCATGTCTCGCAATACTCCCCTGTGGAACTCCCTCCCCATTTCTTGTTTCCCTGATAGCTATAATCTCCAGTTATTCAAATGTAATGTCAATCGACGTCTCCAGATGCCTTGATCTATTCCCCATCCTTCTCTTCATCCTTTCCTCTATCACTCCTGTTTGGTCTCGCTCCAACTCTCTGTAACCCCTTGCGTGCTAGTGGCCTCCGGTCTTGCTTGAGGTGAAATGTTTAAAAAAATCAGTCCTACTAATTAACTTATAGGTGGTGGGTTAAAATAGGTGGTTTCATATCTTTTCCAAGAGTATTTGAGCATAAGGGGATATAGCGAACTCTATTGGAATTGAACTCCACTCTCTGGTTTCTCATTCCGACCTGGAATGAATTACACCAACCCCATATCCAAGCTTACAGCACCTGGTATTCCCCAAGAGAGTTCTTATGTCTTAAAACACAATCGATGCAGCAGACAATAACAGACAATGAGACGATTGCATTTTAAAAATAACAAGTTTGGGGTCATTTGGGTGTATTTCGAATTGCTTTTCACAATCTGAAGCCTTCTACATAGAT
>CAHIKZ030000854.1:1500000-1517500 GCA_903632075.3 Acanthosepion pharaonis | reverse complement strand
AACATTAGAGAAAAAACTGTATCAGGAGGTCACAACAGGAGGAAGAGGCCTAATCATTTCAACTTAAAGATAAAAGCGACCAATTAGAAAAGATCCAACGCAATTCATAAGACGCTTGGCACGTGAGAGAGGACTTTCAGCTATGCCAACCAGTGAAAAAAAGACATGAAAAATGTAATCTTACGTGAAACATCTCCGGCAACTTTTTACTCCAGGTGAAAAGGTTCGAGAGAGAAGATCAACTTGAATCATTTTTAAAATGTTCCTGAACGATATATATATATATATATATATATATATATATATATATATATATATATATATGTATGTAAAATGCACGATCAAGTATATATATATAACCTATAGTGTAAGAAAAAAAATGCTCAATGCTCAATAACAGAGGAATTTGATATGTTAAAAAATATGCAAAATATCTTACGTTAATTTCACAACTCGGAGTTTCATTACATTTACAATCTTCAGGTGCAATTTTTGGGTTTATACCTTTTGTTAAATACTTCTGGTTATCGCGAGATATTTTATTGTTAGTGTGGATTAGTGTTTCAAAGAATTGTAATTTAAATTTGGATTTTAATTTAGGCCCAGATTATCATCTAAGATTAAAAATAAGATTGAAAATATAAACTATATATTTTAGTTTAAAACAGCCGCTGTCATTAAAGAAAACTTCTGGAGGTCAAGGTATAACTCTGTTTTATTATGAAAATCAATACTGAAATTAATAAAGTTAAAAACATTAATAAAAATAATATTAATGATATTAATAAAATATGCATTGATAAAAATATTAATAGAAAAATGTCAATCTGAGCCTAAACGTTTTTGAGGAACATTAGATGATTTAACTAATGTGATCGGAAACAAAATATTACTTTAATATTAAAATATTGCAACAAAGCATTTTTAACGCAGATGGGAGGTGTTCATTTAAGGTGCTGACAGATTGACAGAGAACTATAGGTTGATCTATATATATATATTTTTTACGGGGGACATTTCTGTAACAATTCTTGGAGGAATATAACGTGAGAGACTTTATTTAAAACTTTTAACTACACAGTAAACTTAAATATTAGAAGCCATTATAATACAAAATTGACTCCGTTCACTAAAATTTTTTGGTCTGAAGAAATAAATATATAGATATTCACGATATAAATTATAACCGAAATTAGCCTTTAATCTTCTTGATTATATATATATATATATATATATATATATATATATATATATATATAATAATACGTTGGTATATAATCCAAGTGAATCCTAACAATATAAAATATTAAAAGTGATCCACAAAAAGATCTCAATGTATTTATTATAACAGAGCATATAAATTACATAGAAGAAAAATTGAAATTACCTTATTCGTATAGCTATTTCGGCACACAAGACATTATAGGCCTTGTCAATTCAGTGTGAAGAAATAAAGGACTAAAAGAAGAGGAAAGAAAGAGGAAAAAGAAAAAAAGAAAGCGAGAAAGAAGAAAAACGAAGCAGCAGAGAAAATGTCAAACTTTAAATAAACTCCTAATATCATGGTAGAAGTGGGAGTGTCTGGTTAAAGAAGATAGTTAAAATAAGCTAGGCCTTTATTTATATATTATTAGTAGAGAAGACAAATTGAATAATATAGCCAGAAGGATTGTCAATTTCCCGATTATTCTGAGAACTTTAACACATTGTCGGCATGGAAAACAAAAACACACAATTAGTCAAAAAAAAATGTTACTAATATCCAAAAAAACAGGCTTTCGCAGGATCGACTTTTTAACATTTTTGAATTTCATGTTAAATACACAACATTTCGCTTTTGTTTATTACCACTTGCATGGATAAAGTCGAATGACAAAGCACATCTGCAAGGACTAAGTGCTATTTTTCGATTGTCTATTTTATACACAAACACACACACACACACACACATATATATATATATATATATATATATATATATATATGTGTGTGTGTGTGTGTGTGTGCGAGCGTGTGTATATATGCGTGTGTGCGTGTGTAAAGTACAAACAGATAAGCAAACACTCACTTCAGGCATCTGTGTGAGTAAAAGAGAGAAACCCTATATAGTTGTCAGATTAAAGCAGACGGCTTCTAGAAAAGAAACGCAAAAGAACGTGCAGAACATTATTATAAACTGATAGCACAAGCAACAGAATATCAGAAGCCTATGGAACTTTTCACATCATATATATATATATATATATATATATATATATATATATATATATATATATATATATATATATATATTACAAAATGGATTAATTCAGACAATTGTTTATTATATTTTCTGTTTATACGTTATTTTTACAGATATAAATTATCTTATTAAATGCATTCTTCTTAATTAGACAATACTAATGACATTTACCGTCCTGATATTTCGAGAAATTTCGTAGAAATAATGCACTCTCCGACACGAATCGAACCTATAACCCTTATGGGAACCGACATATAGCCTGTCATGCTGTTAGCATTTGCTAACCAGAGGCTTCTCTGTGGCTGAATGGTAACAGCACGACAGGCTGTATGTAGATTCCCATAAAGGTTACAGATTCGATTGCTGTTGGAGTGCGCATATTTTTTACGACATTTCTCGAACATTTAGGCCGGTAAATGTAATTAATACTGTTTAATTAAAAAGAGAGCAATTACTCACTTAAATTATATCTATAAAAATAGTGTATGAACAGAAAATATATTAAATGAATTTATATATATATATATATATATATATATATATATAGTCGTGTGTATGCATAATATATAATATAAACTATATAGCATACATTACATATATATATATATATATATATATATATATATATATATATATATATGGGGGGGTGTACGAATGTATGTACAGAGTTAATTTCAGGAGATAATACCGAAAAGACCAATGAGGAATATTAGTTACATAGATCTAAATTGATGCAGTGAAAATTTTCATATGAAAATTCATTTAATAAGTCTGTGTCGGAATCGGAATCTATTAATACAACTTCTATATCTGTACACATGCATATGAATATCCGACCAAATGAGGAAATATTAGAATTTGGTCGAACAGACCATAATACACAGACACACACACACACACACACACATCTGGTTTTACTCGTTTTCTTCTTTCTTTCTTTCTTTCTTTCTACTCCCACTTTCGGGATCTTTCACACACGCTGACATCGACAGATGCATACAAAATCCATTCTTTATTTCTATAAGGTGCGATGCGTCTAAATGCCGCTAAAAATGAAAATAACACTGCCATATCATTTTAACAGATATATTTACCAAAATTACAAATATCTAGAAATACTTTAACCACAACCCACATACGACTTCGGAATCTCTTGCAACTCTTCTGTAGGGTCTCCTTGTATAAATTGGTCACTTGCTAAACTCTCCCCCACACATAATAATCAAGGAGGTTGCAGTCTGGGATATTAAGGTGACAAGGCACAAGGATTGATGTGGCCGCAGCAATTGTCTGACAGCCATGAATGGTTTCTCCTGCTTGTGTGTTATGTGCAGAGTTCTGTTGTCAGACATAGGGTCTTTCAGCATCCACCCCCTTGACCCAGGGCAGCACTACCTCCTCAAGGAACTTGATGTAGGCCTCCCTGTTAAGTCTATGGCCCTGTGGGAAGATGAATGGAGGTATAACGTTGCCATCACTAGTGATCGCTCTAATCACCTTTGGAATCACCATTAGACTCATCCAACTCTTTCCGAATCCTCTGCACTGTCTTCAGATTGACACCCAAACACTCTGAAATGTTCGTATTGGAGCTTCCTGCACGGATGCCAAGCAGTCAGGAGGAATTTCTTCATGGAACTCTTTTTCTCATAGACGGTGCCCAACTGACCCTATACTGTGATAAAATCTAAAAATAACCAACGCGCATTGCCGATAACCGCTACTTGGTGGAATAGTCTCCCTAGAATATATCTTCCCTGTCGCCATCTTAACCTGTTCAGATCCTGGGTGTTTTCCTGTATATATTTACTTCTTACTTCTTAAAAAACATACAACCATCTCATTCAGTAACATTGTAACTTGAGTGGATCTAGACTTTGTCTTGGATAAGCAACAATAAAAAAAAAACGAAAAGAAAATACCAAAAAACTATGTCGCGAAATCAAAAACCTATTTCAAGAGCATCCAAATGACCAAACATGGAACCCAATTCTTGCTCTTTGACGTCCTGGTTTCCAGCACAGAAAACCTGATGCAATTCGTATTTTCCCATAAATTGCTTTGGTTTATGACCAGAAGGACAAGGATTCTAGCAATCTAGCACTTCCCCATCTCGAACCTCAACATTTCAAAATGCTGTCAGGTATTTTGGAACAGGCCACAAACAAAACAATTCAACATTGACAGGTATGAAACAGGAGTGATCTAAGATGTTCAAATACATTGTGATTCAATCTTGAACTGTTTTTCGCTATCCTGTTGTGATGGTAACTGACAAAGGGAGAAGCCGCATCGAATAAATTATTTAAATTATTTGTTTTGATTTTATTTATTTTATTATTTTTTTCATTTTGATTTATTTAAGTTATTAATAGATTTTTTAGTCTGTCTATATTTCTGAGATGAGGTATTATGTACATTATTCGGACTATTGTCCTCATCTTTGTCGCCATATTTATCACAACATTTCGGCCGTTGTACGCTCCGTCCTTCTTCAGGTGGTTGGAATGTCGAACTGAACACTTTATTTCGCTCAGTGGGGTAGACTGTTCTAGTTCCATGTGCCATGTTTATCATGTAAAACGAGGGGAAGTAGAAAAATCAGGCGTGGCTGACCACATATGGAGAGAGAAGGGAGATCACCGGCATCTGTGGGATCATGTTGAGATCATTGACAAGGAACACCATGGGAAAATTCGTAAACTTAAGGAATCAGCATATATGCTAGGCCACAAAAATCTCCTGAGCCGACCAAGCATAGAAATAAATACAATATGGGAACCAGTAATAAGGAGTGCCAGAGATAAGCAATGATAACAACATAGTGGCAATATGAGCTCTGGTAAAAACATGTAATGATAACAGCAAAATTGCAATATGAACACTGGTAAAAATGGTTGCTGAAGAGATTAGGTTTATAATACCCAGAAATTCATACCCAGATGTTTTCATGGCACAGTGGATACAGGCGTTGGTTAGATACAGTGACAGGGCCCAAAGAGTGTGTGTTCAATACCCGGTTAAGGCAGTGGAGAACTTTCAGAGGGAAATTAAGAGGAGATAACTGATAACTGACATCCATCAAACATGGCACGTGGAACTAGAACAGTCTACCCCAGTGAGTGAAATAAAGGGTTCAGTTCCACATTCCAACCACCTGAAGAAGGCCGGAGCGTACAATGGCCGAAACGTTGTGATAAATATGGCGAAAAAGATAAGGACAATAGTCCGAATAATGTAATAGATTTTTGTATTAATTGGCCTATTAAAAAGTGAATGTTTTTGTAAGTTTTAGGCTCTCTCTCTCTCTCTCAATATATATATATATATATATATATATATATATATATATATATATATATATAATAAAAAAAAGACCACATTAAGATTCCATGTAGTAAGCTATTTCACCATAACCCCTTTAACAGGGTTCTGGATCATCAGACTTACGTAAAATTAACGAAGTGATGAAGTGAGGTGGGAGAGAGGATATGAGTGTGTCATATGTATCATTTAGTTTCCTATTTTTAACCCCAGTGTGTCGGCTAGATATTGCTCAAATTTAACGCGTCTCGTCTCCAGATATAGATGGCTAAGGGGTGAATGATAAGAACGACATTAAAGGAAGAAGTTACAACCACCCCAATCAATTACACGACAGGTTTCATTCAATATATATATATATATATATATATATATATATATATATATTAACATATTGGTGACTTCAGAAAATCATGGTAATATTTTATTTCGCGACACTGATAAAATTCGATTTCGCTTCTAGCCATGCGGTTTCAAAACAATGAGTGGATTCCATGAGTCAACCTAAAAACGAAATGAAAAACAAGATTAGCGGATGTTGTGTTTTAAGATAGTTACACAGAGTAGGAATGGAAGGAGGGAGGTATATATCTCTAGGAGATAATATGGCTGTAGCGTTGACTTCTCATTCACCGGACAAGAAAAGGAATAAAGAAAGAGAGAGAGAGAGAGAGAGAGAGAGAGAGAGAGAGAGAGAGAGTAGCAGTGAACAGAAAAGAGGAAAGAAGAAGCCGGAGATCGTACACAACTCACTTTATCTACATACGTACATATTTTTCTATATACACATATAATTACACTTACACATATGTGACTACATCTATACACACATTCGCATCCATCTCCACATATATGTTTCCACGTAAATGTGTCCTCTCATACGTATGTATAAACACACATATACAGCCATACTCATCTATTTATCTATTTGTATTCATATTATATTTGAATAGTAAATTTCTAAATAAGTACTTAGATAACATCTAAGATGTCCTCAAATACATTACTAATCGTGTAGCTATAAAGAGGCACTTACGAGTGTTTTCCATCAAGTGACCCCAGATATAAATACATTAGTAATCGTGTAGCTATATATATTGACTGTGATCCGGATAGGTTAGACTCCACGATAATAACACCTGAGGACTGTCGTTCGGAGTTTCCGTGGCAAGTCTTTTACTTTTTTATCGACAGATCCAAAAAGTGTGGATGGTCCTACACAAGCTTCACCGCTTGAAACAAATCATTGTGTTGGTTTTTTGACAACTACATCTCATTAGTTCCACACATATCCGGCTACTGCGAAAATCTCTTGGCATTTGGACTGTTTTTTTTTTTTTAATCATTTCACTCCAAGCAAGGCAATAAAGCTACTAAGTCGCAAGGTCTTGCAGAGTCTGAAATAAGAGGAGGAAAATAGAACATTATTAACAACTCATCATCAGAAAGAAAAACAGGTCTGGTCGCATTGGAACTAAAGAAGTACAACATTGATATAGCTGCACTGAAAAGTAAGCATCAGTTGACTACATGAAACGAGAAAGCAAAATAAGACATCTAACAGTGTTCCTGCTGCACTTGGATGCAATACATTCTCTTGTACTGTTTGTGGTCTTTTGTGCAATTCTCGAACCGGTCTCAAAAGTCCTGCCCGTCATAGGCATGTAGATAATTAGTTCGTGGTCGTTGTAACCTCATATATCGAATTCGATGGGAGAGTCCATTATATATATATATATATATATATATATATATATATATATATATATATATGTGTGTGTGTGTGTGTGTGTGTTTGTGTGTGTTTGTGTGAAAATATGTGTATATATATATATATATATATATATATATATATATATATATATATATATATATATATATATATATATATATATATATAATTATTTATATATTATATGCGCGGTACTTATTAGAAAGTGCTCAATATCAGAGATAAAGCTAACATATTTGGCTGACGATCATAAAAGCGTGAAACCCCCGGGTCACAAACTCACATCAATCCAATATAAATATATATATATATATATATATATATATATATATATAAGGACGTGCCATCTGTGTAACAAGGTAGGCAGTCCCTACTCTGAATAAAATAGATCAACAGGTGCATTTTCCTTCTGTTGCCTAATATGCCCCTAATTCAACAAAATTATGAAGGTTACTCTGATTATTATTATTCATAAAATGCAAAATATTTTATTTCTTTGAAGACATACTACGTAAAGGTCACAAGCTGCCTACCCTGAGTAACTAATGACAGAGCGTCCCTGATATATATATATATATATATATATAATTGCATAGATATATAGCGAGAGAGATAGATCCGCATTGAATTCACACTTTTCTTTCTCCTAATCTATAGGGCCCAGTCTATATTGCTATTTTACCCATAGATGGGAACAGAAAAGATTGCTTCATACTTTTTCCAATCTTGTAAGTAAATGCAGTGGACTCGATCGAAATCCGAACTCAGCTCTCCGATTTCTCCGTGTTACACTTGATACTTGCAGATATATATCACCAGAGATTTTACATTCGGAATCTGTCACCGATGTGTGTACACGTTATATGGTGAAAAAAAAAAATCATGGCATTTTAATTTTTTTTGTTTTTCTTTAAACGCATGCCTGAGTCTCGACATGAGAAATGGCGACAGGAATTCAAAGTCGCTTCGCCTGTCTCACAGGTTTTTTAGCCTTTGCAAACTGGATCGCTTTTCAATGATTCAAGGAAGAAAAAAAAAACCTGCACATTTTCTACAACTTCGGGTTTCGATCAATCTAAGGGGACAGCATTTAATGGCGGAATCAAAATTTGATTACTTTTCTACGACGCGAATGCATTAAAATTACTGAAGCGAATAACGAGGCAATAAAAGTGCGCTTTGCCATTAGGAGACACGTGAATACGAGCCGGAAACACAGCGTTTAGCCTAAAGACTGAATTGGAAATTTATATGGAATCCATATTTAGTCAAACAATACCCCCGATGAGCGTATATAATACATCATACGTAACTGACACACGTATATCGACTGGAAAATCTAATTAGACATTGATATTATAGCCAGGCATTTTAGGATATGGATTATTTATAAAGCTGATTTCAAATCAAACTTCTTGAATTTACCGGCTAGTAATTGAACTTAAGACGATAGACAAAGAAAGATTGGGTCTAATACCATTGTCTGCAACACTGGTTTCAAATCGTAAATGTGTAAGTAAAATAATATCTTGGTTCCCTTCTCCAGTCTGTTGTGATCACTTTCAAACAGATGTCATTGGGGGAAATAAATAAATCTATCTCTTCTCCTGACAGCTAAGGGTTAAACAGCAGCGTAGATTGGGTTCACAAGCATTGCTTAGCAAACCGTCTCAGGGAAAGTATTTTAAACTCTGGAGAATGCCAACAGGAAACCGTTCTATTACACTGGTGAACAAATGTCAGTTTTTATCTATTGGAGCTAAAAGGATAAAAAAAAAAACAAAGAAATAAACGGTGCAGGATCAATCTATATCTATCATGCACGTCTACATGATATGAACTTATTCGCCACTTCTTTAGAATCCCACGTAGTAACCCTCAAACTTGAGTGGCACTTGGGCCTTGTATTATTGAATAAACAAAAATTCCTAAAGAAGTATCTGCAATGTCATTGGTCACGAACTGACATCTCGGCTTCAGTCATTTTCTCGCCGCTGTAATTTAGTTTCCAGTGTCTTTTCTATAAATAACTAGCAGCATGACCCGGCGTTGTCCGTGCTTGATTCAAAAATCGTACGACTCATACAGCAATCGCTATCACTTCACTTAAAATATTTTTGCCCTTCCTTGCCTTTAAAAGAGTGCCCTTTGCCTTGCTGATTTTGCTACATGCCTTACTTCTTGCCTATCTCACACTGCGAATTTTTTCTAAACTCTATACTAAACATTAAATCTGTTACGAAGAAAGAACTAAACAAAATGAACATAAAACGATCAGCTTTAAAAAAAAAGGACTCGTAACTGGAAAAACCGAATGAAAAAAGAATGTTAACAACAAATACTTTTTCACACCCAACCCAGTTCTGCGGAATCAGAATCAACGTTGAGTTTAAGCAAGCGAATGAGCCAATTGGAGTAAAGTGCCATGCAGATTTCAATTTTTCCCACTTGTGACGAATGCGGCTATCGATTTTTTTGCATGCTAGCATGCTACATAACATTCGAGTCAGTCAGCTGTTGGCTCCCACGCTGGCCAATAGAATCTTCCTGCCTATTCGTGACAGCCAGCTATAGGCTCTCACTCTGGCCAGTAGAAAATTGCCGCAAACTACATGAAAACTGCTGTAGAAGCATGAAAAATCGATTATTCCACTATCGATGGAAGTTGGGAAATGCAACGTCGGTCTTGGCCTTCCCGCTGACATGGATCATGTGCATGTAAATTTTGGTGCAAATCTGCCGAAAATTGCGGCCGTGCATTCGTCACACACACACACACACACACACACACACGCGCATCCTGCCTTCTATAGATAGAGATGCAATGGTAATTGTTCTGGTAAATTTTAATCTGTCGTACCAAGACAATGAATTTAAACGCAGTACTAGACTGGCGTGACGGATTCGTCATTCGACAGCTGAAATGGCTAGATGTTACCGTAAATTATATGCTAAGAGTTCCTACTCTCGCACTTCTCGCATGTGGAACTCTCTCCCAGCCATTTGCTTTCCGGCCAACTTTACTCTCTAAAAATTTAAATGCAATGTAAATCGTTTTCTTTTGTTTTCTTGCTTTCTGTTATTTTATTGTTCTCTCTACTTAATACTGTTCTGTTTTTCTTCTCTGGTTTCAGACTCAGCAACACCCTGCGAGTTAGTAGCTTTATTGCCTTGCTTGGGGTGAAATGATTTAAAAAAAACAGTGCAAGATCAACGGATATCGATCATGCTCATCTGGATAATATGATCTTCTTACTTTCCCCTTCTTTACAACTATCTCACTTAGTAACACTCAACCTTGAGTGGCACTTGGGCCTTGTATTGTTAAACTAACAGTAAAAAAAAAATTCCTAATTATTTCGCCTTCAAATTATGTCCACCTGGGGAGCAAAAACAGGGCGAAGCAATGTATTACAAAATGTATGGTACTTTTTTGTTGCGGACACTGGCAACGGCAATTTTTTTTTTTTTTTTTTTTTTTTTGAGTCCCCGCGTGAGTTCGAATCTCATCCTCGTCGCCAAGTTGTTGTGGCCTGTTAAGGGGCGAGAAAGAAAGACACGGAAGACGAAGGTAGGTCTAAAAAGTATATTGAAGATATATACAAAACAATAGTGTTAGTAATATGTAGATTAGCACTGCGTCTACTACTACACTTCTCTTCACACTCAATGTTTATTATATAAAATTACATAATTATGGCACAAGGCCGAAAAAGGGGAGGGGATGAGGCTGAGGCTGGTCTTAACTAACTATCCTATACCTAGCTAATCCGATTCACGACCCATTCACTCATTACAATTTACACGTTCATCATAACAACTCGTTCATCACCAATCAATCTTCCATGCACCATAATACCACATTCTCTCTAAGGGGGACCTACAAAACGCGCCCCTTACCATAAAAAATTTAATAATGATAAATATTATACATAAAATTCTAATAATGAAGAATGAGAGGTAGGGGATATGAACCCAATAATAAACTAAATATCAACACAAATCAAATTAAACATAACTGATGTTAATATGGCCCGTCCACACTTCACTTCACACTCTCCCCTATCCGACTCTCTCGCAGTTTGTATTTATGAAGGAGGAAGAGTTCATACTATTGTAGGAGAGTTTACCATAACAGGTTTAAAGATAATTTCATTTTAAAAAAAATAATTGTTTACCTATCGCCGAAACCGCTGTAAGTGTTCGAATCAAAGTAAATGGAAGAGGTTAATGTTAATGATGACCACACCATTTTCCTTGAACTTTTTTTTGGCTTCATTTAAGCAGACGAGGTTGAATTTTGGTATAAGCCCGACCCTACTCTCGTTTCATCGATCTGACACCCCCACGTTCCAAAGCTATTAACAACTTTGTATTCTTGGTATTGTCACGTGGCCGTGGTTTTGATATCCACAAACAAAACACATTTCGTAATCAGCAAGCTGGGAAGTAACCAAAGTTAACGGTAACTTCATCTCGTGGTCGTTGTGATTTCAGCTACGATAGTAACATATTTGTCTCTGATAAAAACAAATTTCACTCCACAAAAAAAAAAAACAAACTCTCTGTTGATAAGTAACAACGGGTTTGATAAAAAGCAATTGAAGAATTTGAAAGTACATAAGGAGTAAAGAATTACGCTGGAGAACAAATATCAATTATTTTGTCTATTGAACAAGATTTGACAGGACAATGTAATTTGTGTGCGCTGAGCACGAATTTTTACTCAGTTTTCCTTTAGCGGTCCGGGATTTTGCCTAACACCCCTGGTAGTTCGTGGTATTCATAAAAAAACTTTTTTTTTTCTTAATACTCGACAAGTCTTTTTGCAGTAACACAAGGTTTTTTATTTAAGTATTGTTATGGTGTTGTTGTATTATGTGTACTTTTCTATGTAACACTAAAAATATTTTCAAATTTGTCATTTTTAACCCATTTTAATATTGATAAATTAAACTAAAAATATCATAGAATTCTGGAATTCTCTCGAGCCTTTCCTGTTTTCTGTAGATTATTCTAGAGGGACAACTCAAGTATATAAAAGTGACTCGTTTCTGGAATTAATCAGCCACTTCAATCAGTCAGTTAATTAAAATTGGGTACTTAACATAATTTTAAATAGATAGATAGATAGATAGAAGACGATTCGTTGAACCCTTATGGCCATTGCAGACAAGTTAGATGATTATTTCTCTTCTCGCGCAAGTGGATGGCCAACGTTATGGCAAGATCTATCTATCCATTTATCTGTCTATCTAATCCCAATGACATTCCAAAATGAATTACTGAAGATATTATTGGATTGGTGCCTAATTATCAAGCGTTTTTTTAAGAATATTATGAAAAAAGGAAGCATAACGATGCAACAATAACATTTTTAAATGTCTATAATTATTGACACGCATTGTTAACGTAAAGCCTTTGATAATGTGTCACACTTTCGGATCCTTAAGGCTCTGTAAAAATTCTAAATTTCCATGGTGATATTTCCCTAAATATACCAGGTAATGTGAGAAAACTGCATTATACCTAAATCCCACCAAAGACATGGCCACTTTCAATCGTTTGAATATCCGATTATGAATCTTTCAAAAAGACTCGCGGTCACCTTTTCTGTTCTGTTTGTCCTTAATCCCACTTTTGCATGAACTAAACGATAATAATGAAGGATACAAAATATTCAAGAAAGTATTCAATCAATTATTTTACATGGATAATCCGAAACTTTTTACCAAAGAAGTCAATTAGATAAAGAGTGTTATGCCCGGGGTTACGTTGGGTCTACGATAGCCGGGACGCAACGAGAAAATTAAAAAAAAAAAAATAAACGAGAGTATCCCAGGGTTCAATGTAAGATTAATGAAATAAACGATGGGAGGGGAATTCTTCAATTCCGGACGGCGGTGAACGCAGTGAGAAGACGAACAATATGCAGACACAGAACAACAGACGACGATACGAGAGCATATAATAAAAATACTTTATTTATAAAATATACAGTGTATTAAATTAAAGAAAACAAAACTAAATAGTAAAAGGGATGAGGGACAATTGGTTGATCAAATATATATATCAATACGACAAAATACAGAAAAAAATTAGTGACAGCAGATTATAATATATATATATATATATATATATATATATATATATATATATATATATGAACATGTGGACACTTACAAATTGTAGGGATCGACGTCAATCAAGTGTTTTCAGATATAAAGTCCTAAAGAAAAGATGCCCATTCAATTCTCGGAGCGAAAAAGGTGGAGTTGCTAATGCCCTGATATAAATCCTTGATTACAGCCGTTCAATCCTTGCCGAGGGCGAATAGTATACGCAGATATAGCACAGGAGTATAGACGACTTGGGTTCGAGAATACCGTTCAGGATTCTTTCTTCGGTCATTCGATTCTTGGTGACGTCCGATTCCTCTGAAAGCAAACAGATAAGTTCAATTTTGGTGCCGTCCGATTCCTCTGAAAGCAAACAGCTAAATGAAGTTGTTATATCCCAACACGCGCGAAAAAAAACCGTTAGGGGTTAAGTCACGTGATGGCGTATGAAAGTAAGTAGGCGTTATCCATTGAACACTATTAGGGTCACTTGTACTTATCAGACATGCAGCGTTTGTCTGGCCTGCGATCAGAGACCAGGCAGGATGTGGGGGAAAGGAAGGTTCTCTTCCAAGGACTGACTTTAGTTTAACCTGGTACAACAAAAATATTCCATAATCTGCATATTCAAAGAAATAAAGAGACGACTGTTATATTCTCATATCTCGTCGCAAATAGGTAAGGTATTAAAAATATACTTGTAAAATCTAAGGTGGGGGTACAGTTATTGGTCTAACGTAACAAAGGTGTGTTCAATACAATGTTTCCGTGATGGCATCGGTATGGATTTTGTATGAGATAAATATCCAAAAGTAACATTCAAGAAAGGAAGAAATACAGAATCACAATCAATAGATCTTGCAATAACTTTGGTAATCCACTTGCGCGAAGAGAGAAATAATAATCTAACTTGCCTGCGATGGCCATAATGGTTCAATGAATCGACGTGTTCCTATCTATCTACCTATCTATCTATCTATCTATCTATCTATCTATCTATCTATCTATCTCATTGTGTTCCCATCGATCTATCTATCTATCTATCTATCTATCGATCGATCGATCGATCGATCGATCGATCGATCTATCTCACTGTGTTCCTATCTATCTATCTATCTATCTATCTATCTATCTATCTATTTCACTGTGTTCCTATCTATCTATCTATCTATCTATCTATCTATCTATCTATCTATCTATCTATCTGTGTTCCTATCTATCTGTCTATCTATCTATCGATCGATCGATCTATCTATCTCACTGTGTTCCTATCTATCTATCTATCTATCTATCTATCTATCTATCTATCTATCTATCTATATGTCTGTCTGTCTATCTCAATGTGTTCCTATCTATCTATCTATCTATCTATCTATCTATCTATCTATCTATCTATCTATCTATCTGTTTCCTATCTATCTGTCTATTCATCTATCGATCGATCGATCTATCTATCTCACTGTGTTCCTATCTATCTATCTATCTATCTATCTATCTATCTATATGTCTGTCTGTCTATCTCAATGTGTTCCTATCTATCTATCTATCTATCTATCTATCTATCTATCTATCTCATTGTGTTCCCATCGATCTATCTATCTATCTATCTATCTATCGATCGATCGATCGATCTATCTATCTCACTGTGTTCCTATCTATCTATCTATCTATCTATCTATCTATCTATCTCACTGTGTTCTTATCTATCTATCTATCTATCTATCTATCTATCTATCTATTTCACTGTGTTCCTATCTATCTATCTATCTATCTATCTATCTATCTATCTATCTATCTATCTATCTGTGTTCCTTCTATCTGTCTATCTATCTATCGATCGATCGATCTATCTATCTCACTTTGTTCCTATCTATCTATCTATCTATCTATCTATCTATCTATCTATCTATCTATCTATCTCATTGTGTTCCTATCTATCTATCTATCTATCTATCTATCTAATCCCAATGACATTCCAGAATGGATCACTGAAGATAATTTTGAGTTGGTGCATAATTATCAGGCGTTTATTAACAATATTATGAAAAGACAAACATAAGGATTCAACAACAACATTTTTAAATGAGTATGACTATTGTCACGCATTTTGAAAATAAAATAAAATAATATTCGTTTTAAAAAAAGTAAACAAGAGAGCAATTTCATTAACAAACAACTCGCCTACAAAAACACCTGATGATTATCCACCAACCCAATACATATGCCAAAAATAGGTGAAATAGAAGATCCGAAAAAATGTAGATCAATAACGTCTGTCCAACACATATTAATTAATCATGTACGCACTCAATGACTGTTTTCCCGATGAAAACAACATTCTTCCCCTGAAACAGATGGGATGTCGAATAAGTTAAGAGTGTTGCAAAGAGCAGCTATTGATAAAAGAGATGCCTCTGGAAAATTGCAGGAAAGTAGTAGAAACCTCAGCCAGTTTGGACAGATAATCGTAAAGTCTTTGATAATTTACCAAACTCCTCGATCGTTAAGGCTTTGATAATTTACCTCACTCTTGGATCCTTAAGGCTATGGAAATATAAAGAGTTCCTAGGTGACAGTATATTTCCCTAAATACACCATGGGACTGTGAGACAACTACATTATACCTAAATCACACCAAAGACACTACCACTTATAACCGCCTGAATATCCGATTAAGAACCTTTCAGATAGACTCCCTGCAACCCCTTCTGTTATGTTTGTCCTTAATCCCTCTTTTGCATGAAGTAAACAGTAATAAAGATGGATACAAAAAAAAACAAAAGAAACAAGAACGTATTTAATCAATTATCCTACATGGATAATCTAAAACTTTTTTGCCAAAGAAATCAATTAATTGAACGTTGTGTTCAATACAGTAAAATGGTTCTGTGATGATTGATTTTCCGATTAGGTAAACGTGCAAAAGTATCATTAAAGAAAGTGAGAATTGCCGAAACACATTCAATAGACCTTAATTTTGTCACAAAGACTGTGGAACCGGAACAAGATGAAGTCTATAAATATATAGGAGTCAGCGAAAAAGATGGAATACAGTACACCCAAAAGAAGGCGAAAGTAAAAAAAAAAAGAAAAAAGAATACTATAGGCATCTGGTATTAAATAGCGAGTTGAATTCACGAAACAGAATATCTGCGATAAACCCTTTAGCTGTCCCTGTGGTACAATACAGTTTCAACATCCTTAACTGGACTATAGCTGACATTAATTGAATGGATGTCAAAAGAAGAAAGTTTCTCACTTGGAATACGTCATCCAGGGACAGAGTATTCAAAAGCTGTTCTAATTAGGAGAATTGTAGTTGGAAAGGTGCAGCATTAGTTTCCTCAGGAAAGGAGTTGGTCCATCTATTTCCCCAGCAGCTATGAGTTAAATAGTACATTGGATGAGACCCATTGGTGTGGTTTGAAAAGAGTTTAGGAAAAATAAAACGCTAAATAGTAAAATGTGAAGGGAAGCCAAGGAGAAAACATACCATTTTTTACCAACAAAATCTATGTTTCTCTCAATCTGTTCATATCTATCTATCTATCTATCTATCTATCCATCTATCTATCTATCTATCTATCTATCTATCTATCTATCTATCTATCTATCTATCTATTTCATTTGCTTGAATTCATTCATTCATTCTTTCTTTCTTTCTTTCTTTCTATCTATCTATCTATCTATCTATCTATGTAAGCATGTTCAGATCTATCTCTATCAGCATCTATCTATCTATCTATCTATCTATCTATCTATCTATCTATTTGCTTATCTATCTAAGCCTGTACAAATCTACCTATCGCAAACTATTTCTATCTATCTATCTATCTATCTATCTATCTATCTATCTATCTATCTATCTATCTATCTAAGCCTGTACAAATCTACCTATCGCAAACTATTTATATCTATCTATCTATATATCTATTCCATCCGCTTGAATTCTTTCATTCATTCATTGATTCTTTCTATCTATCTATCTATTTATCGAATTAATTCGGTTGAATTCTATCTATCTATTTCATTTGCTTGAATTCATTCATTCATTCTTTCTTTCTTTCTATCTATCTATGTAAG
>CAHIKZ030000854.1:1420000-1497500 GCA_903632075.3 Acanthosepion pharaonis | reverse complement strand
GACAGGTAGATAAATATTTATGAAATGGCTTCGAGAAAGATTTACTATCCGCATAAATGATCAAAATGCGTATACATATTTTATATATTCTATTTCAATATTGTCAATGTTTGTGAAACAGCTCTACACTTGTACGATATTAATTAGCATTAATTAAGCCTGCGTTTTTTGAGTTCTTCCATAATTTGCCTCCGCATATGCAAGAGTTTATCCGAAAAGTAGAAAAAATACAATGAAATCTTATCGGTTGAATTCAACGAAAATTCTTCAACACACAAACGATTTTGATTGATTTGTTTCTTTACAGCTTATCAACTCTTTGCAGGTTATTTAACGCCAGAAAATATTTTTAGATAAGAAGTAAGTTTTTTCTTATTATTTTAAAGATAATAAAGGTTTACTGATATAAGACTTACTAATTAATCTATAAGGGGGGGTGCAAATGTGGATTCATGACATTCCCAATGTTATTTGCACGTAAGAGAATATAAGGAACCAGACTGGAATCGAAACTCAGCTCTCCGATTTACAATTTAAATCCATTATCTACTAAACCCCCTGCAAATCCAAGTTTACAGAAGCTGATATTTCCAAGCGGTCACCCAAGAAGATACTGACCAGGCTCGACGTTGTTTAATTTGATTGCTTTATTTACAGTCTTTATTTCGCCTCCATTCAAGATGGCTGATGCTTATTTTTTTTGGAGAATTAGCAATTGCGCCTCCTCGGTCTAAAGAGTTCCACTGATATGTAGTGTAACGATTATATTGAATCATTTGCTCGTTCCGCTGTTTGAAACGTCGATTCCCATTGTCTTGCTAGACAGTTATTCTTTCGAGAATCTTGCACCTTTATAGTTCTACAATTCGTCAGCACGTTGGATATTGCTGCCAAATCTGGTCTGGTATTTCTGCCATTTATGTACATGTAGATCTAATCATTTTACTGCTCAAAGAATTTTTCTCAACAGAATCTGTCTTGTACATTTATAGGTCTACCATTATTTCGTGGATTGCATATTGCTGGCACATTTGGGTTGGTGCCTCTGCTAAGTATTTAGAGATTCTTAGTAAAACAAAAAGAACATGCAGCTTTGTTTGTCCTGAATTTGCATTCCGTTTTAGTTAGTTTCCCTTTGCCATAAAGTTGCTTCCAGGTGCATTTTCATGTTATTTGTACTGATGAAGTACCATTTTCTGTGCCTCGACTTCATGAATTCAACCGCAGTACTCCGTCCTGGGTATGACGATAAAAACATCCGCGTCCTGGGTAAGACGATAAACTACGTCCAGCAGCAAGGCCTATGATCATGAGATTTTGAGGAGCGTAGAACCACCTCTTAATTGCTGGTGTCCCCAAGTTCACTCCGACCCGGGGTGATAGCACCTGTAAGGGTCCCACCTATGGGCAAATAGTTAACCCCGAAACTGAGGTCAAAACACCATGAAAGTGTAAAAATAGGTCTTAATACCAGAAATACTTTAAAAATTTTCCAGCAATACTGTTTTGAAAAAAAATATTACCAACAATGTTTTGAAAAAATAAATATTACTAGCAATATATTTTTTTTTAAATATTACCAGCAATATCTTTTTGAAAGAATAATATAATAATATTATCAGAAATAGATTTTTGACAACACAAAATATTACCAGCAATAAAAATTTTGTTGGCATTAAATAACCATTGAGGTTGATATGCTGTAAAACAAAACAAGCCAAACCAAACCAAACCAAAATCAACCGCAGTACTGTATTGGCTTTTATGTCTCATTATTTTATTGTTGAAATTGCAATCTCCAGCTGTGGCCAATTATGAATGTTCCAGCAGGAAAAAGAGATGGCCCTGAGTACTACCAGAAGGTCTCTGTGAATGACCAGGACAGCTGAAGTCAGACAGCTCACCGGCTGGCATGCGAGGCGCTGCTGCAGAAGACGCCGCTGCAGCTACCGTCACCATCACCACCACCTTTCAATGTGATCTCCCCTCTCACCGAACATTATCGCTCCCAGGCTTGACTGGCCACTTCGGCTGTACAGCATGGCAACACCTCGTCTCACAATTCTTAACACTAGCATTCTACGCATCGTCTATGTAAGATTCGTGACTTCATCCGACTCATAACATAAGTGTAAGCATAATTTCATTTTTATTGCTTTCTTCTCTTGCATTTCTAGCTTGAGGGACTCTTTCCCGACTTCTTTCTTTCCTGTCAACGACATACAATGTCAATCGCCATTATTTGTTTCCTTCAATCCAGGTCTTTTAAAAATGACTTCTCACTACCCATTATTTACATTTACTATTGTCCTCATCTTTGTCGCTATATTTATCACAACGTTTCGGCCGTTGTACGCTCCGGCCTTCGTCTTTACTTCGCTCATTGAGTTAGACTGTTCTAGTTCGACGTGCCATATTGTAATGGATGTCAGTTATCAGTTATCTCCTGTTAATTTTTCCTCTGAAAAAACTCCACTGCCTTAGCCGGGAATTGAACTCACACTCTTTGTGTCCTGTCACTGGATCTAACTAACGCCTTTATCCCCTCTTCCATGTGTCCTTGAGGCATACATGGCACAGTGGATAAAGGCGTTGAAGAAGGCCGAGCGTACAACGGCCGAAACATTGTGATAAATATGGCGACAAAGATGAGGACAATGGTCCGAATAATGTAAATAAATACCTCATTTCAGCAATATAGACAGATTCTCTCTACTCAATAACGTTTTTTTCAGTTTCTTTCACCTTTTCGTGAAAAAATAATGCACCCTCGTATTTTTTTTTGTTGTTGTTGTTTAAACATATACTTGGATATTTTTATTGTTTCCCATATTATTTTGTGATTTGTATTTCACATGCAATAAACTTGAATCAGTTGACGTAAACCAACAAAAATCGGATCATAAATTAAATTATTTCAGTGTTATTGATTATTCTTTTGTCTATCGGAATAAACTACACTCTAATTGAAATTCTAACGAAAGGTCGCTAACAGTATTTGCTTTGCAGCAAACAGACAGCGTTTAATTTTTTTTTTTTTTCCAAAAATGAAGTAAAATAAAAGAAAATACGGCAGGCGTTTATCTTTCAACAGACAATAAACACATCACCAGAATATGTTTTTAACATTTGCAAATTTCTTTATTTTATGCTTATTGGCTGGCTTCGTGGAATGACTATCTTAAACTATTCAAAGAAAAATCGACGAGGAAAAATATGAAAACGGTGAGGGGCGCGCTAGAATTCCAAAATCGACGAGGAATACATAGAAATGCTGAAGTCGCGCTAGAATTCAATGAAAAGACATAGTTTTGATAAATGTAAAATTATGCGTCCCTCTTCTCAAAATGACATTAAATTTCCATTCTAAGCAGACGCAAAATGGCGGGAAAAGCATTAAGGAATTAATCATTGAGTTTTATCGGACGCGTGCCTTAAATCAACAATGACATGAATCGACGAAACAAAGACAGGATAGTCGATCATGAAATTAGTAATTAGTTCTTAGGCAAATAGTATTTTGTTCCTTTCGAACTTTTATAATGCGATTGTATTTTTTTTATTTTTATTATTTTTAACAAACTATCTATCTATCTATCTATCTATCTATCTATCTATCTAGCTATCTAGCTATCTATCTCAGTTCTTCATTATCTATTTATCTATCTATCTCAGTCTCTTCATTATCTATCTATCTATCTATCTATCTATCTATCTATCTATCTATCTGCACATATACAGTTCATCTCTCTCTCCCATTCTGTTCAGATGTTTATTCTGTTTCTATCTATCTATCTATCTATCTATCTATCTATCTATCTATCTATCTATCTATCTCAGTCTCTTCATTATCTATCTATCTATCTATCTATCTATCTATCTATCTATCTATCTATCTATCTATCTGCACATATACAGTTCATCTCTCTCTCCCATTCTGTTCATCTCTCTTTCCCATTCTGTTTCTATGTTTATTCTCTATCTATCTATCTATCTATCTATCTATCTATCTATCTATCTCATCTATCATTATCTATCTCTATCAATCTCTTCATTATCTATCTATCTATCTATCTATCTATCTATCTATCTATCTAATGTCACTTCCAGTTTCAGGCTGTTCATATAACTATTTCGTTTTTTTTTTCGTTAAATGATTGCCTCGTATTAATTTTGCCTTGTACCAAACTGATCATAGATCATGAAGCAAAATTTATGTCAGCTTGTTTCAATCAATCTATCTTTCATGGACTACTGTATATATTCATTATCTATCTATCTATCTATCTATCTATCTATGTATTTCTTTCAGGTTGTTCATAACACTATTTCGGTTTTTGAGTTAAAGGGTTACCCCGTATTAATTTGGCCTTGTGCCAAACTGATCATAGATTATGAAGCAACATCTATGTCAGCTTGTCCGTATCAACCTCTCATCTTCGGACTACTGTATATATTCATATCTATCCTTCTATCTATCTATCTATCTATCTATCTATCTATCTATCTATCTATCTATCTATCTCAGGCTTTCTATATGTAACTATGTTAAATTTTTGGTCAAAGCGTGCCGACTAGCAGTGTGGTAGTTTCGCTATCTTTCTATCTCTCTGTCAAAATCTGTTTCTCTCTCTCTCTCTCTCTCTCTTTCTCTCTCCTTATAGAAATATGTTTTCTCCCTCTCTCTCTCGTTCACTCAATCTCTCTGAATATTAACCTATCACGATAAACAGAATCTATCTATCTATCTATCTATCTATCTATCTATCTATCTATCTATCTATCTATCTATCTATCTATCTCTGTTCAAATTTATCTATATCTTTCTCACTGTGTTCATATGTATCTATCGATCTATCCGAGTCTGTTCATATCTATCTATCTATCTATCTATCTATCTGCACATATTCAGTTCATCTCTCTCTCCCATTCTGTCCATATGTTTATTCTGTTTCTATCTATCTATCTATCTATCTATCTATCTATCTATCTATCTATGTCTTTTCTTATATAATTATAAAAAAAAATACTTTTTTATATGCTCTGTCTCTTTATTACATTTGCAATCATGGTTCTCCACAACTTCCTGTACCTATTAATAATATTTTTTCGACCGACTCTTTATTTTTATTACTTCAAACCTTATTATTAGTAGATATTTGTACTTAAAGTAGACACTCCATTTAATTTTTTTAAAATTTGAAACAGTGTGAATTTCCTGAAATGGCCAACTTATTCAAAAAATCTCGTCGTTCGATCCCTACCAGAGAGCATTTTTGTATTGAGATTTCTTTGTTTGAAAATAAAAAGAAATAAAATAGGGTGTCTATTTTAAGTACGAGTATCCACTATGATAACGTTTGAATCTCGAAGAGAAAATAATGACATAATCAAGATGTTGATATTCCACACTACTTCAAACAAAAGGTTAGGAAGGAAACCAGCATCAATAATGGAAAAATTAATAACAACTTCTGGACTTGAGAAACCTATATTCCTTAAAAAAATTTGTTTTAAGGGAAATATATTTAGAAATTTCACCCGCCAGTAGAACTGACTGCTTGTTTCCTTACAATAAAACACCTACTTTTACTATGACCATTGCCACTACCCTTTCGCCATTATCCAGAACATTTGATACAAATGTTGAAAATATGTTACGATAATTCAAAATTCAGGATAATCGATAATTATTAAATACGAATGTTGATAGAAGTACTTCCAAGACGTTCCATATTATTTCAAACAAAAGTATTACACAATGTCACCCGCTTGTTAATACCATTATTTTCTGTTCTTGTTATATGTGATTATCAACGTTCGTTATTGCTATCGAAAATCTGCAAGTGATGGAGTTTCTGTTATTTGGTACGGTGCTTTGTGGGTGATTCCTAGATTACCAGACTCCATTCTCTCGAAGCCACTTTTAACCATCGATCTAAGAAAGGGTTTGTACACCGCTGACAGTTTAGATTTTCAGGAAAAAATATAAGTATTTAACGATGTGTCAATGGGTTTGCCTCTCGGACCTACCTTTTCTAATTTCTACATGACAACTGTAGAAAAAGCAGTTGTCCATAATTTCACTAAAACATCCATATATATTCGTGATGGCGATGACATTTTCCTAGGAGCGAGAAACAGACGAAATAACGAAAATGTAACAATTTCAATAATAAAAAAAGAAACGCTAAAGTGAAACAACAGGAAAGGAATAGCATTGAATATGTTATAGTTATTTTTGTTATGTAAGACGGTTTCGTATGTCAATTTTGCTATGTCAAGCGAAATTCCGTTATCACTTTCAAAAATTCTCGTTATATTCGAGACTTTGTAGACGCCGGTACAGTTAGTAACGCCTAGTAATACTTGTTCAAGTAGTAATCGTCAAATAGTATAATGATAAGAATAAAATCATAATCCATATAGTGGTAGAGTAGAGAGAGTGAACGTATAACAATAGTGGATAGACAAGACACACACGCACACACACACACACACATATATATATATATATATATATATAGTAACTAAAACCTGGAATTTATTGTTGATATGATCTGGCACACTAGTGGTTATTTTAAAGATTATCAGTTATCGACAACCCGTACCAATTTATCTACTTAAGCAAATTAATCTAATTTAATTCCCTAATAGTGTCTTTTACGAATATTAATGGATGAATGTCTTCAAGAAATGCTGAAAAAGATAAAATTATTTCGTCGGATGTTCACGATTTTATTATGACGACGTTGGTTCAGTGATCAACCTAGCTCTGTGCTTCACTGAGAATGATTTCATTAGACGATCTGGCTAAATTAATGATACTGGTTTTGATTTCTACACGTATTTTCAGGAATTTTAAAGAGAGTTTTTTTTTTTTTTGAGTGCTATTTATTTCTACTAAAGCTGAAAAGTGAACGAAATAACACCGTCGGGAAGAATATAGGTTTTCAACAACAAAGTTCGAGTTATCGACCCAATTTTTATCATGACGTCGCCGGAACATACCTTTCAGGCAAGCCTTGTTTGGTCTCTGGAAATGTTTAGCAAGTGTCAAGGAATTTCAATGGATGTATGTTTTGTTTTCGCAATGATTCACCTCTGCTTTCTACGTATTTTTCATGTCAAGGGCCACGTTAGCAGACTGCCACCCAGCTGCTGTCTGAGGGAAAATAAATATAAAATCGGGAAGATTCACCTACTAATTTTATTCGACCAAAAGCAGCCCCCGAGTCCTTTAAGCGGAATAATAAAAGTGGACATATTATCGATTGGATAGATAGATAGATAGATAGATAGATAGATAGATAGATAGATAGGGAACAGACTGAGACATATCTGGAATATACATAGATAGATAGATGATGAACAGAATTATAGGTAGATAGATAGATCGATAGATAGATAGTGAATAGACTAATATTGAACAGATGCATACTGAGATATAGATGGGAATATTGATGCAAACTGAGATAGATATTGATCGATAGATAGATGGATAGATAGATAGATAGATAGTAATGAATAGACTGAGATATAGCTAATATTGCATACCATAGATAGATAGATATATTGATGCATACCACTGAGATAGATATTGATAGATAGATAGATAGATAGATAGATAGATAGATAGATAATAGATAATGAATAAACTTAGATAGAGCTGGGAATATTGATGCATACCATAGATAGATAGATAGATAGATAGATAGATAGATAGATAGATAGATAGATAGATAGATAGATAGATAATGAATAGAATAGACTGAGATATAGCTAGCTTTGAATATTGATGCATAGATAGATAGATAGATAGATAGATAGATAGATAGATAGATAGATAGATAGATAGATAATGAATAGACTGATAGATATAATAGACTGAGAATATTGATGCATACCATAGATAGATAGATAGATAGATAGATAGATAGATAATGAATAGACTGAGATATAGCTGGGAATATTGATGCATACCATAGATAGATAGATAGATAGATAGATAGATAGATAGATAGATAATGAATAGACTGAGATATAGCTGGGAATATTGATGCATACCATAGATAGATAGATAGATAGATAGATAGATAGATAGATAGATAGATAGATAGATAATGAACAGACTGAGATATAGCTGGGAATATTGATGCATACCATAGATAGATAGATAGATAGATAGATAGATAGATAGATAGATAGATAGATAGATAGATAGATAGATAGGAATGAGTACTAACGTTTTATATTAATGGGTATGGAAGGTGAATGATAGATGGACAATCGGTGTGAGAAAGAAAGGAAAGGAGAGCAAACTTGAATTTGAATGAAATAACGAAGAAAACGATAGAGAAAGAGAGAGATAATGAGAGTAAGCAGGAACATCGAAATTAAAAAAAATAATGCGAAAGGATGATAGAGATAAAGAGAAATAGAGAGAGGGAGATGCAAAAAAGAAAATGTTAAAAAATAGGATAAAAAAAGCAAAAGAACAATAATGTATATACATATCATAAAAGACATTTTGAAGAAAAGAAATAGTTACAAACCATATATATATATATATATATATATATATATATATTATAAAAGATATTTTTTATGGGTACAAAATTTAATGATCGAAATAAAAGTATAAAACTTAATATTACGAGACATATTAAAAAATAATGGATGAACCAACCGGTTTCGCTCCCGCTCTCCAGGCTCCAACGGGAGATTTAAAATTGACACAGGAAAATGTACAATAAAAGGAATTGTAAAAAAAAAAAAATATATATATACAAAAGGAACTAGAGACAAATGACAGCGAGTCCCAACAAACACTCACGTTCTTTGCACAAAAGGTGTTATCAACGTACCGATAATACATTTGAGGACACAGTGGATTCTTTCGTATCTTTTCTTCCTGAAAGCCAAAAAGATACGAAAGAATCCACTTTGTCCTCAAATGTACTGTCGGTACGCTGGGACACCTTTTGTTTATTTAACGGTGAAGTTGAGGCCGACCAGTTTCTTTCGTTTTTAAATGATATCCATCCGGCACTGAGGTTCACTATTGAAAAAAGAGTCCAATCATCAATTGGCCTTTTTGGATGTACAGTGTAACCCGGATATAAGAGAGTTGTCGGGTCCGGAGAAGAAGTCTCCTATATCCGGGTTTCTCTTATATCCGGGTTTGGTCTTTGGTCTATTTACATTAACACAGGCACTAATTTGGGACCAGAGAAAATCTCTCTTATATCCGGGTTTCTCTTATATCCGGGTCTCTTATATCCGGGTTACACTGTATTAGTACATCGCACATTAACAGGTTTTCTCACTTCCGTTTATAGAAAACCTACTTTCGCTGGGTTGTACACGCGTTGGGACTCTTTTTGTCCCACTAAGCGCAAGATTAACATTATTAAAACCCTCCTACATAGAGCATTAAAGATCTGCTCTGAGCCCTTCTTGAACGACGAAATCGACTTTATTAAGGATACCCTATGTAATTTGGGTTATCCTCTTTATACTGTTAATTCAGTTATCCGTAGTAAAGTTGAAGAGTTCAGAAGTGCCGAGCTCTACACTGTCAAAAAAATGCCCAGTTTACCTCAGATTACCCTGGATTGGTACCAAATGTGAAAAAATAGCTAAACAAATTTCATCCAATGTTCGTTGTTGTTTTTTCTCTGCTGAAGTTCGGATTATTTTTCAAACTCGGCCTATGTTTCGATCTGCCCATGAAATTAATTCAAGTATTTACAAATACGTTTGTAGTTGCGGAGCCGACTACATAGGGAGAACAACTCAACACTTAGACATGATAATAAAACAACATGTTCCTACAAAAATTAGAAATCACACCCTGCCTTTGAATGGACTCGTCCCGAACACCTATAGTTCCGCCATATGCGAACACCTATTAAAGAACAAGGATTGTGCAGCCAAATTTAGTGTTGACTGGTTCACCGTGTTGTCCCGGTCTTACTCCTTATTTTATCAAAAGGTTCTGGAGGCGTTTTACATCGGGTCCCGTAAGCCTTCTTTGTGTAAACAACGTGAGTGTTTGTTGGGACTCGCTGTCATTTGTCTCTAGTTCCTTTTGTATATATATATATTTTTTTTTTTTTTTTTACAATTCCTTTTATTGTACATTTTCCTGTGTCAATTTTAAATCTCCCGTTGGAGCCTGGAGAGCGGGAGCGAAACCGGTTGTTTCACCCGTTTTTTTAATATGTCTCGTAATATTAAGTTTTATACTTTTATTTCGATCATATATATATATATATGGTTTGTAAGTATATATATATATAGGTAATACGTATGGGTAAACCTAAGGAGTATAAAATCCAGAGAGCTCAATGTAAATCCAGAGCAAATAATTTAAATAAAAACAGACCACTTTAAGGTTCCATGTAATAAATTATTTCACCACAGCCCTTTTAAAGGACTGTGGATCATTAGACCTTACTTCCAATGGTTGAAACAAATATATATATGGTTTGTAAGTATTTCTTTTCTTCAAAATGTCTTTTATGATATGCATATATAAGTTTCATAAGTATATACACAAGTTTCAGTAAATATGTCAGACAAGTTGCTTTGATTCATTTTTTCTACATCATTTTTCATGTGATCTTATAAAGCTTTTTTTCGTTTCACTTAATAAATCATATAAAACTTCCCAAATGTTTTTTTCCAAGCGCTTTTGGCTATACGTTTGACCATTTTCAAGGCTGAAATATATTAACTATTAACAAAATAGTTTGTTGTATGTATATTTTTATATAATGTTTCATTTTCAAAACACGGTCAAGATATTGTGTTCATGTTCATGGATGATAATATTGAGTTTTATCTTTTCTTTTTATTTATAAGGCTAATTTTATTTTTAGCCTTTTTTTTTACATGTAGACGATGCTATTATATTTGTATTCTCAAGAATTATATTTACCCCCACACATATATATATATATATATATATATATATATATATATATATATATATATATATATATATATATGTATGTATGTATGTACATGCAAATCCTACTCAAGTAAATTCTGTATTCTTCAAAAATGTAACAAATGGAATCTCCCTCGACGTTGAACGCTATTCCATACTTATCGTAAAGAAAGCCCAAAACTGAAAATGGCTGTTTACACAACAGAAGGTAAAGCCTGATATGATTTTTAAAAGGAGACTTTTATAACGACCGCCATTTGTTCAGAAACGATATGCAGTAATCGAGATCGAAGACAAAAGCAAAAGAATTAATCAGTGCAAAATTGAATTGGTATTAATGGCTGTGGACGACGGTATGAATGCTTTTAGATTAATGTTTACTAGCGAGCTGAGTTCGAATTAATGTCGAGGTCTTTACATTCACGATCAGGATCACGATCACGCGTCTAGTAACCCAATACAGTGGTAAGTACACCGTAATCTAGACGCAGAAGCAGCGATGTCTCTTGGGCACGATAGCCTGATGGATCTCAATCCTTTACAGGTATTTACTCAGCCTCTCTACCAAGGATGGATATGATACAAGGTCGTTTTAACTTGGGTGAACCATAAACATACTTATACAAATAGGCCACGGACAAGAATTGATATTTGCTCAGCCCCCACGATCCTTGGCATCAGCATTACACCGATCCAACCTCTTCAGTGCGATGAGAAAGACGTTGCCGCATGGTTGAAATCCCCGGAGCTAATCAACTTCTCCCATCTAAAATGAGAATCATAGCTCCACTTACAGCACAGGGACGTTAACCACGCCCCAGTAAACGATTATTGGCAATGATTTACCCCAGGCTTGTTTTAATTCAGAGTTTTCATCATTCTAGATTAGTCTACCAACCAAGGCGACAGGACCCAATCTCTCCTGTTATTGACACGTAGCTGGTGGGAGCAGAAATGGATTCATACCTTTCGCAAGTTCGTTAACACGGAAGTGAATGTAATAGACTCGACTTGCAATACGGCTCTCCGATACCTGTTATATTAATTTCACGCAAATGCCCGAAAGAAAGGTATGAATCCCACCCAGCTGAGGTTTAAATAGCAAGTCAATCTGTGGTCTCTGGGGCGGGGAAGAACCATAGTATGGCCCTTACAAATATACTTGCATAATAACCAATATCTGCTTCAGTATTGTAGTAGTTTAGACATCAGGTTGGCTCTGTAGGTGTTGAAGAAACGCTAATGTGCGTGAGTAGATGGATAGCATCGGAAGCGAACAGCCAGGGCGATGATGAGAGATCAGAGCGCCTTCAAGTTGAAACAGGTCTGATGATGATGACCATAGGTTTTTAATGTTCAAGGAGATGCTTGCTACATCTGTCTTGAAATTCTAAATTTGATTAAGCTCGATAAACAAATATGATTGTTATACCATGCGAAATTATATTTATAGAACTTAAAGGGAATAGTTACCTGGAGAATGAGATTTTTATTTATCAAAAACGTGTATAAATAATACATACATATATACATACATACATATATATATATATATATATATATATATATATATATATATATATATATATATATATTCCGTTATATAGATGTAGGTTTATGACCTTGGTTTCAGCTTTGCGATCATCAGACACAACCCAGGCTCACAAACCCATATTCATACAACTGAATATGTTAGCTCTATCACTAACATTAGGCAGTTCCCAATAAGCACCACGCATATTATATATATATATATATATATATATATATATATATAAAATAAATAAAAATTATATATATACATATATATATATATATATAAGTGGTCAATATATATATATATATATATGTGTGTGTGTGTGTGGATGTATGTATATTTCTGTTCCCTTTTGAATTTGTAGGTCTGATGAATTGGATCGTGAATACGATTCCAATGTAATAAATTATAACCATGGAATATTAGTGTTTGATGATATATATATATATAAAATAAATAAAAATTATATATATACATATATATAATATAAGTGGTCAGTATATATATATATATATATATATATATTTGGTTGGATAGATGCGAGTTTGTCATATATATTTATTTATATTTATATACACTTTTCACACACACACACACACACACACACACACATATATATATATATATATATATATATATATATATATATATATATATATATATACATATACATATTTCTGTTCCCCCTTTGAATTTCTTGCTCTGATGAATTGGATCGTGATTAAATTATAACCATGGAATATTAGTGTTTGAGCCTCTTTATATATATATATATATATATATATATATATATATATATATATTTCTTAATTTATGAGTAACATGAGAAGATCATCGGCATATATTAGATGGAGTGTTTTTTTTTAAATTAATTAAATATATTATTTTCTACACTTGACATATAAAAATTACAAAGTCCAGAATATGGCTAAAATACATCGACTCCAAAAACAATTCCAAAATAATTATGTCCATAAATTTATATACGACCTAATAATAGTAATAAAATTCCTTTACTAGTTATATTAATAAACACTGATAATAATAAATTCACTATCTCTCCATATAAAAACCTACCAGCATAAATTGTGTGCCCTCTTAACTATAAGAGTGAACGTCCAAATTACTATAAAATAGCAATTATAAAAATCTAATAAATCGAGCAAACATTAACTCGTCCACAAAACAGATTTTCTACAGTGAACTAAAAAAGATATAAAACAAACTCTTCTTAATAACAAATTCCTTAATTATATTGTCGACAAAAAATAAGACCTTCTTTTAGAAAGTTTTATATAAAGCAAATAGAAGATAATATTACTCAAATTATCCTAAATGATTAATCTTTTATGTCGCAATCAAATATATTTTAATTATAAACTGGACGAAAATATCCGAAAAAAACTAATAAATTCTAATATATCCACCTAAAATCCGAGTACAAAATAAATTTACTTGTATACTACACTATATTTAATACATCCAATTTAATGATTCGTAATAACTTTTCCGTACAAATTAACGTGTTATAAAAAAAGTATATACAGATTTAAATGTCTTTTGAATCAGTAGACAAAACTTGTCTAAATTCTTTAATGAGATAAGTCTTAATGAAAATATGCTGCCAAAGATACGCAATTTATATATATATATATATATATATATATATATATATATATATATATATATATATATATATATATATATATGTGTGTGTGTGTGTGTGTGTGTGTGTGTGAAAAGTGTATATAAATATAAATAAATATAAGTATGTATAATTATTTATATATTATATGCGCGGTACTTATGAAAAGCGCTCAATATCAGAGATATCCAAATATAAATATATATATATATATATATATATATATATATATATATATATATATATATATATAATTATTTAAAAATATGATTCCAACTCGCGACATAAGAGGTATCATGTTTCAAAACAAGAGCTGAAAACTTCAATATAATTATTTGAATTAAATTGAGTTAAAGTAAGCTCTGTTCCATCTTCAAATGGAATTTTTTTGGGAATAACGTATTTCTGAAATTTACGGGTTTTAATAATTGAAATCAAATTTTCCATGGTAACAGCTAGGGCGAATTGTTTAAATTGGGTAGGCGTGTGTTGGGTGTTAATAATAAGTATCAGTATAGAGTTACTTTCATAGATGTCAAGTCAGGGAAAGGTGGGGGTGTCTAAATTTGAAACGGAAGATGTATTAATCCTAGTCTGGTATGCGTGTCTATGGAGATTTATTTATTTCTTTTTAATGCTCTACTTTTGTATCGAGCACTATTTTTTAAAAGTAATAGCTAAAATACTAAGGAACTTTGGATTATTTACCTAACCAGTTCCTCCCTATTTTCTATATATTTTCACACACACACACACACACACACACACACACACACACACACACATATATATATATATATATAAATACAAGTATATGATTGGTGTATACGGAATAAATTCCAATCACCAACAATTACTATTCTTAAAAGAGTGTTCAATACAGAGTAGAGCGAATATAATTATTTATTTAAAAATTACAACATAAATTTGTTATAAAATCACTACAAAAATAGCCATTTTGTTTCAACACCTGTAGTGTCTTATCAAGTGATGATCTGGAATGTAGATTGTAGAATAAAGATTTTAAAATGTTCAGATTAAATATACTTGTATATTAAAGTATACTTGCATTTTTATTAGTCAATTCAGCTCATGTAACAGCGTTTCCCTTACGAGGAGTGGTTAATTAATTTGAACCTTTTAAAATCTTTATTCTACAATCTACATTCTACACCATCACTTGATAAGACACCAGAGGTGTTGAAACAAAATGGCTATTTTTGTAGTAATTTTATAATATATCTCTGTTATAATTTTTAAATAAATAATTATATATATATATATATATATATATATATATATATGTGTGTGTGTGTGTGTGTGTGTGTGTGTGTGTGTGTGTGTGTGTGTGTGTGGTTAAAACAAAAGATGTTTCACGTGTCCTTATTATAATAAGTAGATTTAGGCAAACCGGTTAATAAAATTTGAGGACTTAGAAAACAACAAAATAATAACAATATTGGCAATAATAGTGATAACATATATATGAATATATATGAGCATGTGGAATATTCCATATTAACCTTCCTCCCCTTTCTGAAAAATGTTTCCATCTATTAAACAAAACCTTAACGATTCAACATTTCGTTTCAGTAAAATTCGATCTTCTATTCGTTAAAACTCTAGCAAAGTTACAATAAAACATTTTCCCGCCTAAAATCACTGGAGCCGAATTTTAAACACCCAACTCTATATAAACAAACACATGACTCAATTCAAGTCAGTCAGTCATCAAATTTTGAGAGATCCATACAAACTCCACGCTGTTCAATTACTGACTCACAACTACTTAATGTTTCTCAACAAACTCAACGTAGCATTCAAATAACCATTGTCCGCTTGGATATTCATCACATACAATTGAATTAAAGAGTGAACATTTTCACTATGTCAAAATAATTGTACATTCATCAATTTAGCCTATCAGTCAAAGGCAAACAACACTTAGCAACTTAAATTCTGACTCATAAATAACACACGCACGCGCACACACTAACAGTTGAACAATACATTTTGATATTTTACTACGCAGAAACAAAAATTATTTTAATTTTAATGACAGGCCAAAAGCATTTACTTACCACAATTCTGCACAAACATTCTTCGCAACATTATCTCAATTACCAAACCAACAAAAGTAAATAAGATTAAACACCTCCCCCATCTCTTAGGAATAGTAGTAGAGTTTTAACCCTTGTTTTCTGTTTGAGATTGGGTTTCCAGTTCCTTCTAAAATCTTGGCATTCTGCTTCACCCTAAAAACCCCTTGCGTCTTAGTGGTAATTTTATCTTGCTTGGGGTGAATTGATAAAAAAAAAAAGACTAAAAAAAGCTAAATTTAGAAAAGTAAGCTATCTGTTCATATTTCTGAGATGAGATATTATGTACACTATTTACATTATTCAGACTATCGTCCTCATCTTTCTGTCTATATATCTGAGATGAGATATTATCTACACTATTTACATTATTCGGATTATTGTCCTCATATTTCTGTCTATATATCTGAGTTGAGGTATTGTGTACACTATTTACATTATTCGGATTATTGTCCTCATCTTTCTGTCTATATGTCTGAGATAAAGTTTTATGTACATTATTTACATTATTCAGACTATTGTCCTCATCTTTCTGTCTATATTTCTGAGATATTATGTATACTGTTTACATTATTCGGATTATTGTCTTAATCTTTCTTAAGGACACATAGCACAGTAAATTAAGTCATTGGTTAGATACAGTGACATGACACAAAGAATTGTGAGTTCGATACCTGGTTAAGGCATTGGAGAACTTGGCGAGGTGAATTAACTGATAAGTGACATCCATTAGACATGGTGCGTGGAACTAGGACAGAGTGCCCCAGCGAGCGAAACAGAGGGTTCAGTTCGACATTCCAACCATCTGAAGAAGGCCGGAGCGTACAACGAACGAAATGTTGTGATAAATATGGCCACACAAATGAGGAAAATAGTCTGAATAATGTAATTAGAAAATACGTTTGTCTTGCAGAATTCGGAGGTAAGCCCAAAATGGCGGAAACTAATCTACTAGTGGGAACATTAATGACCCAATCGGAGTAGGGATGATTTGGAAACCGTTGGGATAGAATCCTTGGTCACTGAAACCCGTTTTGTACTGAAATAATTTGAACCCTGTGTATTACAGAATGCATAGGCTGGCCTAAAACGGCAAACATTAAATTACTGGTCAGAACTATGTCAAATCGAACTGTGTGTGGGCATAACCCCTTATACCTCGAATCCTGCCAATCAGGGATTTTCTCGTTTTAGTTTTAATAAAGCGATAAATAACAAATAAGAAACGTTTATCCATCTAATCTAAAGAAGAAATAAATTTTGGTATTTTTATTTTTGTTTTGTTTGATTTTTATTTGCTAATCAGGTTTCACGTGCATTTGACTAGTTAGACAAACGTAAGTATATTTTAAGACGTTCAGAATTCAAGGAGAGACGACACGTCTTTTCGAATGTCCAAGAATTATGAATATATACTTTTACATGGAAGAAAAATAAGTTATATAAACTTAAACCAATTTTATGGTCTGTTATTGTTTACTTGCTTAAAATACCCCGAGGAAGGGGGGATATTGTTAAATAACATTCTGAAAATCAAAAAGACATTCTACCATTGTCCCACTTTCGGAAAGTTTGCTCTTTCCGTGACTGTATCGATTTAATCGATCAATAGATCATTAGTTTTGTAAAATAACACGAAAATGAAAGTAATTACAAACTCTATTTTATCAGAAAAGACGAATCGATATTATCGCTTAAAACACTTATATTAATACATACCCCTTCCACACACATTCCTATATATATATATATATATATATATATATATATATATATATATATTCAATTCATATATACTCACACACACACACACAAACACACACACACACACACACATATATATATATATATATATATATATATATATATATATATATACAATTCATATATATACTTATATACATATATTCAATTCATGGAGTTATATATATATATATATATATATATATATATATATATATATATATATATATATATTTAACTCCACGAATTTTATTAAAATCAACCGACGAGGCCTCTTTGATTAATTTTTATTACATTTTTCCAATTTCCGCATATAAGTTGTCTCCCATCTGGATCGTATTTATGAAGAAACTGTCCAAAGCTAATAATGTTTTTTTGTTTTGTTTTTTTCCCAGTACTTTCGACTATTCCCAGTCATTATCACAAACGTTAATGCTATCAATGTCATAGAAAAGAAAAATGAAGTTTTTATTACATTTATCCTCTTGACTATCTCGTGTCATTAAGGAGATCATTTAACTTTCTTCTGAAAGACAAGAGATAGTCAAAAGACCTCGAACAAAAACATGATGAATTGTTCACAGTTTTAAACAATTGGTGTTTAGTCCGCATGAATTTAAACGGTGAAATGATTATATTTGCATGAAAATTGTTCTATGATTTTTTGTAAGTGCAAACACGCGCAAGCGTATGCCTGTATATTTAAGCACAGATATATATGGTGATTTTCTAAGTTTAGCTTAGATGTGGCACACTCCCGTAATTATGCAGCCGCCAGTTGTAACTGATCTAGCGAGAAAACTTTGCTGGCCATTACATCAATGTTGAAGTCTTCCGAAGTGTTTTTCTAAGCGTAATTTAGACGTGGCACAAAGCAGAATGAGCGAAGCCACCATTGGGTATCGAACCCGCTACTCAGTCGGAATTGATCTATCGAGACAAGTTTGCTAACCATTACATCACGTCTAAGCGGCCAATGCACATATTTGACCGCTCACAACCGCTAGGCTACAGCGCCCAACATACGTTCACTTACCTGAATATGCCTACGGGTTGCATTGATTCACGGGTTTTAGTTGTCAATTCGTACCCATTTATTGTTTATTACTTAATTAATTTTTTTATACGCAATTCTATATTTGACCGCACGTCACCGCTAGGCTACGGCGCCCGTCATAGATTCCCTTACCTGAGAAAGCCTAGCGGGTGCATCGAATCATGCGTTTTAGCTGTTCAGCCGTACCCTTTTATTGTTTATTACTTTGTAATCGTTTATACGCAATTCGATATTCGACCGCTTACCACCGCTAGGCGTCCGCCCTCAACATATGCTCAACTCCCTGTACACGCTTACGAGGTGCATTGAATCGTGTAACAGCAATATTGTCCAAATCGTGTAACAACATAATCGTCCATCCCCCCAAAATGTTTAATATTTAAAAATTCTTCTGAAAGACAAGAGACAGCCAAAAGAACTTGAACATAATCATGATGAATTTTTCAGAATTCTAAAAGAAAATGGTGTCTCTGTAGCATGTATTTAAGCGGCGAAATGATTATATTTGCATAAAAATTGCGCTATAATTTGTGTATGTGCGAACACGCGTGTGTGCATGTATATGTAAACACGAATAAATATGGTCATTTTCTAAGCGTAGTTTAGACGTGACACAAAGCAGAATGAGTGAAGCCACCATTGGGTATCGAACCCGCTACTCAGTCGGAATTGATCGAGCGAGGCAAGTTTGCTAACCATTGCATCACGTGAAAGTGGCCAATGCACATAGCACGTGTAACAGCAAGATTGTCCAAATCGTGTTAATGCATAATCCTCCATCCCCAAAAATGTTTAATATCTAAAAAAAAAACACTAAACTAATTGAGATTCTTTTTTTCTAGATTTTCAGATAAGACGTTTCGCCATCTTGACACCATTGTCGTAGCAATCACTGAAGAACCCTTTTGAGTTATTCAGCTAGAAAGAGAACAGGTTAAAATCGTTTTGTGTCAGCCTCACTATGCCTTCTCAGCTGAGCAATGTTGAGAGGAAAAAGATCATTCAGGCCTTCAGTAATGGTACCAGCATTCATAATCTGGCTTCGATCTTCAAAATCTATTCAAGAATCATCAAGAGAACGATGAATAAGTTTTAAAAAGAGAGAACAGAAGAGACGAAAACTGGATTTAGGAGATCAAAACAGAAAGAAGAATTATCATTTCAACTTAGAGCTAAAGAGATCAATTAGAAAAGATCCAACTCAATCCGTAAGACGTTTGGCACGTGAGAGAAGAGTTTCAGCTATGACAGTCCAAAGAGCAGTGCAAAAAGACATAAAAATGAAACATGTCAGGCAACTTCTTACACCAGAACAGAAGGTTATAAAAACGAAGATCAACTTGAATAAACAGGAAAATGATCCTGGAATAATATATATATATATATATATATATATATATATATATATATATATATATATATATATATTGACTTTTTCTTATCTTATTCATTCTGTTGGGCGTTTTATCAATAAAATATCGTTTGGGCCAAACTTGTTTTGTCAGAAGTTTTTTAATGCTATCTTTTTATTTATCGTGTCCGTATTATCAATAAAATGTCGTTTAGGCAAGTCTGAATAATCCTGATGATCTGGTAACTGAAACCTGGGTATATATATATATATATATATATATATATATATATATATATATATATATATATATATATATAGTTGGTATGTTTGTTCCCTTGACAACCCAAGTGTCAGGGTTTCAATCCTCGATAGTGGATGCGCACTGCTGATGAGTCCCAAATATAGGACGAAACGGACGTCCAGTGCTTCCTGCATTCTGTTGAGGTTTCTATCAGACTCGATGAATTAATTAAATATAATTATCAAATCCTCCTACAAATTTCTATATGTGTTTATCATCGCTTGAACCGGCTTCTAATGCGCTGGAGGGAGCGGCTTGGTGAGAGTAGTCGTGGCTCCAGGGGGCACAGTCCTATGGTTACAGAGAACTCAGTTGAGTTCCGCCACGGAATATGTGAGCCAGCGGCGCTAAGTTGAGTCTGATTTGGAATCTCTTCGTCACCGAGTTCGGTAGTGGATGCGCACTGCTGATGAGTCCCAAATATAGGACGAAACGGCCGTCCAGTGCTTCCTGCATTCTGTTGAGGTTTCTATCAGACTCCATCAATTAATTATATATATATATATATATATATATATATATATATATATATATATATATATATATACTCTATAGCTTGCCACTCGTATCCGAGTATACCGATCTACTAGGGCGGCGAGCCAATCCCTATTGCAGACGCTTGCTCAGGCGCATTTATATTTATTGAATACCACAAAGTCCACCCGTGGCTTATACTGCAACTATGCTGGGCAGACCTTAGTGGGAAAGAGTGTGTTATATATCGTGATAAACATTTTGAACAAGGCCATCACGCCCAAGCCCTCCGTCACGATATCTTGTGACTTCGTGCTATTGCAGCGATCGACTCCCCCCCCCCCACAGGATTCTGTCTACCCAATTTCATTTACAAGGCTTGGGCTAACCCGTGGAATCGTTTTCAGACACTTTATATAATACCGTTTTGGCCAGCCCTCTTTAATCAGAATTATCCTAATCACCCGGTAGATGAAATCTAGGTAGATACGTTCTGGTTATATATATATATATATATATATATATATATATATATATATATATATATCTAATGAGGTCACTTCCTTGGTACCTTGATCACATGAATTTAAACGTACTACTAGATTGGCAACTGGTTATCATCGTTTTACTATTGATATATTAGGTTGGTGCAAAAATAATGACGTAATAATGTCGTTTTGTGACGTATTTTTTAACGTCAAAAACGACATTATTATGTCATTATTTTTGCACCAACCTAATAACTAGATGAGTTCTTAAATTATTTTCTAATAGTTCCTTTTCTTTACCTGTGGAACTCCATTCTGATTTCTTGCTTTCCTGACACATAGAATCTTCAGAAAATGTAAATGCAACTTCCTGTTCTGTCCTTTTCTCCTCACGGTAGTCTTCTCATTCACTTCCAATCCCAGGTAACCCGTTGCGTCTTAACCCCTTCAAGTCTAGCGCTAACAGTTATCGATACTACTTATCATCATATATGCACTTGCTTTCTCCCCTTACGTCTATTATAACTTCATTTAGCAACCTTTCCACCACGAACGGCTCTGGGGTATTGTATTGTGTGAAACATAGTAAAAAAAATTATGGGTGTCTTTGAAGAATTATTCCTGGGTCGGGCTATCATGATTGGAGTAAAATAGTTGCCACTTTTGCTTCTGTCTAGTTCAGTTTCAGGTTCGTTTTCCAAAACGTATTCTGTTTGATGATAATCGATAGACAGTGTTGTTTCGCACGTCTCCCGGTTTGTCCACTTTTCAGTAGACACTTGCCGCACGGGTGATTGTACAAGTGATAGTCAAGTTTACCCCGAAAGCACAGCCACTACAATTTCGTAATGGAAGCCGTTATTTCAACACAAATATTATTTATGGGTGTTGAAACAGAATTATGTACCGTGTATGAGTTGTGAAAATTGGAAAAAATCAGTAATATCAACCTTGGGGCTCTGCAAGACGATATTTAAATAGAAAATAAGATAGAAAGCTAATAAGATTTATCAAAATATAAGTAATAAAGAGAAAGTAAATAAAATACTCTAAAAAACCACGACGCAGTATTTAGTTTACTCTATGTCAATAAATGCTAGACAAACTTCTCATCGATAAAGAAGACACACAGTACAAGGCCCGAGAACCAGTCGAGGCAGAGTGTTACAGGGTACAGGGAATATGTGCGGAAGGTAACGGGTAACCCTAGACATGAACAGGTTAAGACAGTATTGAAGTGACGCAGGGTCTTGGGTGTCGGTTCCACAAGGTAAGGCGGTTCGTCGGAAGAAGCTGCTTGAGTAGAACTTACATCCCACCAGGAGATATGAACGGAATGGAGGTGTTTATTTTACAGTGTGCGTGGCATTGCGGGTCTTAGATTTGAAGGTTAGAACTGCTGGAAATAAGGAGTGTACTTTATTTGAACACTCTACCTGGAAATAGGGATAGGGACGTGAGAGGCTTGCGACGTCTGGCCTTTGGGAAAGGGGGTTGCACAGTGGAAACTGAGACGTTTTGGCCTCTATCGACAGTGGAAAGTGGAGACTGGGAAGCTGCCGCCCATATATTTACATCTCACCAGGAGGATATGAAGACAAGTCTGGTGTTCCGCTACAATGTGAATGGCATGATGAGACTTAGCCGTGAAAGTTAGGAACTAAAACAGTGTAGTTTATCTGAAAATTCATCATGGAAACACCGATAGAACAATGAGAGAACGTTTCGTCTAGGATAAAAGGGTTGTAGGGTGGAAAATAATTCATCGCCTACAAGGACGGGGAGTCGTTTTTGGCCTCTATCGACGGCGGAAAATGAAGACTGGTCAGCTCCCTTTCAGATGTTACAACAGCATTTTCGACCTTATCTGGCTCTTGTAAAGGTAGAGTATATCAGGAGGAGAGAGGTATTTGCTGGAGCCGTACAAAGAACCGGCCATTTTGGATCTAGATCAGTTGCGTACTGTACATTTGCGTCCCGGACAATTCCCTACCAAACAATTGCGTTCCTGGTCCATTCCGTCCCTGGACAAATGCTCTCCTAGATAATTGCGTACCTCTGATAATTTTTTGAAGCTTTTGAAGACAATTACCATAAATTTTGAATAAAGCATAGATAGTGATCATAATTTTATTTTAAAAAGGAATAAAAGGAATAAAATAAAAAATAAAAATGTTTAAAATGCAATGACAGATTAACAATGGTGCAAGATCGCTCGACACATCGCCACTATGTTTTTATTTTATCATACTTTTTCTTATGGTAGCGGTAGCTGTAATTTTCCTCGTCCACAAATATTTTTTCCACCAGTGTTTGATTTTTTAGAATTTAGCAATGGGTTCCAAATAAAAATATCATCTATAAAATCCAGAATCTATTAGATGTTTGTGGAACACACTGGTGGAACGAAATGAAATTGCCAGCTTCATTTTATCTTCCTTTGAAAACGAAATTTTTCTCTCTTTTTTTATTTATTTATGGTAACTACCTTTCTGCTTCTTTAGACTAATTAAAGGTATTGGTGTGCAAATTTCTATATTAAACAACTCTTTCAAAAATGGTAACTTCAAAAAAATTATAGGAGGTACGCAATTATCCAGGGACGCATTTACTAGGGACACAAATTATAACTAGGAACGCAATTGTCTGGTACATAATTGTCCAGGACGCAAATGTCCAGTACGCAACTGTCTGTCCATCGACCATTTTACCTGCATCATTACCAATGGGTCCTATGTACGAGTCCCACCTGAGGGGTCTAGGTTGAGTTTAAGGCCCGATGCAAGCACAAGGTACGTGACCCCCCCCCCCAGAGAACATCTGCTCATCACGATTGGTGAACGTTCTTGCTCCGATCGGTGGTTGTGGAAATTAGCTTAGAAATTGAATGTATCCAGCAATTCATTTCCCCACTGAGCTGATAGGTTTAGATCAGAGGAGCTTCAACTGATGAATACGGAGAATGCCATTGACTGAACATGTGGTCAATGAGGAAGTTTTAAGAGAATCATGTACTAACAAACATGCTTATACTTGCAATCAGAGACTGCAGAAATTTTAGGTTGACGTGATGGAGAAAGGAGCCCAAATATTTTGACATTATAGCCATTGTTACTCTAATCAAGATGAGCACGACGCAGGTAGAATTCTTCAAAAAGAACCTATCATTAAAATTCTTTGCTCAGTACAAGACTCAAGAGGCACTCCTAAAGTTACTAAATGAAGTTATATTGTCGTAAGGGGGGAAACTAATTACAGATTATAACGATATGTATGATAGATAAATGTTGACTCTAGACTTGAAGCGGTTACTGTTGTGTCGATCGGGTAGCAGTCTCACGGAAGTCAGTTCAAAAAAGGAACATTTACTAGCTGTCTCAGTGAAAGTTCCTCCTTACAAATGGAATACAAATGGGAAAGATAGTAATTCGACCCTGTCTACGTGGCATAGCGAAGTATTTAGTGATTGGAAAGTCACGTGCGAAGCAACCAAACGACAAACTGAACTGATACGTAATATCTAATCTTCTGTGTGGCAATGAATGCAGACCATCCACTTCTCTGATTGCAAAAGGGACAAAAATTAAACGTATACTTACAATCAGAATGAGACATTTGATGTTTCTTGGATACATTAAGAGAAAAAAGAACCTGGAGAATTCAACATTATATGGCAATGAATATCAGACAGTCATCTCACATATGAAGAACAGATTTGTAGCGACAGAGATGTGAGTCTACCAACGAATGCCAAGAATAACGCAAACATTACATTACTTTGATTACATAGGAGATTTTTAGGAGAAAAGGGACAAATATTAAACGTATACTTACAATCGGAATGAGACATTTTATGTTTCTGGGACTCATTACGAGAAAAAGATCTATTGAACATTATATGGCAATGAATGTCAATCATCTCATAGATGAAAAAACAAACTTTTAGCAACAGAGATGTGGGTATACCGACGAATAATGAAAATAACACAGGGTTTTTGATAAGCGTGGACGTTTGAAGGATAATGCGAACAAAAATGAAACGTATATTTACAATCATAATGAGATAGTTGAAGTTTCTGGGATACATTACTTAGAGAATTGAACTTTATATGACAGTGAATGACAAAGTTTCATTTCACAGATCACGAACACACTTGTAGCGAATGCTATAGTTCTATCGACAAATGCTGTTCATAGCATGGAAAGATAATGTGTTTAAAGACTAAATTTAAAAGAAAATAGAAACTCCAAATTAAATGCTGCTAACACTCAGAAACTGAACGAGGTATTTAGGAAATTGGAAAATGTTTTTAGAAGCAAAGAAAAGACGACTAAACTGATACGTAACATGTGATTTTCTATATCACAGTAAATGCTAGACAATCCGCTTAAAGATGAAGTACGGACTTGGCATGAGAGTGATGCTGAGAAATGCTGAGAATACTACAGAGAGGAACTTTAATCGAGAAAGTTTCATAGACAATAGAAACAACAAAGTATACATATACACTTAGTTATGATAAGATTTTAGCCACCGTTGTTTACAGCAATTTTGGCTTGTGTAATAAACTCTTCTTTTTTCATACAATGCCGTGTTAGTATCAAGCTACTCTCATCTATCAAAGATAGCTGACTTATATTTTGCGATGAAATCTCGCAGGTGTAAGGAAATTGGTGAATTTCAATAAGGGCAAATAATAGGATGGCTTCAGTGTAGCAAGTCAAATAGAGAAATTGCTAGGTTTTTCCAGGTAAATCGTTGTAACGTCACCCCGGGGTCGCTGCGCCAATCGTGACGTCTGCCTGGCCGCGCCCGCCGTGCTGTCCTGGTCGCGGCGCCAATTGTGACGTCACCCCGTCTCTCTCCGCGCCGTCGCCGTCCTATCCTGTCCTGTGACGACCAATGTGACTTGGTATTGGTCGCGGCACCAAATGTGACGTTCTAACCTTTTGCTGATTCGGATGGGAATCTGGTTAGATTCGGCATCAGCCTTGTCATTCCAAGCTCGCCTCTAACGTCTGGTTACCGAAGTAACTGTTTTGATTTCTATTCTAACCTACCCACGTTGTGATTTGATCTTAGGTAGACGAAATCAATCAGTCGCCGGGCCGTAATGCAAGTCGGGTCTGAACAAGGGTAATACCGCACAAGTGTATGTAAAAGAAAATAAAGTAACAACTAGAAAAGTTCATATATGTTAAAAAAGTATAACAATATTTTATATCGTTGCGGTGGGGTAAGTTGAAATTAATCCTGCACCCTAAATTTTCATATAGAAAAATTCGATTAGTGCATGCATAATACTCGATTAGTGCGGGAAAACATTCTTCAGTTTAATTATAGTAAATGAAAATTGATTTTTTTTTTATAGTTACTGATTAATTAAAAATGTTCTAACATTTTAAAATGGCAAATGGGTGACTATTTTGTTTGTCAAGTACTACGCGATATAAGTAATTACTGTCGTCCTTAAAAAATGGACGGTTAGCAAGAGATAAATTTTATAACATAAGCCGATAATAAGGATATATATTTATATATTTGTCTCTATGAATTTTTAAAAATATTTTAATATGTTTTCATGTTTATTTTCATGGTATTGAAAGGAAATGTCTGATTTTTATTAAAAAAAGAATGGGCGATTTAATTAGATACAGAAATTTACATTTATTAAAAAATATCAAAATATAAAAGATGTCTGCAATTACTAGAGAAAGGTTATAAATAACATGTCTAGATTAATATACTAATGATTACGTGTTTGGAAAATTTGAGGAGACAATTTTTCAGTACCACGAAGTATAAATATTTCCCAAGAGTAGCTTCGATGTGGCACAAGGCCGAAAGTATGGGCCACTAGTGAGGATCGAACTCACTACTCAGTCGTAATTGTTCTAGCAGGACAAGATTCTATTGCACCACCTGGGACAAGATTGAAGAATAGAAAATACCATGCAATATACCAATCTGAAGGTGCCATAATACCATAGACATACCAATCTAAAAAATTTCTAACCATAATACCATATACCAATCTGAATTTCAAAAAAATACCATGCGACATACCAATCTAAGGTATTTCTAACCATAAAAATAAAGGTTTTCTAACAATAATACCATGCGACATACCAATCTGAATGTATTTCTAACCATAATACCATGCGACATACCAATCTGAATGTATTTCTAACCATAATACCATGCGACATACCAATCTGAAGGTATTTCTAACCATAATACCATGCGACATACCAATCTGAAGGTATTTCAAACAATAATACCATGCGACATACCAATCTGAATGTATTTCTAACCATAATGCCATGCGATATACCAACATACCAATCATACCAATCTGAATGTATTTCTAACCATAACCATATATACCAATGTATTTCGAACCACACACACCAATCTGAAGGCGTTTCTTACCATAATACCATTCGACATACCAATGTGAAGGAATTTCTAACCATAATACCATGCGACATAACAATATTTAGATAAGAAAGTCAGGTACTTAATATTGTAATTAAAAATAGGAAAATTTGCATTGGGTACTATATACCCATGTTTAGTGTTCTAGGGTTAATTAAAAGTTCGCGAATTAGAAATTAATTTTGAATGAAAGTAAAATTTGAGGTCGAAATTACATCATCTCCTATAAGTTATTATATTCGATTTATTCGTTTTGTGTTAGTGCGTATATTTTAATGTACACATTAGCGTACCTTTTAATGTACATATTAGCCACACTAATCAAGGGATACCTGTATATAAATGTCTGTAACTTCCGTTAATCCGACCGTCCGCTATATCCTCTAAAACAGCCATACATGGACCGAATGAAAAAAAAAATTGGGGGCAGAAGTTCAAACAGGTAAGTGGGTACAAAGTCAGTCATTCATTCAGTCAGTCAGTTATGTTCCATGCGTGATACACGCTTAGGCGATCATGTATCTTTCGATACATGATTGACGAGGCAGATTTTTTATCCGGAGTAGGTTGCCGTTTCTTTCTGTGTTAGAATAGTTGCTATCCAAGGCAAACCCGGTCTGTTCTGCTATTTACCCGTAGCTAGGGAGAGAAGAAGAGGATTCATACCTTTCCCAAGGGTATTGTCAAATAAGTAAGTGTAATGGATTCGGCTGTAATTCGAACTCGGCTCTCCGATTAATCAATCCGAGCCGATATCCATTACATTATATCAGAGTTTGTTTTGCTTCTATGCGTAGCTTAGTGTAATAAATTTTCCTTAATTTCTTGGGAAAATTTTCTTTAATTTCTTGTTTAGCATACAAAATACTCCCACTATTTAAAAAAAACAACTATTTAATGATTAAAATAGCAAATACTTATTTTACAAAAATGTAATATTGTTTTTTGCGTATCATTTTTTTTTAAATTTTCATATATATTGAATTCTGGTATAATATAATGTACAATGGTAGCAATGTATTTTTCCAAACAAATCAGTTTATTCGAATTTCATCGATTGGTTTTCGAAATTGAACGAAACATATAGTTAGTAAATCTAAAAAAAACATGCTACTGATAACCTCAACAATACTAAATATTGGGAGTATTTCATCATGTGTCAGCATGTTGCAAAAAACATTCTACTGTATAAAATGACCCTCAAGTATTATCATCATCTTCATCCCCTTGACTTTTGTAATCGTAGATGTGGGGTGGGGATCCAAATGCAGAAGCCACACTGAATCTCCTCCACAAGGGTCTATCAATGGCAGCCATCAGTAATTCTGGTACGGTCATAATTATCCATTGCTTGACATTGCCCAACCATTTTTTGCGTTGGCGTCCTCTCCTGCGTCCACCTTCGACAGTACCTTTCATGATAGTCTTGCATAAGCTGCCGTGTCTTGTAACGTGTTCAAACCATGCCATTTTCCACTGTTTGTTAAACGGCGAAGTATTATTTTTTTTTGTCAAAGTATTTTTCCAAACAAATCAGCCTATTCAAATTTCATTGATTGGTTTGCGAAATTATTATAATAATATATAATAAATTATTATATATATATATATATATATATATATATATATATATATATATATATATATATATATATGTATATATGTTGAACCTACCACCCCTCTTGAAGATGAACTCGTCTACAAACAAGGACGTTAAATAGTGGCATGTCAAAAGACAGTGTCGAAGAAGTTCTGAGCTGAGTTAGTTATAGACTACTCAGGCGATATCTGTACCAACTTACCAACCGAATAAACCCCATTTTATTGTTACATGTTATTTGGCGTTTGTCTTTATTAACCCCAAGTTAAAATCATAACAATATATATATATATATATATATATATATATATATATATATATATAAATCTGTGACTTCCGTTAGTCCGTCTCTCCCACCCTCTAAACTAGTCATACGTTGACCGATCAAAACTAGATTTTGGAGAGAATTACAAACAGGTAAGGGATACAAAGTACAGTTGGTTTTACTAGGGTGCATGAAAGCCGTGAAGTAGGGTTTTTATCAAAGTGTTTTTCCATATAAATCAGCATCAAATTTCATCGATTGCTTTGCGAAATTGAACGAAACATAGCGTTTGTAATCTCGATAGAAGATGTTAGCGATACTTTCAATAATACTAAATACTGTGCGGATTTCAACACGCCTGTTGCAAAAAGAATATTCTAGTTTAATCAAATTCTACTAAAAACGTTAACAATTTAACATTATTGATGAAAGATTAGTGCAGAAATTAATTTATATGAATAAAACATATTTTTTTGAAAACTTCCTTTAAAACCGACCAACCTATCATTGGAGGAGGCGTTAAAATGATATTTTTGTATGCCATTGTTTGAAAAGAACTCATATTTCTCTGGTTGGACATTTTTGCCAAATGATCATTAATAGCATGACTTTCATTATTTTCACTAGAATCTAAAGAAACAAAGCGTTGATGAAATTAAAATTTTATCTGTTCGGTGCCACACGTGATACACGTTTGAATGATCATGTCTCTTTCGAATGATGACTGACAATGGAGAAGATATTCCTGCAGTAGATAGCCGCTTCTATCTGCGGTAGACTTGTTTGCCAACCAATGCTATAGGACCCAATGTGTCCTGCTATGCAATCCATAGCTGGCGGAGAAGAGATGGTTTCATGCCTTTCACCAGGATATTTGCGCATAAATGAATGCGACAAACCCGACTGGAATTGGAACTCGGCTCTCCTATCCTCAGTTACAAATCGTTATCAATTGCACCACCCGTACAACACCTGATATTGCCAAGCGGTTACCCATTTAAGTACTGACCAGACTTCACGTTGCTTAACATTGTTGATCCTACGATGACTAGTGTTTCAATTGGATGTGGTCGTAAGCGTTTAGCGTATGAGGATACTATCCAACATTTATTGCCTTATAAGCAATTATAGGAATTTTTTGCATTATTTGGACTATTATCCTCATCTTCATTGCCATATTCACAACGTTTCGGCCAATTCTACGCTCCGGCCATCTTCAGGTGTATGGAATTTCGAAACGAACCCTTTATTTCGTCCACCAGGGTAGATTGTTCTAGTCCCACGTATCATGCCTCTTCCGGATGTCTCAATTATTTCCGTTTAACTCAACTTTTGGTTCACCACGGTTGTTGTCTGGTATTGAACTCACAACACTTTGGGTCCAGTCACTGGATCTAACCAACGTCTTTATCCATTGGGCCATGTAAATAATGCAAGTAATCTTAATACCTCATCTCCGAGATAGGAAAAGAAATTATTACATAGCAGTTCAGACCTCTCTTCTTTTTTTCTACTGATATATTCCAAATAAAATCACGTGATTTTTCCAAAAACAACAACGATAAAATTGGTTTGCCCATTAAATTAAAATAGAATCTTAATAAAGCAATTAAGATTTTGACATTTCACACGATCAAAAACTAAACAGGTTTGCAAGATAAATTCTATTAATACTTGAACGAATTCTTATCCCCAAGCTAAGGGTTGATAGCCGTGGTTGTCAAGAAAGAGATCAAGTAGAGAAGCCTGTCCGTCAGCGTTACTAAAGAAACGTGTGGAGATATCTACTTTGAATGAGAGATTGAGCAATTAAAAAGTTCAAAGGCTGAATGCCAGCGAGGTCAGTGGAATTTGCAGTGATGACGCCACTTGAAATGATGGAAATTGAAGTATGTATTTGTTTGATGTTAACGTTTCCAATGTCTTCCTCTTAGGTTATCTCTTTTGGCTGAAAATCATTTTCCTTTCTGCAGTTAATATTCATTTTGTGTAAATAGTAGGACAGACCGAGCAGCTCGGATTGTGGAATCGGAGAGCCGAGTTCGAATTCCAGTCGGATCCATTACATTCATTTACGTGCTAATACCATCGGAAAAGGTATAAATCTACTTCTTCTCCCAGCAGTTATGGGTAAATAGCAGGACAGACCGAGTTCTATAGCTTTTGATGGCAACTGGTTGAAAGAAATGGTAACCTACTGCGGTAAAAAAATTTGCCTCGTCAGTCATGTATCCAAAGACACATGATCACATCACCGTGTATCACGTATGACACATAACTGACTGATGCCATCAATAAAGGGTAATCTCGTATCTTATCGTCATTGGCATTGACGTCTCGAAAGGCCGTTGAATTTCCATTTTTTGAATTGCTCGTGGCATCTCATGTGGCTGCAATGACCAATATGTTTTTTTTTTTAAGGATATCACCCCAGTCAAGGCGGGAGTGCCACTAGCACGCAAAGGGTAACAGAAAGTGAGAGCAAGAATAAAGGTGTGGTGGGGGGTTAGAGGAAAGGATAAAAAGAAGGATGGGAATCAAGATCAAGGCATCAGAAGATGTCGATTGATATTACATTTGAATATTTGAAAATTATAGCTATCAGGGAAGCAAGTAAGAGGAAGGGAGTTCCGCTGTCGGGAAGTGCGAGATAAGAAGCTGTTTGAGTAGAAGAGATGGCTACATTTAACCGTATCGATAGAGAAAGTGTGGGACCGAGATGTCAACCTAGTAGCAGCTGAAATTCATGTTGTTTGGGTATTAGGGAAAGTAGTGTTAGACATTTTCATGACGGTCGTCTCCGAGTATATAATCCAGAGGTTGGCAGTGAATATTTCGGAGACAGTAGGAAAGCGTAGTCCAGGTTCGCAGTGGATATCATAGCAGATCGTAGTTGTTCCTTCTGTCGTGTTCGCCTGACAAGTTGGCTCTGGTCATTCCGGTAGGGAAAACAAAGATGTCCGCCTTTATACACGACGGATACAATGTTTTGCGGCTTCTGATTGGTCAACCTTCTGTTGGTAGACTATAAAGGGAATTAAGTCATTTTGACTCGCTCACTAGTTACATATATATATATATATATATATATATATATATATATATATATATATATATATACACACAAAAAACAGTAACAAGTAGCTCATCAGCGCAGTTGCCATGAAAATATTTGTAAAAAAAGACAAAGGGAAGCCACACAACGTCTGTGAGAAAGTCACAGTAAACGAGATGCCAGATCAGGACCTATCACATTGCGTATCCCTCTCTGGGTTTTGTCGAGGACCGCGAGATGAACAGCGGGGGCACCAGACCATATATGGCGGCAGGATTCCATGCAAGGACGAATGGTTGATTTGCAGTTTTGAAGGATGGACTCAGGCGAGAAAAACATTCTGGTGCGACACAGAGAACCAACCTTGAAATGCAAACACGGTAACAGATGTCCAGGCCTTTCGCAATGGTGCCATTTAGCCGTTTGTACGGCTTCCTTCTTCCCTTGGCCTCCTTCTGATGACAGTCCAATTTGGATTTACTGTTGACATTGACGGTGGCATTAGGTCTTTTCTTTAAATGTCCTTAAATCGAAGTTGTAAACGGAATGGTTTTCTCTTTCCATTTCAACGTTCTGCATAGAAAATGCACATTTTCCGATGTTCATCCTCCGAAAATGACCCAAAAAGCGGAGACGTTGCTGCCAAAGAAGAAAATATAAGCTGGGAAACTGTGATCTTTTCAAGTACTGCAGTTTTAAGCTCAGTATTTTTTTAAGCGTAACTTAGAGGTGGCACAAAGCCGAATGTATAGGGCACCCAGTGAGGGTTGAACTCACTTGTCACTCGTAATTGATCTAGCGAGACCATTTCACATCGTCGAATTGCCCTGCGATTTACTAAGCACAGCTTAGATGTGGCACTAGGGAAAAAGCATCGGGCCCCCAGTGAGGGTTGAACTCACTAGTCAGTCGTGTTTGATCGCGGGATTGATAGCTAACCATTACACGACATCGAAATGCCAAACGATTTACTAAGCGTCTCTTAGATGTGGCACAATGCTAAAAGTATGGGGTAGTCAATAGGGATCGAACTCATCACTCGTAATCGATCTAGTGAGACAAGGTTGTTAACCATTACACTACGTTGAATTACCCACTGTGGTTCTAAGCTTATGTCTGTCAACAATGACTAAAAGTTATGCCTTTGAGAAATATGCTACTATCTGAGCCACTGAGCCGAATTTATCTTAGTATTATAACTTTTTTCTTTTCGTATTAATGCACTAATATCACTTTGTTCCAAAATATGTTTCTGACATTTTTCCCTGTTCCCTTGACAGAGATCATCATCCAGTCTTTTGCATTTTCCATGTATCTTTGACGACCGATTGTTGTGGTTTTGTAAGACAGTTCTAGTTGAACTAATCCTCTGCCTCCTTTGGATCTGGGCGCATACAGATGATCAGCACCAGCTTTGGGGTGATGCATGCGGTGGCAAGTAAGAAACTCTCATTTTGGCGTCTATTCGCTTAATGTCAGCTATGGCCCAGTGAAGGATGTTAAAATTTATTGCACCGCAGAGATAGGCAAGGTCTTTATGGCTGATATTCTGTTCTTTTTTTTAATTCAGCTTGATATTCAGTACAAGGTTCAGTATTATTATTATTATTATTATTATTATTATTATACAATTGTTTGCAGTTTTTCATTTTAGACCGGAGATCTTGCATTAGAAATGAGCTTTCACAGAATATTTGCAGTGCAAGTAAACGCAGACTTCTAAAGAGATAGCTTACCAAACTTTATTCTAATTTTCTCAAGCTAATGTTTAGGGGTATATACCCTAACGCCCTAATGTTAAATGGGAAAATAGTAACAGAAACATCCCACATTCTGATTGACGAAGTGACGGTTTTTTACAGTTTACCAACCCTTTGCATGTTAATTAAAGCCAGAAAATATTGTTAGATTGTAAGAAGTTTTTTTTTTTTTTAGATGATAAAGATTTAATGACAAAAATACTTACTAATTAACCCATTGCTGTGAGAGAAGAAGTGGATTCAAACTCTTCACGAGGGTATTTGCGCGTAGATTGATATAACGAACACAACTGGAATTTAAACCGGGCTCTGAGATTAACAATTCCGGGGCATTTAACCATTACACCATCCGGAGATCTAGTCTTGCAGCACTCAGTGTTCCAAAATAGTCACCCGTTTAGGTACTGATAATGTTCCAAATAGCATAATTTCAGTGACCGTAAAGGAAGCGATTCTTCAAGAATCCCACGTTCTGGCAAGCTATATCTAGATGTCAGTTTTTTTTGCATAATTTTTGAAATTGTTACTTTGATATTGATATTGGGGTCACCAGGAATGACCACATCTATGAGGGGATATTTTCTTGTTACTTTCTTCTTTTTTTTCAGTGGAGTTGATGTCTGGTTTGGTGGCCCCAGGGACGCGGTCTGTTCGGATGTTGACAGCAGACAACATCTTGATGTCAAGTCCGTTCTGACTGTGCAGGTGAGAAGCCAATTTATCATAGCGGCAGTCGTATTCTTTTTGAGAATGCATTCCACAAGAACGAATAACGTGGGTGATACGGTTCCTTCTCCATGCCAGATTGTCTGCACTTGTCCGAATCCATTTGTTGTTAGATGTTCTTCCGGACAAGAATTAATATTCAGCACTTAGTCTGGGACGACTTTAAGTAGGCTTTCTTTTCTGTCTCGCGTTTCAATTCGACTTACGTCAAACAATTTCACCAATCTTTTCTTTAATTGTCTTGGTGACTCTCTCGAGCTGCACGTGAAGCGGCAATGACTATCTGGATTTAATAATAATAATAATAATAACAACAAACCTAGAAGGCTTGTCATAACCAAAACGTAGGTTGGAAATGAAATGCTAATCTTTATAGCATCAACAAAATACAATGCTCGCCAGCAGCATGAAGTAGGTAAACCACTGCTAGTGGTGGACTACTTAGCATATTACTCCCAATTACAATTTGTGTACAACGTATTTATGAGGACTGGGGCATACCCATTACTGTTCATAGGTACGTTATATAAACACATAAGTAATATCAGTTTCAAAGCATTTTCATAGTAAAAAATCCCTTTCCGATGCATTTTTCATAATAAAATCCCTTCCAATGCATTTTCATAGTAAAATCTTTCCAATGCATTTTCATAATAAAATCCTTTTCCAATGCATTTTCATAATAAAATCACTTTCCAATGTTTTTCGTAGTAAAATCACTTTCCAATGCATTTTCATAGTAAAAATCACTTTCCAATGCATTTTCATAGTAAAATCCCAATGCATTTTCATAATAAAATCCCTTTCCAATGCATTTTCATGACAAAATCACTTTCCAATGCCTTTTCATAGTAAAATCACTTTCCAATGCATTTTCATAGTAAAATCCCTTTCCAATGCATTTTCATAATAAAATCCCTTTCCAATGCATTTTCATAGTAAAATCCCTTTCCAATGCATTTTCATAATAAAATCCCTTTCCAATGCATTTTCACAGTAAAATCCCTTTCCGATGCATTTTCATAATAAAATCCCTTTTCCAATGCATTTTCATAATAAATCCTTTCCCATGCATTTTCATAATAAAATCCCTTTCCCATGCATTTGCATAGTAAAATCACTTTCCAATGCATTTTCATAGTAAAATCCCTTTCCAATGTTTTTTCATAGGGACTTTTTGCACTGAGCAGTTTTAAAAAAAAAAACTCGCACATATTTAACATTGTAAAATATGTGAGTATGTTATGGGTGAGAACAATCTTTTGTATTTAAGTCATGAACTACCAAGAATCTGTTGGAATCTTTTTCAGTCAATCCAAGGGCTGCAACTACAACTGGAATTGTCCTCAAAAGCCACATTTTAGAGATTTCGATTTCAAGGTCCTTGTACTTTAATAGTTTTTTTGAAGATCCTCAGAGATACACTGCAGTCTGCAAGGAATTCAGTGTCAATAAAGAGACACATTTTGTCTTTTGAGGCTTCTAATCCCGATGTCTGGCCGATTAGTTTTGCTTGTTCTGTCTATGGGGATTGTGGAAGCGTCCCATAAAATTGTTGGAGGTCCAATCTCCACGGGTCTTGGTGGTATTCATACCAATTTCTTTCAGTTTCCTTCTGTAGAAGTTGCAAATTTTCCGTGCAACTCTGTCGTGTCGTGTTTTATATTCAGTGGGTGCCAGTACCGTGCAAGCTGATACAAGATGGTTATTTGTTTCTGGATATTCCTCACAGAATCTGCATTTTCGGCTAAAACAATTTTCAGTATGTACTTCTAGTGAGCAAGATTGTTCTTGTTTAGCAAGCTAAAACCTTCATTATTATTATTATTATTATTATTATTATTATTCACTCCCGAAGCATGATTACTTGAGATTAACTAACAGAAAAATTCCCCATATTACTTACTCCCCTTTTTCAGACAAATGGAGCTTGTTAATTTTAAAGTGTTTTTTTTTTTAATTTTAGCTTGTCTAAAACGAACTTGTTTTTTACGTTCTGATATTATGATATGGCTGATAACCTCCATATAAGGGAAGCAACTCACTGCGTCCTCTTGGTCTCATCTTTTCCACTGTCATGACCGGAATGATTATATGGAATCAACTGTTAAGTCTGTTGTTAAGACCAGCTATAAAGTTTTTTTTTTGTTTTTGTTTTGTTTTTGTTTTTTTTGCGCCAGAATTTTGTACATCTATAAATCTACCATTCAACCGTATGTTGAATTTTTCTGCACCATCTGATCTGGTGTTTTTATTATATATCTTGTGATAAAATATTTCCCCAAGTATTATGTAATGTTATCGATACTATGATTATTTCAGCGGTAATCAATATTTCAACGGTAATCGACTTTTTTTTAACGGTAATCGACTATTTTAACGGTAATCAATATGCCTGATGCTAATCTCCATATCAGGGAGGCAACTGCGTCTTCTTTGTCTCACCTTTTTTCACTGACATGACCGAAATGATTTTATTGAATCAATTGTTGGGTCTACTCCTAAGATCAGATAGAAAGTTTTGTTTTTTTCTCTCGCCAGAATCTATCTTGTACATCTATATGTCTACCATTCAACCGTAAGTTGAAGTTTTCTGCAACATCTGATCTGGTGTTTCTATTATATATGTAGTGATAAAATATTTCCCCAAGGATTTTGTAATGTTATCGATACGATGACTATTTTAACGTTAATCTTTCTGATCTTCTGTGGTAACTCGACCTATTGAGTTTAATGCCAGCTTAGTCTCATAGATTCAATGTTGAAATTGCTAGTTTTATGCTAATAGCTTCTTTCCTAACACTGCTTGTTTGTTGAGCGCTCTTACGACTTCCTTTTTTCTGGTCAGCTTCGATCTTCAAAAATCCAAATGCAATGTCAGTCGTCATCTTCTGTCTATTTTATCCTTCTTCTTTATTTCTTTTACTCTCAGTAACCTCTTGTTTCCTTGTGGCTTTTATTCCTTTGCTTGGAGTGTAACGATTTAAAAAAAACAAACAAACAAGTGTATCGTCTTATTCATCCATAGCCGTGTTCTGATGTCCAGCCTTTTCAATCTCTAACAAAGTGTTCTTGGAGACCTTCAACGACCCGATCCCGAGTTTCCCTAAAGTCATGAGGGGACTTATTTTCCAATCAGCAAATTCGTTCCCACAGACGCAACGCTACTCTATTGCTATTTCTATGGTAAATGTTCACATGGGCGCTCCATTCCAGTGTTCTGCTTAGAGAGTATTTTCCGAAGAAATACCATTTTGTTGAAATGACTACCACATTATCTACCCTCATCATCTTTATTTCTTTACCTCATCGCTTCTATTCCTATCACAAATCTCATTCATATAACTTGAGAGGCTCTTGAGCCTTGCTTTGGTAATTTTATGTATATATATATATAAATATATATATATATATATATATATAGAGAGAGAGAGAGAGAGATAGATAGATAAACCTAGTGAGCCAGACAAACCTACCCAGGTTTCACCTAAGCGGATCGTCAGGGAAAGCTAGGTTTATCTAGGTCTGTCCTACGGTTGTATTGAGCTCTTTTGTTAGTTAGTTGTTTACTCGTGTCGGGTTTTTTTTTCTTTGGGCTTCAAACCTGCTTCTGTGCGATTTTTTTCAACAGACTTTCATGTTTCTAGCTCTTTCTTTTTTAAAAACTTTTTTCCCTTCGTGATTGATTTGATTATTGACAAATCAAAAATTGAGGGTTTTTTTTTAAAATATGTCCTATATATATATATATATATATATATATGCATGTATGGTATGTATGTGTATGTGTGTGTAAAATACGTAAAACTTTAATGGCCAGAGTTGAATCAGACCAGGAAACAGTTGTATTAAAAAGATATACATAAGTAATTCGATAAAATCACAGTTAAATTAAGCTACAGCTGTTCTAGTAATTTAGAAATAAGAATAGATAGACAGGACGTCAGATATTTCAAATCGAATGCGCAATTTAGTTATCACTGGTAATTTTATGAACTGTAGAAATAAGAAAAGGCGTTCATTAGATGGAGCTTGTAAAACAGAAGTAATAATTATAAAGCAGAATGAACTAATAGCCAAAATAAAACGTGCCAGACAAACTACCATTCTTAGACTCGATATCCCGATTGTAAAGCGAAAAATTTTTAAAAAGGCGACATAAAATTTGCAATAACCAAAGCAGAAACGATTTCATTCCTTTACATCATATATCAACTATACAAAAACCCACCAGCAAAAATAGTCGATTCTTGACCTTAAACTTCTTTTTTCTTCTTCTTCTTCTTCTTCTTCTTCTTCTTCTTCTTCTTCTTCTTCTTCTTCTTCTTCTTCTTCTTCTTCTTCTTCTTCTTCTTCTTCTTCTTCTTCTTCTTCTTCTTCTTCTTCTTCTTCTTCTTCTTCTTCTTCTTCTTCTTCTTCTTCTTCTTCTTCTTCTTCTTCTTCTTCTTCTTCTTCTTCTTCTTCTTCTTCTTCCTTCTTCTTCTTCTTCTTCTTCTTCTTCTTCTTCTTCTTCTTCTTCTTCTTCTTCTTCTTCTTCTTCTTCTTCTTCTTCTTCTTCTTCTTCTTCTTCTTCTTCTTCTTCTTCTTCTTCTTCTTGAATGTCCACTTAGGTCTTCAAAATAGCTGTAATAAAAAAACTTTCTAAATCTTCTTCTTCCCTTCTTCCAGAACTCATCTTCCTTCTTCTTCTTCTTCTTTTCTTCTTCTTCTTCTTCTTCCTAACAACGTTAAAAACCAAACACTTTAATCATTTAAAAAAAAAAAATCAACTGATTCCTGCCTAATATATATATATAGACCAAAACGACAAAAAGGTTAGAATATTTAATTTTTCCCAAAGCTTTTTTTCTGAGTAAGAATGATAGAATGAACACAGCAACTAAAAAAATCACCATTATCAAGGGATGGTTATTATCAAAAGTGTGTGTTCTATGTATGTTCAGTGTGTGGTAAATGTTTTTATTAATTTAGCACGTTGTGGCTTTGTTCAAGATGAAGAGTTGGCTTTTTTCTTTTTTTAAGACATTCCATTATTTTTTTTAGTCTTTTTTTTTTTAGAAGTATGTTTCCTAATAGTATACTACTGTGATCTATTGTAATGAAAAATCAAACTTAATTATTTATGAGTCCGGTTTGGTGAGAACGCAGTTCACTTAAAGGGCATTTGAACTCAAGATAATGTTCGTTCTTTGTAATTTTGACTTCGTTGGTGTGTTGTTATTTTGAGGATAACCTTGGCATCTTAAATTTTTTTAAATAGATAATAAGTTTGATTTTTTTATCCAATAGAAGTATAAATTTATAAAGAACGAACATTATCTTGCTTGTAATTAAATGCATTTGGTTTTGTAATAAATTGTATGTGATTTTTAGTTGTGTGTTCGCTATCATTAACTTGCTTTGGGGGAGGAATATTCTAATTTGTTGGTCTATAAGGTAATTAGGGAAACCGTTGTTAATTAGTGTTTGTTTAACGTTGTTAAGTTCTTTGAGAAAAGTAGTCGAGAGGATGAGTTCTGGTGGGCTCTATTTAGAAAGTTTTTATCCTATTTTGACCTAAGTGGACATTCACTTTTGAAATTAAGGTAAATGAGTTTTTTTGCTATGGGTTTTTGTATAATGATGTTCCAATGTTATTGTTATGTTCAACGAGGATATTAAGAATGGTAGTTTGTTTTGGCTAAGTTCATATGTAAAATTTACCCGAAATGTGGTCTTTAAATATGTCCTACGTAGAAAATACCATATTTACACAGGTCCAAAACCGAAAATCTAATATATAGATGATATATTCATTTTAGCTGATAACATTAAAAAATAGAGACAAAAAAAAAAGACTAAAAATAATGGAAGCTCTAATAATAAAAAAAAAAAGCCAACTCTTAACAATATCAACTATGAACAAAGCCACAATGTGCTAACCGTATTCGGAAACTAAAACATCACTACCACACACTGAACATACATAGAACACACTCCTACTAAGCTGATAATTGAACCATCCTTGATAATGGCTAAAGGTATAGCCGAAAGCGCTCGAAACACAGAACATTCGACAGTTCTTACACACTCTTTGTCCAGAAAAGAAAGCTCTTGTCAGAACACAAGAAAATTAAATAAAAAGCTCAACTGTAGTACCTTGTCTGTCGTTTTAACGAAACATGCATAAAGGAAGGATTGCTGCCTAAATATACAAATATATATATATATATATATATATATATATATATGGTGACCCAAAAAAACGGGAACGTTTTAACAATCCAATAACACCAAGAGTAATTGAAAAAAAATATTTTATTGATAGTACTTGAAACCTTAAAACATGCCATTTAAGAAACTATGATGGAATTTTCATTTTTTAAAAATTACGTCCTGTAGATGGCGTCCACCTGTACGAATGCATTCTTGAAATCTGCTGTTGAGATTCCTCATTGACTGCTGCAACATCTCAGCTGGGATAGTGTGAATTTCATCTTGAATTCTAAATGGCGAAATGTTTATTTACTCAAGGTCACTGTCTCGCAGTGTTGCCACTTGCTCATGTCTGGCAATACGCACTTCTAAAATTCCAGTTTTTTGGGTCACCCTGTATGCATACATACATATGTATATATACTCTGGTATTTTTGGCATTTTTACTCTTGTGTTGTTCGATTTTCATTGGTCAATCATGTACCACGTGCGTTCGACTGTTTTTAGTATAATTTGTGGCGTCCCGAAGTTAATGAGAGATGACGCGACCATACGAAATTTTAAGAAATTAACGGATTCCAAGACTACCTGAAACCCAACGTAAATATTACTATGCGTAAATTATGTAAGTATGTATAACAGTTTATAAAGCTTCTAGTTTGCCTGTGTGGGTCTCAGATGATAATGTTTATTCGAAATTGTTTGTGTCTAGTACACATTATGTTTGTTAGTTTTACGCATGTTTATCGAAAGCAAACATTATGTACGTAAAAAATGTTCCCAAATAAACAAACGAAAAGCAACAAACATAAATTCGATTTTCACTGACACAATTACAAACAGACATTAGCATCTAATTCCGACATAAACAAACTAGAATTTTTATAAACTTATATACAGACATATATATTTTCGTTCAGATGCAGTATAAACCAGAAGTCGGCTCTGTGGGTGTTGAACAAGCACAAAATAGACTTCAGCAGGTGTATGCCAGTCTATCAGAATAGTGACCACACACACACATATATATATATATAGTAACTATTAGGAGGATTTGAAAATTGTATTTAATTAATTCATCGAGTCTGATAGACAATTGAAACCCTAACAGTTAGGTTGTCAAGCAAACATCATACCAACTGTTCCAATGGACCTCAAACCAGACTCAATAGAGCGTCGCTCGCTCACATATTCCGTGGTGGAATTCTACTGAGTTCTCTGTAACCATAGGACTGTGCCCCCCTGGAGCCACGACTACTCTCACCAAGCCGCTCACTCTAGAGCTTAGAAGCCGGTTCAAGCCATGATATACAGAGATAGTAATTATTAGGAGGATTTGATTATTATATATTATATTTAATGATATATTGTATTTAATTAATTTAATTCTGATGGTGAGAGTAGTCGTATACAGAACTATATATATATATATATATATATATATATATATATATATATATATAGTATACAGTATATATATATATATATATATATATATATATATATATATATATATATATATATATATTATTTTATTCGACTATTGTCCTCATCTTTGCCGCCATATTTATCATAACGTTTCGGCTGTTGTACGCTCCGGCCTTCTTCAGGTGGTTGGAATTTCGAACTGAACCATTTATTTATTTCGCTCACTGTTCTAGTTCCACGTGCCATGTTTGATGGATGTCAGTTATCAGTTATCTCCTGCTAATTTCCCTCTGAAAGTTCTCCACTGCCTTAACCGGGTATTGAACTGACACTCTCTGGGTCCTGTCACTGGATCTAACCAACGCCTTTATCCACTGTGCCATGTGTCCTTAAGTTTACGATCACCGCCCTCTGTGGGATCATGTTGAGATCATAGACAAGGAAAACCATTGGAAAATTCGTAAACTTAAGGAATCAGCACATATGTTAGGCCACAAAAATCTCTTGAGCCGACCAAGCATAGAAATAAATACAATATGGGAATCAGTAATAAGGAGTGCCAGAGATAAGCAATGATAACAACAAAGTTGCAATATGAGCTCTGGTAAAACCATGCAATGATAACAGCAAAATTGCAATATGAGCACTGGAAAAATGGTTGCTGAAGACATTAGGTTTATAATACTAAGAAACTCATGCCCAGATGTCCTCAAGGACACATGGCACAGTGGATAAAGGCTTTGGTTAGATCCAGTGACAGGACCCAAAGTTCAATACCCGGTTTCGGCAGTGGGGAACTTTCAGAGGGAAATTAGCAGGAGATAACTCATAACTGACATCCATCAAACATGGCACGTGGAACTAGAACATTCTAACCCGGTGAGCGAAATAAAGGGTTCAGTTCGAAATTCCAACCACCTGAAGAAGGCCGGAGCGTACAACGGCCGATACGTTATGATAGATATGGCGACAAAGATGAGGACAATAGTCCGAATAAAGTAGATAATGTACATAATACCTCATCTCAGAAATATAGACATATATATATATATATATATATATATATATATATTAGACAGTTTATATATATATATATATATATATATATATATATATATATATATATATATATAGTACACAGTATTATCTATCTCCGTTGATACTCAGCTAGTGATTTACCTACTAAGAATGATAACTAGAGAGAGTGACTTCTTAAGCTACTTGACTGTTCTGATGAACTTTCCTCCATGGTATCTAAAGTTCATGAATTTAAGCGTACTACCAGATTGACGGCAAAGTCTCGTCATATAACAGTTGAAATTGTCAGTTGTAAACGTAAGTTCTAGGTTGACAGTGTCTTCTCTCGCACTGCTCGCTTGTGGTTTTCTCTTCCAGCCTCTTGCTCTCCGGATCTTCAAAAACGTAATAGCAATATCAAGCTTAATCTATTGTCTTCTTAATACCTGTTATATAATTGTTCTATAGCCCCTGATATTGTTTTCTTTTTCTCATATTCTTTCACACTCATTGTGTTTTATGGGCTTTCTTGCCTTTCTTGGGGTGAAATGAATGAGAAAATATTCACTCAAGCTCGATATCATTGACATTACCGTATGCAGCAGTGTTAAAACCGCACAGGGGTGTTAAACGTATCGCCATTTCAAGAAAATGTTCCAAAGTTTGAAGAATCAATGCATAGATCAAGCTATGCATACGATACAAAACATGACAAATGTAATTTAACTATATTAGAAAAAGAATTACACTATATAAAAAGCAAGACAGCAATCGAGCTTTACATATATCAAGAAGTCACATCAGGAGGGAGTTGAATTCTATCTCAGCAGGATTGATCAGCTTTTACCGTCGTTTTACCAGGCCTGTCCACCAATGCTGGATGTGACACAGGGTCGTTTTAACGTGGGAGCTCCATAAACATACGCATATGGCCCAAGAACAAAAATTGATTTTTACGTAGAACTTGCGTAATATAATTCGTTTTACCCTACTGGTACTGATATCGCTCTGTCGGCTGGGGCTTAACAATACGCCGACTGCACCTCTGCAGAGGTGTAACCCCCACTTCGCTAAATGGGGCATTCTGGGTAAGACGTTAAACTACATCCAACAGCAAAGGCCTCTGATTTGGAGGTTTTGAGGAGCGTGGCACCACCTCTTTATTGCTGGTCCACCCTGACCCAGGTTCGTAGCTCCTATTAAGGTCTCGGCTGTAGGCAAATATTTAACCCCCAAATTGATGTCAAAACAATATGAAAGAGTAAAAATAGGTTTTAGGAGGTTTGGAGGAGAGTGGAACAACCTCTTAATTGATGGTGTTCGCAGGTCCACCCTGACAGAGGGTGGTAGTACCTGTTAGGCTCCCAGCTATGGGCAAATAGTTAAACCCGAAACTGAGGGAAAAAGCATTATAAAAGTGTCAAAATAGGTTTTGATAACAGAAATAAATTTTTGAGGAGAAAAAAAATATTTCAAAAAATATTAACAGCAATATATTTTTGAAAAAAACAAAAAAAAACAAAAACAAAAGCATTATCAGCAATATATTTTTGAAAAAAAAATATTACCACAATACATGTTTTAAAATAATATTACCAGCTACACATTTTTGTAGAAAAAATATTACCAGGAATAGATTTTTGATAAATAAAATATATATATATATATATATATATATATATATATATATAATAAAAAAGGCTTAAACACTAATATTCCATGGTCATAATTTATTCCATTGGAATCGTAAATACGATCCAATTCATCAGACCTACAAATTCAAAAAGAAAACAGAAAAAAACCCTGGATTAGATAATCGTTATATTTATCTTCATATATTTATATTTGATTTGTAACCTGTAGTCGATATTAAATTTGTCAAATTTTCTCAATTACAAAGCGGCCCTTTAAGTAAACTCAATTTTACTTTCCTTCGTCCCATCTCTCTCCCCCACCTCGTCTTTCCCTCACTCTTATTCTAACATTAGATTGTCTATGGTGTGTGTATGTCACCACGAAATGTATCTTTATGCATTAGACATCCGTCAACATTCATTTTTTTCTCTTAATTAAACCCCTTCCACCCACCTCTCCTAAAATTCTCTCTGTTAAGGTTTAATCTCCCTCCTCCTCATACTTACACTCTCTCTAAATTCTGTTTTTATTTCCGGAGTGGGTTTTTTTCTGTTTTCTTTTTGAATTTGTTGGTCTGATGAATTGGATCGTATTTACGATTCCAATGGAATAAATTATGACCATGGAATATTAGTGTTTAAGGCTTTTTATTATATCCTTACTCTGTCCTAGACATTGAGTTCTACCTGGATTCTTCCTCTTGTAATTTTTTTTTCTAAAAATATACATGTATGGGTATTTATATATTTTGCATATGTATGTATTTTTCTACTAATATTATCTCTCTCTCTCTCTCTCTCTCTCTCTCTATATATATATATATATATATATATATATATATATATATATATATTACCGGGAGGAAGAAAAAAAGGTGTCGACATTAAATAACCGATTGTGGTTGATATCCCGTAAAAAAAACCGAAGCAAACAGAACCTTTGCTGATAACAATAGCAATAATTATTATTAAATCATTTGAACAAGTGCTTGGTAAATAGTGAAGAGACATTCTTAAAGTACCCGACGCAGTCCGCAAACCTTGTAAAAGAAAGCATTGAGAAAAAAAATAAGGAAAATATAATAAGACGTTGCTGAAAGAGAATTTAAAAGCAAGAGGCAGTGCCGCTTCCTCGAGAGTCTGAGAGTTATACCAAAGCCATTAAGACAAACGATTGGTTGGTGGGGGTGATGAAACGCGAGACTGAATGCCGCCCAAGACCCTGCCTTGAATACTAATTCTCTCCGGAAGTACATCTTTCAACAAATGGATTCGGACAAGAGCAGGCTAGTGTGGCAAGGAGGTGTAAAATGTCCCCTACGTCATGAGCGTTTGAGAAATGCTTCTACAGAAAGAATACAAGTGTTGCCATGATAATTTCACCTCCCATCTGCATCGGTGCCTATGTAGGAAGAATGAACTTGAAGTCGAGCAAAATTGATACCGCCACAAACCAGAGAAGGTGATCTCAAAATCGACCAATCTTTTCGGATTCCAGCATCCAAACAGGCCGCATCCTTGAGGCCACCAAAACAAACATCCCCGCAGTTGAAATAAAATAAAAAGAAAAAATGAAAGATAATGACTGATCAAGTCCAAAGAAAATGAAAATCTTGCAATGTACTCTAAGAACCGGATTGCGGTTACTGATATCTTGGATGATCAGGCAATAATTATCCTAGTTATCATTGGTGCATTGGGGTCTGCACTGCCTAAAATAAAGCCATGAATAAAGCTAATATACTATCGCTTCAGAAACTGCATTGCTTGATACTACAAATATTCTGGGTAAGGTGCTTTCTATCTGAGGTCTTGAGACTTGATGTGGAATACCCACAATGCAACGCCTCCGACTGGAAACGGACAACATTGGGCAACAAGGGAATATAATAATAACAATAATACTAATAAAAACAACAACAACATCTGTACTCAGTCAGTTAAGGGCCACATGTTATACACGCTTGGGCGATCATGTATCTTTCGATACATGATTGACGAGGCAAATGTTTATTCCCCGCACTAGGTTGCCATTTCGTTCTGCGGTAGATTTGTTGCCAACCAAGGCAATCCAATCTGTCCTGTTATTTAACCCATAGCTAGGGTGAGAAGAGATGGATTCATAATTTTCCCAAGGCTATTTGTGCATAAGTGAATATAACGAACTCAAATCGAATTCGAACACGGTTCTCCGAGTTCTTACTCCGTGCCGATATCCATTAAACCACAATGCACACCATTTCTTCTTCTTCTTCTTCTTCTTCTTCTTCTTCTTCTTCTTCTTCTTCTACTAACAATAATAATAATAATAATAATAAACAGCGGGGAGAGTGATATCGGCGAGCCAAGTTCCAATTTCAGGCGATGCTGACTCGTTCTGTTCACGCTTGGAAACGGCTTAAAAACATTTCCCCCCACCTACGGCTTAAACAGCACAACAACCTAGGCTTACCCGGCTTGAGGTGGCAACCAATCTAGGAGAAGAAGACCTCCGAATCCAGAACCAGGTTGATGAAGGATGAACTTTGCCCTAGGCACGCTTAACAGCTGTAATACATTTGGAGCCCCTAGAAACCAAACAGGTTATGAGATTCGTGACGCGCGTGTAGTTGGGTGTGATTGTACGAACTTAAAGCGAATAATGGATGCAGTCTTTGATAAACCATTTTATTTAGAGCTGCGACAAACAGTGCCGTTCCCGGCACATTCAAGCGATTTGCATAAATTAGAGGGTAGGCAGATGAAAAATTGGCATTGGAACGATATTACGCAAATATACAGCATTAGGTGCAAAATGCAATAAAACACTCTTCTTCTGAGAGACTGATGCAGGCTTGGATTGAAATCTGCCCGAAATTGCCATTTAACTGAAGCGTTACATCAGAAGATATTGCCCGCTAATAAACGGTCGATTGGGAATTACGCTAAGTGCGTTCTAAACAACAGTTGTCTAAAAAAAAAAATCAACTAAAAATACACAACTCGAAATGAGATAGATTTCCTCCTCCATTTGTGCGAAAATTCGGTTTTGCCGAAAACGGGAGAACCTATTTAGATATTTGCTTTTATTATTTGAAGGCGCATCGGGATAGTGAGATTTACCTTCCAAATGTTAAGCAAAGTATTTAGAAACAGGAAAATTTACAGTGAGCGCTTCTGAGAGAATTAGAAGTCCTACCAGAATTCATTATTCGTGGCGTAAAATGATAAACTACATCGGCGTCCTGGGTAAGACGATAAATTACATCCGACAGCAATGCCACTGATCAGGAGGCTTTGAGAAGCGTGGAACCATATCTTAATTGCTGGTGTTCCCAGGTACATCCTAACACGGGGTGGTAGCACCTGCTCGGGTCCCAACTATGGGCAAATAGTTTAACTGGGGTCAAAATACTAGGAAAGTGTAAAAATAGGTTTTAATGCCAGCAATATATTTTTTGAGAAAAACTTATTACCAGCAAGACATTATTACCAACATTACAAGAGAAAATAAAGTATTAAAGAAAAAAAAGACTCATTATGTTGAATTTTATCACTAATATTGTGTAAATATAGGGGGAGTTGCAGTGCCTATACACGCATCATCCCTGGTCAAAACACTATGAAATTATTAACATTTTATAGCAAAATACTAGCAAAACATTTTCATAGTAAAGAATTACCAATAATATATTTTTATGGAAAAATAAAGAAAATAACAGCTATACATTTTGAAGAAATACCAGCAATCCATTTTTGTAAAAGAAATTACTAATGCTCCCGATAAGATTAGATTTAGGCATTAAATGACCCATAAGGAGTTGATATGCTGTTAAACAAACGTACATATAAATCTGTTAAAAAAATTCCTGCGATCTAAATACACTATATATATATATATATATATATATATATATATATATATATATATATATATATATATTCTACTTTTTTTGTATTGAGCACTTTTAAGTTAGTTGATTACTGTATCGGTTTTTTTTTCTTTGGGCTTTGGACCTGTATGCTGTACGATTATTTTCGACAGACGTTCATGTTCATAGCTCTTTCTTTTTTAAAAACCTTTTTTATCCTTGGAGATTGATTTGACCATTAGCAAATCAAAAAAGCCGAAGATTTTCTGAGACGAGTGTAGTTACCTATATATATATATATATATATATATATATATATATATATATATATATATATGTGTGTGTGTGTGTGTGTGTGTGTGTGTGTGTGTGTGTGGATATATATGTATATATATATATAATTATAAATGAATATAGTACAACTTAAGAGTATATTTCTTCATATATACACACACATATATATATATATATATATATATATATATATACAGACACGCACACACATACATATATATATATATATATATATATATATATAAAAGTGAATAATGAAGTCAAAATGCGGAGGTCACAGACTCTTTCATTGTAAACGCAATCACCATCCCACACACACACACGCTCGCGCGCACACACACACACACACACTGTGCAAATACATGATTAATTGCAAATGTAACCATACACTTTTAAAATGATACAAGGCGTTCCTTCAGCTACCCACACATATCTATGCATATTTAAGCCCGTTGCATATACATAAATATATGTAAACATGCGGTAACATAAACATTCAGACAGACAATTTTAGACAGACAATATAGATATAGATATTTTTATATATCAAGAATAGTTTTGGGGAAAAGTTTAATAGTGACGCATTTCGTCCTTCAGGATTTAATCGAACTAAATTTATATTGGTTCGATGACAGATGCTTACGAACAAGGATTGCTGAGAATTGTAGATTATATATATATATATATATATATATATATATATATATATATAAATCAAAATAAAAAGAATGTACAGATTTATAATCCAGAGTTCTTTAGCACATATTTTTTTTTAAAATGTTGCTCGATACACAGTAGTGCATAATCCTATAATTATTATAATTATGTATTTATTGAGACACAGAAATTACCATGTTTCGAAACCAAAACCTAAATTTTAAATTAAAATCATAATAATAAAATATTACAAAAACATAATTAAAATTTAAATAAATCCTTAATCCAGAATCAAAGAAATAAAGATCCAGAAATAAGAATAATCAATAGTAAAGGAAATTATTTAACTCTAGGATTTCTGAAAATTATCCTTTGAGTAATAAAAGTGTCAAACAATCTGTAGTTTACAAATGCACTACCTTATCTATTGAGAATCCTAATATTGTGAGATTTTATATGGGATTGTGACACTATTTAGCGGTCTCGTGAAAATGAAAAGCGAGAAATAATTAAGGCGAGAAGAAGCTGAAATAATTAAGGCGATAAGAGATAGCCATTTGCCCATGGCAATAATGAAAGTTTCAAATTGGTCAAGTGGCCTACAAGACAGAATGTTAAGAGATAATGGAATCGTAATCAGGCCACCCAAGAGAGAGACGGAAAGAATAAACTATTAACTATCTTTCGGAGATGTCATTGTTTTGGAAAGAGACCACATGTTTTATTGTCCAAACCTGGACAAGATAAAAGTTTGATACCAGGATAGTTAATTGGCGACAGAATGCGAATACGTCCAGTTAACTGCCCGCTTGACGCTGGCGAAAATCTCGATTAATAAAGTCCAGGTGACATTCGGTTAAGATAGAGATTAGGGACCACACTACGAGTCGTGGGTGGTCTGCTCGGGGAAGAGAAAGAAAGAAAAAAAAAGAAAGGAAGATAATTTTTTTTCCTTTGAGTGATAATTGTGAACACCCGCGCTGCCGAAAGTCATTGGCTGAGTGGTGGCGTGAGCGGTGGCGTGAGCGGTGGCGTGAGATACCACTATGAGAGAGAAGGGAAACCTGTTGACGCCCTCTGAAGGGATTGGTGTGAGATACCAATATGAGAAAAGAAGAATTTGGAGGGACGGTTCCCTTAAAGCAGAAAGTAATGGACTTCCAAAAATGGAAAGTAATAAATTTTCCTGTCCGAAAACAAAGAAAACCCTTATTGTGGATTTAGAATTATCAAGGAATCCCAAACCACGACAAGCCCACACCCGGTTTTTGTCGGCGTCCATATAAACAGAGTCGCAGCGAGTAGACGAGACACCGAAAGCAGTTGGAAGTTGAGTCAGAGAGAAGCTAGTTGCAGTTGAACTGTGAGCTCTGAGACCCGCCTCGCAGGAAGCTGAGTGAAGATCCACGCATCCCGACCTTAACTTCTAACCAAGAATTTATTTTTGAAGAACGACTTAGACCCACACCACCAAAACAAGTTTTACGAATATCGCCTGAAGATACAACAAAAACCAGTTTCTTGAAAAAACAGCTTAAGATGTTAAGACTCGCCTAACAAACACAAAGTGTCACGAATCCATATTAGCGGTTTGGGAGAAAGACCAGTCTTGTATTCAGCAACCAGATATAAAATATTGTCATTCTTTTTTTAACACATTTGAACTTTTCGAGTTGTTATTTTATTTTCTTTTACATATACTTGTGCGGTGTTACCTTTGCTCAGACTCGGCTTGTATTGCGGCCCGGCGACTTATTGATTTCGTCTACCTAAGATCAAATCACAGCGTGGGTAGGTTAGACTAGAAATCAAAACAGTTACTTCGATAACCAGACGTTGGAGGCGAGCTGGGAACGACAAAGCTGATACCGAATCTAACCAGATTCCCATCCGAATCAGCCAAGGGTTAGAACGTCACATTTGGTGCCGCGACCAATGCCAAGTCACATTGGTCGTCTCAGAACGGCGACGGGGCAGAGAGGTCACGGGGTGACATCACAGGATGTACTAAAAAAGCTGGAGACAACATCTGACAATAGCACAATAACACAATGTATCCAACCAAACATCCCTATTGAAATATTTTGGCATTTAAAAGAAACAAATAAAACACCCACAGTAAAATGGAAACTCATGAAACAAAAACGGAACATGTAGATCTTTAAATGACCCATGTCCTTTGTACCGACATGAACAATTATATATTATTAAGTTTATGAAAAATGAAAATTTATTAATGAAATAATGAAATAAAATAGTAGTTTTTGTAGATATTGTCTCATATTTTCCTTAAAAATTAATTATAAAAATAATTTGCATAATTAGATATCTAGAGTCTGTCTATATTTTTGAGATGATGTATTATGTACATTATTTACATTATTCGGACTATTGTTCTCATCTTTGTCACCATATCTATCATAACGTTTCGGCCGTTGTACGCTCCGGCCTTCTTCAGGTGTTTGGAATTTCGAACTTAACCCTTTATTTCGCTCACTAGGGTAGACTGTTCTAGTTCCACGTGCCATGTTTAACGGAAGTCAGTTATCAGTTACCACCTGTTAATTTCCCCCTGAATTTCTGGGTATTATAAACCTAATCTCTTCAGCAAACATTTTTACCAGTGCTCATATTGCAATTTTGCTGTTATCATTTTATGTTTTTACCAGAGCTCATATTGCAACTTTTTACTGGTTCCCATATTGTATTTATTTCTATGCTTGGTCGGCTCAGGACATTTTTGTGGCCTAGCATATGTGTTGATTCCTTAAGTTTACGAATTTTCCAGTGGTGTTCTTTGTCTATGATCTCAACATGATCCCACAGAGGGCGGTGATCTCCCTTCTCTCTCCATCTATCTAATATTTGATCATAAATAAAATAGTTTAAAAATGCGTAATTAAATTTTACTATTATAATTTTAAAATGCCATATATAGTTCATTAGTAAATATAGTAAATTTAGAATTTTAGATCTTTATAAGTAAAACACTAAATATAAATATGACTTAATCATATTTGAAATCCCATTTAAGAAAATCCCGATGTATTTTACAAAATAAGAAAATAAATAAAATTGCCAGTTGTATTTTACTGTAAACCCCCGCCAAAAAAAAAAAAAAAATCAGACTGTGATGACACATTTGCATAAAAGGAAGTCAGTGTCAACAGACAGAAATCTTAGCCACCTAACTATATTTGATCAATTTTCACTCTACCACAAAAATGTATAATTGTATCTTGATTCGTCAAAAAAAAAAAAACAAACATTAATAAAAAAAAAAAATAATTTTCTCATTCCCCCACCAACTTAAACTATGTAATAGTATTTAGCTTATAAATAGAGTAAACAATTTTTTTCCAAAGTTATTTTGCATCAATTGAAAAATGAAACTGAAATTTAAGTATAATTTAAAATTTAGGTTTTGGATTAGAAACATGGTAATTTCTGTGACAACATATTTTTAAATAATAATTATCATAAATAAAGCCGAATTCTGTTAAAGCCTTTTGCTTTCCATCCCTTTGTCAGTAAGTATCGCAAACTATGATATTAGAATATATATATATATATATATATATATATATATATATATATATATATATATATATATATATATATGTATGTATGATGTTTGCTTGACAACCTAACTGTCAGGGTTTCAATTTTCGGTAGTGGATGCGCACTGCTGATGAGTCCCAAATATAGGACGAAACGGACGTCCAGTGATTTCTGCATTCTGTTGAGATTTCGATCAGACTCGATGAATTACTTAAATATAATTATCAAATCCTTCTAATAATTTCTATCATGTACATCATTGCTTGAACCGGCTTCTAATGCTCTAGATTGAGCGGCTTGGTGAGAGTAGTCGTAGCCCCAGGGGCACAGTCCTATGGTTACAGAGAACTAAATAAGATTTCCACCAGGGAATATGTGAGCGAGCGGCGCTAAGTTGAGTCTGATTTGCAATCTCTTCGTCACCGAGGCCCAGTGGAACAGTTGGCATGATGTTTGCTTAACAACCTAACTGTACGGGTTTCAATTCTCTGTAGTGGATGCGCACTGCTGATGAGTCCCAAATATAGGACGAAACGGCCGTCCAGTGCTTTCTGCATTCTGTTGAGATTTATATCAGACTCGATGAATTGCTTAAATATATATATATATATATATATATATATATATTTGCACACATTAATATATATATATGTATATATATATATACATATACAAAAAAAACAATCAGGCTAGACGCATGAAACAGCCGGTCGCCTCTGAGTGTTGACTTCAATGTTCACTTTTATGATTTATATTTACATACGCTCTATCTCTGATATTGAGTACTTTATCCCATAAATATAGCACACCTTGAAATTATATTTCTTCATTCATATATATATATATATATATATATATATGTATGTATGTATGTCGAAGGAAAAAATTATATATATATAGTTTATGCGTTATATTTATCGATACAAATATATAAGTAAACGTTATAATAAACAGTATTACCAACATTTACCAGCCTGAATGGACGAGAAATTTCATAGAATATATGAGTCCTCCGATAGAAACCGAACCTGTAAACTACACTTGAACAGTCATCTAGCCTGACGTGCTATACAATGTACAGACCGGTAAATCCAAGTAATACTGTTTATTATAAAGAGAGCATTTATTTAAATAGTTGTATCCATAAAAATTACATATAAACAAGTAATACAGTAGCGTCCAAAACTAAGGGACAAAATTTTAAAACCTAATATTTGTTAGAAATTTGTATCATCCATAATAACATACTAAAATTTGAATATTTGAAAACCTATTTATTTATTTTCAAAATGGATCGTCCAAAAAAGTAAAAAAAATTGAGAAAACCATGTAAACAGTATGCTATATTCAAATTTTTTGATTTCTCTAAAGAATATGTCTTACTTAGTCATTTGTAAACGTTGCATCAGCCGGCACCATGGCGAAACGCCAAAAACTTGATTACTCTTTGAGACAAGCTATTGTGAAGCTACTCAAGGAAAAGCACACAATTAGAGAGATTTCAGAGAAAGTGAAACGTTCCAAGAGTGTTGTAGGCAGGGTTGTTAAATCCTACAATGATACTGGCAAAATAGTTAGTGCTTTTAAAACCGGCAGACCCCGCAAAACTTCGGCAAGAGAAGATCGAATAATGCAGCGTATGTCATTAAAGGGCCGTTTTAAGTCTTGCACAGAAATTAAAAGGGTTATGAATAGTACCTCATGTGTTAATTTGTCAAGACAGACTGTTTGTAGACGACTGCAAGAAATAGGGCTGTTTAATCGAACCCCAGGGAAGAAACCACTTGTTAGTTCGAAGAATAAGAAGAGATTAGAGCTTGCAAACTGGTATGTAATTTGGACATATGAAAATTGAGCAAAAGTATTTTTCAGTAATGAAAGCAAGTTTAATTTATTTGGAAATGATGGAAAAAAAACAGGGACGTATTGGTGAAAGATTAAGTGCAACGTATACTAAGAAAACTGTCAAGTTTGGGGGCGGAAGCGTCATGGTATTTGGAATGTTTTCTAGCCAAGGTTAAACGCCTCTTGTCCGGTTACAAACTCGTGTAAACGCGCAGATCTATAAAAACATTGTTCAAGATCAAGTTGTGCCAATCATACAGAAGACCTTAGGAGTGAAAGTTATGGAAAGAAATCCCACTAACACAGAGGATTTGTGGGTGAAGCTTCAAGAAGAATGGTCTAAAATTAGTATCGAGGATTGTCAAGAACTGAATACGTTCTTGTAGTCGATGTGCAGCTGTCATTGAGAGCAAGGGCTCATTTACTAAATATTGATTGTACATGTATTTTTATTGTTTTTTTTGCCGTTTACATTGTTTTTCTCAATTTTGTCCCTTACTTTTGGACGTTCCAAATTTGAAAATAAATAAATAATTGTTATAATTTTTTTCTATCCTTTGCAAATGATTCACATTTTAGTATGTTATTATGGATGCTACCAGTTGTCAAAATTTCAGCTTTTCACAGTTGTTATTTCTAACAAATAGTAGGTTTTAAAATTTTGTCCCTTAGTTTTCGACGCTACTGTATATTAAATATGAAATAATTGTTGAACTTAGTTCATTCCATATACATATATACATATATATATATATATATATATATATATATATATATATATATATATATATGTATATATATTGAAGTCAACACCTCGTCCAGCATGAAACAGACTGTCGCTTTGAAGTGTTGACTTCAATGTTCATATTATATTTACACACGCTTTATCTCTGATATTGAGCAATATATTCCATAAATATAGCACACACACAAGCACACAGAAACACACAGACACACACACACACACAGATATATATATATATATATATATATATATATATATATATATGAAAACATTAAAGTCAACACTTAGAGACGACGGTCTGATTCACGCTAGACGAAATCGTCAGGCCTCACGGTTACATCTAGCATGAATCAGCCTGTCGCCTTTAAGTGTTGACTTTAATGTTAACTTTTACTTTTATATTTACACAAGCCCTATATCTGATATTGAGAATTTATCCCATAAATATAACACATCTTAAGAGTATATTTCTTCATACATATATATATACATATATATATATATATATATATATATATATATATATATATATATATATATATATATATATATATATATATATATATATATATTTATATATACATATATATATATAACATTGCTTTCCCAATACACTATATATATATATATATATATATATATATATATATATATATATATATATATATATATATATATATATGCAAGTGAGTCTATACTTAGATACACGTACAAAAGTGTGTTGAAAAGATGTGACTTACGTCTCAAAATAGTAACAAACGACAAACCTGCTGCTTTTATGATAGGAATGGTTTTTCAACGCAATAACGTATCGTAAATTTGGTTGTTGTTAATGTATAAATATTAATGTTGTGTCCGAGATTTCGATTCACATGACACATTGTCAGGTGTGTGTACGTAAGAAAAGATAAGACAAGAAAGATAAATGTATTTTAAGCCGTGCATTGTTTTAAAATTGTTGCTATTTTCTTTTTTTTTTTTTTTTTTAGTTTTGTATTGGTTGACAGTTAAATCCTATGCGGTTTTGGCAGTAAACCATATGTAAGATCCTATCTTTCAATACGAAAATACTTCATATACACATTTGCAAAAGTGAATCGGGTTATAACGCGTTGAAACAGCGGTTCCCGTGCGATCACTGTATTTAAGCAACGTCAGGCTTGATTAGTAAGAAGATGGGTGACAGTTTTCGAATACCAGGTGCTGTAAACTTTGTTGTGCATGTGATATAATGTTTAGGAATTGGGAATCCAAGAGCTGAGTTATAATTCCATTTGGCTTCGTTGTATACATTTACGCAAATAACATTAGGAAATTCTATGAATCTATGTCCCCCAACTATAGGTTAAATAGTATGACTTTTAGCAGTCAATCATTATTATCGCCTCAAAACAATCTTACAACCTAAAATAATTTTCTGGCTTTAAATAAGCTGCAAAAGTGTCTGTCTATATTTCTGAGATGAGGTATTATGTACACTGTTTACATTGCTCGGACTATCATTCTAGAGGAGACTGTTCTAGTTCCATGCGCCATGTCTAATGGATGTCAGTTATCTTCTGTTAATTACCCTCTCCATGTTCTCCACCGCCTTAACCACGTATTGAACTTACCCTATTTTGGGTCCTGTCACTGGTTCTAACTAACGCCTTTATCCACTGTGTCAGGTGTCTTTGAGCGAAATGAAGGGTTCTGTTCGACATTCCAAACACCTGAAGAAGACCGTTGCGTACAACTGCCGAAACTTTTTGATAAATATGGCAGCAAAGATGAGGATGATAGTCCGTAAATAACCTGCAAAAGGTTTTGTCTCATTAAAAAGTAGATTTATGTCTACATTTCTTGACCATTTTGCCTTATAAAAATCAATAAACATTTTGCGTCTATTAAATTTATTGATCGTTTTGTCTCATAAAAAGTAGATATTGTTGTGTCTGCTAAATATCCACATCTTTTTTCCAAAAGAAAACCTTTGCTAATTCCTGTTTCAATGAAGTAGTCTAAATAAGCGCTTTTTTGTTATATGCGTTAATCTAAAGGAAATGAATGCCATGTAGATACAATGAATTCATCATGGGAATAATGGTAAACATATTGTGTCTATCCAATCGTTCTTAAAAGCAACATCTCACCTCTCAGATTTCGAGTTAATGGCTTTAACGTCGGCGCCAAATTCGAAATCGGCTAACAAGGTGAGGAAACATCTCTGACAAAATGAAGGTAATTAATGGCGGCCAAGTGATAATGTAAAAGAAAAACAAATACATCTATTTGAAATATTAGTATATTTCAAAAGGAAACTGTAAATATAATCCCCAACAAAGAGGAAGGCCGCAATAAGTCTTGGACGTGTCTATATGAAATTATTGTTTTTCATGTTGGCAACCATTTCCATAATGTTACTATTCAACGCGCCCTTGCTATCATGGAGCCAATGGTTGACCTCCCACTTCCGACGGGCCAATTGTAATATTCCATGGAATTTAATTCAGAACTTGGATGTCATATACCGGCTATAATAAAAACAAGTGTCCATTTGTTTTATGTTAGAATTAAATTTGACCTTGAGTTATAAAGATTTAAACACGTTATGAATCCATTTCCTTCACACGTCAACCTTGCTTCCGTTAGAATTATTCACTACCATTAAGCCATCGTCTCTATAAATCCCTATATTATTTGAACTAATTTCATTGTGAGCTATGAGATTGTATAGAATAAACAGTCCGACAAGTCCGATGATTCAGCAGAATCCAGCGATCCCATCGATACATCAAAGTTTTCACCATATTTCTTTTATCCATTGTCCATTGTTGTGTATTATATTTAATTTTCTGCGATTTAGGATGATGTTGATTTCATCCCTAGAACTATCGGAGTAAAACGCGACAAACTCCAATGCTGTATGGAAAAGGTTCTTAGATATCAATGGATAGACGCCCACGATGTCAAATTGGATGAAGGTACTACTGTTTTTGTTATTGAGGCTTTTAAACCAAACAATCACTTCTGTAGTGCCGACCCATTGATTAGGCCGAGCTGATTTTTTAAATATACTATAAAATTCCTACAAAAATAGGCATTTTTTCTAATTCTGCTGTCTTATCAAGTGATGGCTGTGTATGAAGAATAAAGGATTTCAAAAATTCAAATCGACTCTGTATTGCGCACTATTTTAAGAATTGTATTTTTTGGTGATTGGAATTTATTCCGTATAAATCAATCTTGGTATATATGATGCTGTTTTCGCTACATTCTAATTGTACGCTCTTTCTGATAGATCATCTGGGTATGGCCACTAATACATACATACATACATACATATATATATATATATATATATATATATATATATATATATATATATATATATATATAATATTGATTTAAAATATGTTTTACAGTTCTAACTATGTTTCAAAAATGTTTTTTGAAACATGGTTAGAACTGTGTAGCGAAAAACCATATTTTAAATCAATTAATTTATAATATTAATGCTCAGTAAATTTACATTGAGCACTATTTTGTAAAAAAAATAAAAATACACCGGATTATATATCTTACAGTTCTTTATATATATATATATATATATATATATATATATATATATATATATATATATATATCCATGTTTTTATTAATTGTAAGATGGATTCGATATTCGGTCCATATTACAAGTACTTTTGGTAAACATTTGCCATCCTATAGATAGGCATTGATGTTATTATTTCTCAATTGACATGTGTGTCTGAGTATGGTGAATGTTCACAGAAATTAATTTTAGTATGAACCGAACATCTAAATCATATATATATATATATGAAGAGAATATACAGGAAAAGACGAATGAATCTATCGATATAATCCCCAACGCTATCTTTGGACGTGTTCTTTTTATGTGGGTGTATCGTATCAAGGCTAACCCGTTAAATGATATCATGGTTTGTTATTATTCCCCGTCATTTGCTTTGAAACTAGCGGTGTTATATATTTGTCACCGTTAGCCTTTCGTTCAATAATATCTCTTTCTGTTTGCTTCTCGCGGTTTTTTTTTTATCATCATTGCTGTGTATTTCGAAATTCTGTCTTTCATTTTCTATTTATCCATCAGCCTTTTAGCTATCGATTTATCTATTTAAAATATCGATAAATGGTTTATCTTCCGTGTATTTGTTTGCAATCGATACCGAGCGCTATTTATTTAAATTTATATCGGCGTTATTATATCTATACGTCTCGAAACGTATAGATATAATTTTATGTTTACTTTTTTTTTCTATGTTTACCTGTCAAACTGTCTTTACTTATTTGTCTGGCTTAATTTATTTTGCCGTCTGTATTGTGTGACATTTTTTTATCAAATCCTCTTCGTCACAATTAATTTATGCTTATCGATTTATTTCAGCTTGTTTTTAGATACTTATTTGTCTACGAGCCGAATTACCTACGCCTTGCTTCGCGTCACATTTTTCTGTGCGAATATTATGACTGATTTTAATCTGTGGAGAAAAATAATGCATTTTAATATTACTTGCTTATGTGACCTCCAACTTCTGTCTTGCTCCTTCTATATTTTGGATAGGTATCATTCACTTGTTCAAATTTAAATTTAATTTAAATCAAAGGGAAAAAAAAATCAGTGGGGTTATGCACTCCCCGGGTGGACTCCCTTTATTCAAGTACCCTAGTAGTCAGTCCCTTGTTCAAATTTAAATTTAATAAATTAATTCACACAAATAAATAAATACAATAAGCTTAAATAAACAAATTACGAAAAGACACCTATCAAAATAACCATTGGAATAATGCAATAGACTGACGACAACGCAGTATACTACCCACAATGTATTACTGATCTGTATATGTATAAAGTCTAGGTAAACGCAACACAAGGCCTGACGATTGCGTTTATCATGAAACAGAACTGTCGCCGTTGCGTGTTGACTTCAATGCCCAATTTTACATTTACTTAGGCTCTATTTCTGATATTGAGCAAATTAACCCATAAATCTAGAATACCATAAATCTATATTTTACCTTATATATATATATATATATATATATATATATATATATATATATATATATATATATTATTATGAAATGGACAATGTTAAACAGAAAATGTCTTAATATATATATATATATATATATATATATATATATATATATATATATATATATATATATATATGAAGAAATATAGCTTTACGGTGTGCTTTATTGATGGGATAAAGTGCTCAATATCAGCGATAGAGCGTATGTAAATATAAATATAAAAGTGAATATTGAGTCAACACTCAGAGAGACAGGCTGTTTCATGCTAGATGCAATCTTCAGCCGCGCGGCCTGACGATTGCGTCTAACATGAAACAGCCATCGCCTCTGAGTTTTGAATTTAATTTTCACTTTCATATATATATATATATATATATATATATATATATATTTGGTTGGATAGATGTGAGTTTGTGACCCTGGGTTTCACGCTTTAGCGATCGTCAGAGTTTGTCTATCCAACCAAATATGTTAGCTCTATCTCTGATATTGAGCGCTTTCTAATAAGTACCGCATATATAATATATAAATAATTATACATATATATATTTATTTATATTTATATACACTTTTCACACACACACACACACATATATATATATATATATATATATATATATATATATATATATATATATATGATCTGCTTCCAAGTGCTGATGAATTATCTTCTTGACTATTAACCTTGTTCCATTACAAAACTGTGGAGATTTCTCAATATCATAAGGGGTCAATTTATTTTAGGCGTCTGATGACATTGCAGGAAGATTTGAATTGGATTACTCACGGCTTGCCAAAGTGTGAATGGAAAAGTAATTCATACTTTCATTTGGAATTTCTTGGAGACGTTTCCAGTTGATGCTATCCACAGTTTTATACTTGAGATCTAATATGGCCCTCTCGCAAAGTCATTTTTAATCCATTAATCTCCATTTTGGTCTATTTTGATGTTTCCATTTCCAAACTGCAACAGCAAAGCAGCAAATCATTTTGCTTCAAGATCACCTGTGATTTTAACTCTCATGTTATTTTTCAGGCTGAGTCTTTGAATATGGCTCCAGATGTACGACTCTTTCAGGCAAGCATTGATTTCATCAGCTGTTCTTCCTGCTGCAAAGACTGGTAATGTTTGTCTAAAAACACCAGAGAATATCACAGTGAAACCTCCTATGATTTGTGGATTCTATCTAATGTCTTTGAGTATTTTGTTCAGGACCTTGTTGTGGTACGATCCACCTAATTTACGTAGTGGAGTACCGACCATATAAATATGGGTTGGTACCGGGAAGACGAGGGAAGAAGTAAGAAGAGATCCAATCCAGAGACTCTGCCCGACTGCGATTAAGTCAACCCATTCTACAGGAACAGTCTTCCCAAGAATATACCAAAACTAACTGTAAATATTGTGTACCTTTTCCTTGTTTCAATACATTTTGTTTACGTACATTTTGTGTTGTATTATTATTATTCCATGCTTATCCAAGCTTCAACAATGGCGACGAGGACGAGGATAAAAAATAGTGCTCGATACAAAAGTAGAGCATAAATATTATTATTTATTTAAAAATATGATTCCAAATCGCTACATCTTCTAAATAATAATAATATGATTCCAAATCGCTACAATCTTCTAAATAATAATAATCTATTAAATAATAGACACGAGTTAACGGTTTTTTGTAGGCATCATCAGATTTTTGGTTTGAAATAAAAACATTTATATAACTTGTTTAACAAATAGCCCAATCATCAGATTCATAGTAGAAATTATTAACTACAAACTTGCATACAACATAACACCCTTCATAATCCATAGCCCAAATTAGTAGTTTAAACACCTTATATAAAAAGATAACCCTTTATGAAGTCGTCAAAAACAAACGTTACGAAAGTTTTTCTTTTATATGCACAATTCCCTTTCATAATAAAATAAAATAAATAAATAAATCTCCATAGACAAGCCAACTTGACGAAAGCTTAATACATCTTCGTTTCATTTTTGACACCCTCACCTTCCCCGACTTGACACCTTGAAAGTATCCCTATACCGCTACTTATCATTAACACCCTACACTCGCCTACCCATTTTAGACAATTCGCCCTAGCTGTTACCATGGTGATTTTGATTTCAATTTTAAAACAAGTAAATTTCAGATATACGTTATTCCAACAAAATTTCGCTTGAAGATGGAACGGAGCCCTTTTTTAATTTCAACTCAATTTAATTTAAAGGATTATCTTGAAGTTTTCGGCTCTTGTTTTGAAACATGAGACCTCTTATGTAGCGATTTGGAATCATATTTTTAAATAAATAATTATATATATATATATATATATATATATATATATATATATATATATATATATATATATATATTGATGATGCATGTTTCATTAAATAATATCGACAAGTTTTGTCTATTTATTTTAAGTAATTTCCTTTCATATTGTCTGATAAGCTTAATAACATTATCATTGAAAGACGAAAGGAAATCACCATATTGATACACGTTTAAATCCAATCTAAGCTTTCGGCTTACATAAGACATTATCAATGACAGTTACTTTTCTATATACCAACCAATACACGAACGAAGCACCATAATGATAGTCTGTTTTTGTTGCATTAAAAATTTCAAAGCAACGACACGGAAGCGAAAATCGCGTCGCAGCTAATGACGTCATACATGACCACGCGAGTGTGAAAACGAGAAGTATTAACTATGGGAAGCCGTTGGTATAAACCAATGGCTTCTGTTATCAGTTATAAGCATTTAAGAATATTTGTGGAGATTTCGTAGTTTATTTTGTTCAGGTTAGGTTTCCAATATTTTATGTATATAGCTTCAAGAATTTTTTAGCTTTTGTTTATTGTTTTCAAGTATAGTTGTGTATTCAACAAGGATTTTCGGATTTGTGTACGCGGCCAGGCATGTTGTTTTAAATGCCTAAAAATATTAGATTATTATTCAAATGTAGAATCAAGCGTCGTGAAAGCGAGTTTGTGGTGTGACCAACAATGAATCTTAATTAATCCATTGGAGATACAATCTCCCAAAGGGCACTTGAATTTTTTAAACTATGTTGTTTTTTTTTTTGCAAATCGCTAACGATATATATATATATATATATATATATATATATATATATATATATATATATATAAACAATCTTTTGTTACAACCAACGTACAGTTTTTATTATTGTCTGTTTTTTATTATAATTTTTTTTATTATATTGTTTCCCAATTTTTGAATAAGTTGTTTCCCATCCTGATCAAATTTTTGATAAACATTACAAAAGTAATGTTATTGTTACATTTTTGTGCGAGTTTTTTTTTTTCAGATTATTTTGGACATAATCAAGAGCTAAATTCATCCGGCATTTTATTTGTGGGCCACGTTCTGGCAATTTGAAACGCTGAAACTAAAGTTTAATTATACCGATAGTGCATAAGTCGCGTATGATTTGAAAACAGTTTATCGACTGTACTGACAACACGTGCTTCTTGATTATGACATAGAATGTAGGAGGTTAATTCAGCAGTAAGATCTTGTCACTTGAATTCAATAAAGCTTGTTTACATGAGGTCTTTCTTATTAAACACGCATTTACATACTCACGCAAAAAGCATACACACACACTCACACACACACACACACACACACATATATATATATATATATATATATATATATATATATATATATATATATATATATTTTGGTTGGATAGATGTGAGTTTGTGACCCTGGTTTCACGATTTAGCGATCGTCAGACATGTCTGACGATCGCTAAAAGCCAGGGTCACAAACTCACATCTATCCAACTAAATATGTTAGCTCTATCTCTGATATTGAGCGCTTTCTAATAATTACATATATAATATATAAATAATTATACATATATATATATATTTATTTATATTTATATAAACTTTTCACACACACACACACACATATATATATATATATATATATATATATAGTGTAACCCGGATATAAGAAACCCGGATATAAGAGAAACCCGGATATGAGAGAGATTTTCTCTGGTCCCAAATTAGAGCATGTGTTAATTTATATAAAATAGACCAAACCCGGATATAAGAGAAACCCGGATATAAGAGAAACCCGGATATAAGAGACTTCTCTGGTTACACTGTATATATATATAAATTACATTCATATCTAGACGACTCATGTTATATCTACCCGACCATAGCTCAAATCGGTCTTACTTAAACACACACAAAACCTACCAACCTCCATCTGAAACATACAAGCAGAACATACAAGGATAATAGCCTCATTCACATGTAAAAATAATGGAAGCACTAATAATAAAAAAAAGGAAAAGTAAATATTTAATAAGTTAAACTACGAACACGGCCACAATGTGCTGACGGTGTTTGGAAAATAAATCATTCGTATAATTTCCATCATATACATAAATTACACACACATTCAGTTCGAAATTAAGAAATAAAAATCGTCCTTGATAATGACTAATAGAATTGCCGAAAGCGCTTCGATATGCAGGGACTTTAGACAGTTTTTACCCACTTTGTGTCCAGGAAAGAAATCACTGACGAGAGCACGACATCTATCTATCTATCTATCTATCTATCTCTCTCTCTCTCTCTCTCTCTCTATATATATATATATATATATATATATATATATATATATATATATATAAACAGAGGATGTCTGTGTGTCTATGCGTCTGTCTGTGTGATACCTTTTCTCTCAAGATCTATCCAACTGATTTTGAGCAAACTTGATGATATTTTTTAAAAATCTATAATCGATAAAGCCGATCAAAAATCGATAAATTCAACTTTTTTTCAACATACATACTTAGTTTGAACGAAATCTCAACATACATACTTAGTTTGAACGAAGTTTCAACATACATACTTAGTTTGAACGAAATCATCGTTCAAACTAAGTATGTATGTTACTTACATCATGACGAGTTCGACGGTACTTCATTTTTATTTCTATGCCATTGCGTGTAGTGAAAACCCGCGCAAAATGAAAAATCGATTTCAACACAAATTCTAAAACAAAATCTCCCTCAATGTTCAAGCAGTCTAATACAAACTCCACTCAGTTGTAGCCAACAATCAGCTGATTGTTTAACTCTGATTTAACTTGATAATTGAGTCCTCCATAGAGTGAGAATCCGCTTAAACAGAGAAAAATGGTGATTGTTACTGGTTTCTTTCTTAATTGTCGTTGATATTTCAACGAATGTTCATCAAATTTAACAATTGCTTTATAAATATATGCACTTTTTACATCCCTGGTAGAACACTGACAATCTGAATTTCAAAAATTTCAAAATAATTGTGGCCTGAAGTGGGTCTTCATGTTTCCGGTTTTAACCCTTCATGTCCTCGGCTAACTACTGCGACTACTGCTGTTATATCAATAACTGCATTAATTCAAATTTTTTTTTTTAATGAAATTACTTTAAATTAATTGAAGAAGATAGACTCTGTTATATGTAAACATGATACAGTTTTTGCTACATTCTAATTGGACGCTTTTTTCTGGTAGACTAGCTAGGTATATATATATATATATATATATATATATATATATATATATATATATATATATATATATATCCTCCCGACACATAACGACTTGTAGACGCGCCATAAAAATATCCCTCACTGGAAACTAACTAGAGGTTGACCACCAGAAGATGATGAATCTATAGATAAGAATTAACTCTCTGACAACTTAACGAAGAAAACTAGCCTAGCCACTCCCACAATAACGAATGTTATGACGGACGAGGCCTAAAAACACACGTAAACCAAAAGATAGCTTATTCCTAAAATTTCGCTTGAAGATGAAACGAGACTAAACACCTCAATTCAACTTAATTTTAATAATTATTTGGATGGTTTCGGCTCTCGTTTTTGAAACATGAGAACTCTTATGTAGCGAAGGAATCATATTTTTAAACAAAAAATATTACAATATAAGCTCTACTTCTGTATGGAGCACTGTCTTCTTAAAAATAAAAACAAAAAATACTAAGGAACTCTGGATAATGCTTTTCTATTTTCTGCATACGTGCGCACTATATATATACTTATTAAAATTAATTGTAAGATGGATTCGATGTTCGGTCCATATTACAAGAACTTTCGGTAAAAATTTACCATCCTATAGATAGGAGTACATGTTATTTTTTCTCAAGTGACATTTATGACAGAGGATGGTGAATGTTTACCGAAAGTACTTGCAATAGGGACCTAACATCTAAATCATTCACACACACACACACATATATATATATATATATATATATATATATATATATATATATATACTGGAGAAGACGAATGAATCTATCGAATCTATATATATATATATATATATATATATATATATATATATATATATATATATATATATGAAGAGAATATACTGGAAAAGACGAATGAATCTATCGATATAATCCCCAACGCTATCTTTGGACGTGTTCTTTTTATGTGGGTTTATCGTATCAAGGCTGACCCGTTAAATGATATCATGGTTTGCTATTATTCCCCGTCATTTGCTTTGAAACTAGCGGTGTTATATATTTGTCACCGTTAGCCTTTCGTTCATTAATATCCCTTTCTGTTTGCTTCTCGCGGTTTTTTTTTTATCATCATTGCTATGTATTCCGAAATTCTGTCTTTCATTTTATATTTATCCATCAGCTTTTAGCTATCGATTTATCTATTTAAAGTATCGATAAATGGTTTATCTTCCGTGTATTTGTTTGCAATCGATACCGACCGCTATTTATTTAAATTTATATCGGCGTTATTTTCTCTCGAAACGTATAGATATAATTTTATGTTTACTTTTTTCTTTTTTTTTTTTATATTTACCTGTTAGCTATCTATTTTTCTGACTTATTTTGTTGTCTTTATTTGGTGTCTGTTTTTATCAAATCATCTTCGTCACAATTTATTTATACATATTGATTTTTCCAGCTCGTTTTTAGATACTGATATGTCTATGTCAATTCTGGTTGCTCTTCGAATGTTACTGGTACCATGTAACGTAATCTTGCCTGCTTCATAACCATCACCCATTAAATTGGTCTCCCCCCTCCTGTCTTTTCTGCTGAAGAAGGTCCCTAGGTAACAAACAGGTTTAAAATTAAGTCCTGTTAAAGGACAAATGAACTTTTTTTATCGGAACAATGCCAGTGAATTAAACTGGCCATTTTAGCTATGGATACATTCAATCTAGGAGATGCAAAGCATTTATAAAAAAAGACAGACATGTGGGAACGGCAAGATTTCAACAATGGAGATTCCGTAGAAATGTAGTTCCCAAACTTTTTGTTCTGGGCCGCATTTTCAGAATAAAAATTTGCTTTCGCCTCACCAAATTTCATGTGATAAAAGTACATTTAAAAATTAAAAAAAAACAAGAAAGATATTTAAAGGGAGATAACGGAGGATTCGAAATGAGAAAATTATCATTGATAACTCTCTCCTCCAATTTGCAGACCCTAATTATTATATTCTTAGTACTTGATATAATGCAAAAATATGACAATGATAAAATTGGACAATTATTATTTATAACTATTTATACTGGGACTCATGCACGCAATTGCAAGTAATCCATAATAATATTTTTAATTTTTAAATCATATGTATTTTTGGTATATAATTTTTTGAAACACTTTATTAATCTTTGATCGTCTTTCAATCATTGCGCCTCATCTGAAATCCACTCCCCCCACCACCAATGTGGCGCGCCGCACCGTTACGCAACCACTGTCATAGAAACTAAACTTTTATCGTTGGAAACCGTTTATATATATATATATATATATATATATATATATATATATATATATATATATATATTGCACCAATTATTCGCAATAAGACCACTAAGACGCAAGGGTTTGTTGCGTGTAAGCGAATATGAGAAATACAAAAAATTATTAAGGAGAGAGAACAATAAAAGATTAGGAATTAGGAAGACAGAAGATAGCGATTGACACTGCATTTATTTATTTATTTTTTAATCACATTTGCCTATAATTCGAGAACCCGCAGGAAAAGTCCTAAAAGAAAACATGTAAAACATATCCGGTGTAACAGCAAAATTGTCTATCCCACAAAATATTTAATATCGAAAAAAACACTCCATTAATTGAGTTTATTTTTCCCATGTTTTTAAATATGACATTTAACCATCTTGTCACCAATTTTTGTAAGAATCACTGAAAGACCCGTTTGAGTTATTCATCTAAAAATAAAACTAATTATATACTATACTAAATTTAACACAACCAACATAATCACTCTTCTCTGTCAACAAGTGTTTTAGAAAACACCAACAATATATATCAGTTTAAATGTCCTTTAGGAGATTGTATCTCTGACAAAAAGGTTAGTACATATCCATAAATCTTACACTCCATTTATCGAATACCAGTTCTATTGCACAACATTTAAAGACATTCCTGTCCATCCAATATATTACACGATGAAAATAATAAAATTTTGTAACCTAGGAAAGGTTAATGAATGAGGAATAACCAAAACGGAGGTTGGAAATGAAATGGTAATCTTTATAACATCAACAAAATACAATACTCGCCAGCGGCGTGAGGTAGGTAAACCACTGCTAGTGGTAGACAACATGGCATATTACTCCCACTTAAAATTTTTCCAACGTATTTATGAGGGTTGGGACATCCGTATTAGTATTCATAGTTACGGCATATAACATGAACAACTTCAAATTCTCGAGGTCATCTGTATCAAAATCAACCAAGTGAATTTTTCACGTATTATATACGTGCTATATAAACGGCATACCCAGTCGCCATAGTGCTAAATTCTTACGAAGAGCGATACATTAAAGCACAAAATTTATTATGAGTATAGTAGCAATGATTCAAACAGCATTTGAGTCGACTAATATTTAACATGCTTTTGAAATTTACCATTTTGTAACTTTACGATTTCGGGTTATCACGCTTGGAGAGGGAAAGATTTTTTTTCATAAAAAATCGTAGCCACAATGCTTAATTTCAAAATAATTTTAGCAGAGCACGTTCGTGCGTATTTGCAAAACATTGTCACAGCGATTACTGTTAAATTAATTTTGTCTTCGCAGTTCACCCCACCCCGCAGAGGTTTTCGGAGGAGATCGAAAGTATTTGGATTAACAAAAAAATATGGCGTCAACTTTGATGAATTTCAGTTCATGCATATATATATATATATATATATATATATATATATATATATAATTGTTATATAAAAGATGAATTCCAATAACCAACAATTACTATTCTTAAAAGGTGCTCAATACAAAGTAGAGTAGATATAATTATTTTTTTAAATTTATAACATTTAAAAAATAATTAAAATATATATATATATATATATATATATATATATATATATATATATATATATATATATATATAGTTATCCACAGACAGATGTTCACTGTATCACCACTCATCCGTGTGGGTAGAAATGCGATAGATCAAAACCGGGATCGAAACTCGTCTGATTTGACATTAGTCAAAGAATCTTATCTCTAGGCTATCAGCGCACAGCAGAAAAAGTGAATTTTTCACGCATTATATACGTGCTATATAAACGGCATACCGGTCGCCATAGTGCTAAATTCTTACGAAGAACGATACATTAAAGCAGCAGCAGCCTTTGAAATTACCCTTTCTCCATAGTGCTCAATCGCTGAACGAGAGCATATATATATATATATATATATATATATATATATATATATATATATATAAATTATTATTATTAAATATAACAGACAATGAATGTTTATTATGTCTGATCATGAGCCGTTTCAATGTTCGAATGTTTGCTTTTAATTTTTGGTAAAAATAAAGACAGAAATTGTCCAACATTTCGATATTTTTTTATTGAGTTGGTCCTAAGCTTTCGGCTCACATGAGCCATCCTCTGAGTTGTTATACAGACATGAAACAACAATCACTCAAGAGAACTGGAATTGAGGGAATAAATGTCACAATATAAAAATATAAGAGACGTACAACATTTACCAGTTAAGATGTAGTTGCGTAGCTGACTATATAGACAGAACTACTTTACGGTACTAGCATACATCAGCATGTACCTAATAAAATTAGGAATGGTACATTCCAGTTGAGTGACATGGTCAAAACACGTATGGGTCTGGCATTACTGAGCACTTTATAAAAAGTCCAAATTGTGCCATCAATTTCAGCACTGACTCTTTCAACATCTTGAGTCGTGCTTGCACATTTTTTTTTCGCTTGAACGCATTAGAAGCAATTTATGGCAAGTCCATACAGCCCTCCCTCTGGAAACAGAGGGATTGTCTTTTAGGACTTGATGATATTTCCATCTAGATTGTTTCTCCTTTTGCACAATATATATATATATATATATATATATATATATATATATATATATATATATATATATATTTTGGCACTTATACCCTCGATTCCAGCTCTGTCGAATGAGGGCAAAACCAATCGGCTTTTTTTTAATCATCAAAGGTAAAATTGTCTTACTTTTTGTATTTCTTCAATATATATATACATATATATATATATATATATATATATATATATATATATATATATATATATATATGTGTGTGTGTGCTTATTAAGGTTTAAATACGCCAGACAGTATGTATTAACGGGTACTCGTATATAAAAAGTATAAATGTACGCGTATATGTGCACAGAGATACATATATTGCATCTTGAAAAAGACCTTATCAATTGTGCAATCATTGTTTACTGTGATCGAGAAGAAAAGAAAGTCGTGTGATTAACTAATTGGCGGTTTGTCCTCCTACTCGTTGCTTGCGGAGAAAACGTTTGTTCAGTTGCTCTCCTCTCAGCGTTGGAGACGATTAATTATTTTACAAGTTGATCGACTGAATGATAGCGTTCACGGAGATAAAGGGGACGCGAGTGATTCCAATTCATTGTTCCTCTTTTCTACGTTTGACTTGGCCAATGAAACTTACAAGATAAAGCAAACGTGCAGACAATAACCATGCTACTACTAATACTACTGCCACTGCTGCTATCGCTACTACTAATAATAAGAAGAGCGTGATGTGACAATGAGTTTGATTTTTAGCACAAAATGAGAAAGTATAAAGTACAGAGAAAGGAATTGAAATTAAAGTCAGAACGAATAGGGCCATATTAGAAAAAAAGAAAGAGGAAGAAGACTTTATAAGGATCGGGATGAATGAGAAAGGGTGAGAGTGAACAATGATTGGATGAGGAGGAGGAGGAGGAGAAAGGGGAAAATCACGAGGTGAGTTGACTTACAATCTGAAAACAACTAATATATGTGAGGAATGATCACAAATTAAGAAAGAAAATAAAGAAAGGAAGAGTCGAGTAAGAAGAAGAAGAAGAAATGAACAATTGAGTAAGAAGAAGAAGAAGAAGAAGAAGAAGAAGAAGAAGAAGAAGAAGAAGAAGAAGAAGAAATGAACAATTGAGTAAGAAGAAGAAGATGAAAAAGAAGTAGAAGATTGAGTAGGAGGCAATTTGACTTACAAGAAAAATATATGTGTGGAATAATCACGTGAAAGTTTAATTAGAAGGAGAAGGGGGAAATATAATGGAGAACAACCATAACAAAAAAGTACAATAATAATAATAATAATAATAATCGGAAAAGGAAAGAAGGAGAAGGAGGAGGAAAACAAGAAGGACCAGGAACAGTCTGAGAAGCTTACTTAAAACAAGAAAAACAAATATATGCAGAAAATAATCATAAATTAATAAAATGTAAATAATAATAATAATAATAATAATAATAATAATAATAATAAGAAGAAGAAGAAGAAGAAGAAGAAGAAGAAGAAGGAGACAGAAGGAGGAGGAGCTGAAGAAACGAGAAAATAAAAAAACAAAAAAAACAAATATGGAATAGTGTACTGTGAAAATAAAACGGGATAGAATGTTGTTGTTCTACGGAGATTTTATCTATTAAAATATAATTTAAGAAAATGATTGATGAACGTCTTGTTTATATAATTTTTAAATACTCAGCAATCTTACAAATGTTGATAAATAATCTCCGAAATCTAATTTTAGGAACGCTGACATTGAATTTACTGTAGTTATTGCTCTTATTTTCTGATTTTGTCCTGTATGGTCGACCATACTTTCAGACAGAGGCACGTTATGTAATATTTTATATACATGAAAAAAATTAAGCAATATTTTTTAAGATCTTGAAGTGAAATACTTTGTTTTAATCTTTTCAATTTTTGATTAGTAAATTTAGTTTCTACTTACTAACAATATCACGTAACTGGATGGATGTAATGCAGAATTTTAACATTTATATAATATAAATTATTATGAATAAAACTGAAAAAATAATAAAAGCAATTCATTAATCATCGAAAGTTTCTTATTTTTTTAAGACAGTAGTATCCTGACTAAATCTTATTTATAAAAGCAATTAAAATTGTTTCTAGTTAAATAATGTAAGTTTTATTCCATTTTTTTATTTTATTTTATGATTTGGAGCACATATTCGAGAATTAAGAAGTATTTTGAGGAAAATGTTGATTTTCTTTCTCCACTTGGTCCGGCTTTTAACTAATAAAAAATTTCTGATGAAAATTTAATTTCTCGAAATTTCATGAAATTAAGTTTGTGGGGATAACATATCTAAAAAAAAAATATAATTTTACCATAGTTTTCTCAAAATGAAAATTTCAAAAAATAATTTAATTAATTTGTCATTACGTCATGAAGTTTTCATTAAAATCTAACAATTATTTGATTTTTGCAAAAACTTCCAAATCAATGGTTTTTTCACCAAAAAAAAAAAAAAAAGCAAAAAGACACTAATCGTAATTATTTGGTCGACCGCTGACGAAAACAAAACAATATTTTTAACTCAAATTTCGAACGTGCTTGAAAGGATTAAAAAATTAATAAAATAATACTTTGGTCTTGCTTCTTAATAACAACATGAACATTACGAAGATAAATCTTTGTTTTTATTAAGTTTGGCACCTTTTTTCATCATACTATACTGTTCTTAAACGATAATAATAATAATAATAATAATAATAATAATAATAAGAAGAAGAAGAAGAAGAAGAAGAAAAAGAAGAAAACGGTGATGAAGAAGAACAAGGAGATGAAGATGATGAAGAACAAGAAAATTCACTACCTAGCGTACATACCTTCATATATATATATATATATATATATATATATATATATATATATATATATATATGACATTATTTATATATGACATTATTTATGTTTATACGTTCATTTTATAGATACAAATATTTAAGTAAATGCTCTGTTTATAATAAACAGTATTAACAACATTTACCGGCCTGAATGTCCGATAAATTTTCATAGAAAATATGTGTTCTCCGACCTGTATCCTATACGGAACCGTAATATAGCTTGATGTGCCTTAACCTATTGTGCCACAGAGGAGCGTTCGGTTAGCAAGGTCGATTTTACTGATTATAAACACAATTCTCCATGATTTTCTCTCATACATTCATATCTGCTCAATACGTATCCAAATGTAAACAAATGACGTCACACATTAAGAAATGGACAAAGTCAGACAATTATTTTTAAGACATTTTATGTTTATATATATATATATATATATATATATATATATATATATATATATATATATATATATATATCCAAATGAAAGAAAGACAAGGAGTAAAAATCCACTGATCGTAGCATTTACTTTTAAAAATGTGCTCAATACAAATTAGAGCAATGTATTTGTTGTGGCTTCCGTGTTGAAATCCTGTACCAATAAATAACAAATGCCAGGAATGAATATATGAAAATAATGTATTAACGTAATAATACAAACTGGTAAAGCAGGTTAGTAGTTCCAGGAATACGGGTTAGTAGCAAAATATATATATATACAGTCTTTGGTATTGAAGTATCGCTGTATGACTTCTTACTGAGTCTACGTGCTCGCTCACTGTGACTCCTACAACGCTGTTACCTCACCCTCACTCTTCCGGTTACCTACAACATTTTACTCAGTCACTCTGGACTCGACTCTTCGGTCTTGAACTGTCTTACTCTTGCAGTAGTATATGTATATACTGGGTGAGTCCATTTGTGTAAAAAAGGGGAGAACCCCTCAACAATATTATTATATTTTTATTATAAGAGATTATAATAAAAACATTTTTGAAATCGCTACAAAAAAGCTTTTATGTTTCGAAACTATTATTGTACTTCTTCAGGCGATGGTAAATAACTGTCGCACGTGTGTGTGAATAAATGAAGAGAATATGTTGGAAAAGGCGAATGAATCTATCGATATAATAATGAAAGCTATCTTGGGAGATCAGAGTAAATTAATAAATCATGCACTTAATAAATATATAACATTTTTCGCGTCAAAGAATCCAACTAACGTTATATGTTAAGAAAAGGTTTAATTACCAAAAGCAAAAACTAAAAGAGAAAGAAATTATGCACTGCGACAAAAATGCAACCTTGCAAACAGAGTATGGGAGGTGGGACTCGAGCAACAGAAAAATCATTTGGGAGCAAAATTGTTTCTTAATAAATAACAAAATTAAGACACGCTGGCAATGTAATGACGAGATATAAATGTTTAAAAAAAAACACAGCACTAAAAAAAATGAGTAGCAAGCTAAATAAAAGATATAACTAAAACGGTATTTATAAACAGTGTTATTCAGAAAGCAATAGAATAAAAAAGAAATCAGATAAATCAATCAAAGGCATATAGAAGAAAAGGTTAAAAACAATACATTATGGTTCAATTGAAACGGAAGATATTTGACACATGTTGTGGACGTTCAGGAAAAAAAAAAACAATTATGAAGTAGCCGCTTAACCTGAATAACAATATACATGACATTGAAGACGATCAATGCTGTGAGATAAAAAGGTTGTACAGAAAATAGTCATCTAGAATTGATGACTTTTTGGTGAGGATATCCACTTCGATTCCAAGAAAACGAGACGAAAATCCCTACAAATGTGAGCAAGTATTCATGTGTGGTTGAAGAAAGCAAAAAAAAAAAAAAAAAAAAAAGAGAAAAGAAAACCACACAACAGCGATCCGATGAGATGACAAAATAAGAAAACATTTGTATCAATAATTACAAGCCTATATCGAGTATAAATACAGCGCGGAAAATTCTCAGGAATCAACGTAAAGAAGAAATAGATTACTGGACAGAAAGCTGAGGAAATGGTCCCAGAGAAAAGAAATGGTATCGGAAATATAAAAACAGTAACTACAGGATGCCAAGTAAACAAGCGGAAACTTCTGCAATTGCTTGATTCTCGTGCCCCCGTTCTGCACATCGCTTTTGGAGCTCATCCTTTTAATGATGACTATACATTCTTGTCTTCCTTCTGAATTCAGTGCTTTTTTATTGGGCAACCTGTAGAATATTGCGAGCTGACTATATACGCTGCAGATTAGTGAAAGAACTGTTTAATCACGTGGATTTGTCACCAAAGAAAACCTCTAATCTCGCAGTACTCTGCCCAGGTTTTGGAATGCATCCTTGCCGATCGCATTCCGTCTTCGGATTTCAACATCACACATACCGTCTTCTGTCAAAGCACTTCCCACATATTCAAACTTCCACACCTG
>CAHIKZ030000854.1:1362500-1415000 GCA_903632075.3 Acanthosepion pharaonis | reverse complement strand
GCCACTACGGGAATCCTCTTATTTACCTGTAGATTGACACTGGTCACTCCCCTGCTGGTCATGCTCCTTCCGTCAACTCCCAGTACATCCGCCCTATGTCCATTCGGTGGGCCACAAACCGAACTCTTTAACAAGAGACGGTGTGCATCCTGAATCAACCAATGCGTTACGCTTCACTCCGTTGATGCACACGCGCATCACTGGCAGGTTAGTTCTCACATTACTCGGGGCGAGAGTAGCGCTCACATCTCGCCCCTGTTTCCTTTTTACGTGCTAATACTCTTAGAAAAATATATGAATCTTCTTCTTCTCCCACCAGCTATGCGTAGATAGCAGAACAGACCGAGTTCTATAGCCTTGAATGGCAAATGACCAGAAAGAAATGGCAACCAACTGCGGGGAAAAAAAACTCTCCATCGGCCGTCACGTATCGAAAGATACATGATCGCCTTAGCGTGTTGCGCTCATAGTGAACTGCAATGGATTATTTAATGCTGACAAGATATTTATTGCTGGTAATAATTTTTCAAAAAAATATATTCCTGGTAATATATTTTTTTTTTTCAAAAATGTATCGCTGGTAATAGTTTTCCCCAAAAATGTATTTGCGGGTAATATTTTTTTTTTCTTTCAAAAATGTCTTGCTGGTAATATTTTTTTCAAAAATGTCTTGCTGGTAATAATACAGGGTGACAAAAAAATGGGAATTTTTGAAGTGTGCATTGCCAGACATGAGCAAGTGGCAACACTGCGAGACAGTGACCTTGAGCAAGTAAACATTTCGCCATTTAGAATTCAAGATGAAATTCACAGTATCCCAGCTGAGATGTTGCAGCAGTCAATGAGGAATCTCAACAGCAGATTTCAGGAATGCATTTTGTTGTGGTAGGATCCACCTAATTTGCACAGTGGAGTACCGACCATATAAATATGGTACCGGGAAGACGAGGGGAGGAATCAAGAGATTCAATCCAGAGACTCTGCCCGGCTGCAACTAAGTCAACACATTCTCCAGGAACGGTCTTCCCAAGAATATACAAAAGACTATATGTAAATATTGTGTACCTTTCTTGTTTCAATACATTTTGTTCTAAGTACATTTTGCGTTGCATTATTATTCTATGCATTAGTCAAGTTTCAACACATTCGTACAGGAGGACGCCATCTACAGGACGTAATTTTTAAAAATGAAAATTCCATCATTGTTTCTTAAATGGCATTTTTTAAGGTTTCAATTACTATGCATAAAATATTGTTCTTCCATCACTGATGGTTTTATTGGATTGTTAAAAAGTTCCCATTTTTTCGGGCCACCCTGTATTTGCCTTCAAAGATTCATTGCTAGTAATATTTTTTTTTACAAAAAACGTATTACTGTATTAAATCCTTTTTTTACACTTTCATAGTGTTTTGGTCCCAGTTAGATGAGGTTAAGTATTTGCTCAAAGCTGGGACCCTAACAGGTGCTACCACCCCGGGTCAGGGAGGACCTGGGAACACCAGCAATTAAGAGGTTGTTCCACGCTCCTCAAAACCTCCTGATTAGAGGCATTGCTGTTGGATGTAATTTACCGTCTTACCCAGGACGCGGATGTAGTTTATCGTCATACCCAGGACGATATACGATTGAAGAGATGATGAAAAGCGCTTAAAAATCGACCTTACCTTACCGTCCGTAAGTGAATATTTTACTCTTGTCAAAAGCAGACTATAGGTTTTTCATTATGTCATCCTGCTGAAATGATAACTGGTCTTGTTTCACTTTGCGTCCTATTTACGTCAACTATGATTCTCAACAAGAACACAGCTGTAAATAAACTCTCAGGAAGACTACGGGCGGCGGCGGCGGCTCCGGAGTACAATGTACGTAATTGTAGCGAAAATGTTCTCCCTGTCCGGATAATCTGAGACGGATGACAGTAAAAGGTCAAGAAAAGTTAAAAAGCCAGCTAGCGGCCCAGGCGAAAATAGTCGTGGATCCAAAGACTTTTTTGGACATGTCAATCTTGGTTGCTAGACTGTGATTAGTAATGTTAGAGGTGACCATTCCTTGCAACATATACCAAATAATACGATGTCTGACCGTCTGTTTACCAGTCGCTGCTTTCCTCCTTAAATATAAGCATTATCTATCTATCTATCTATCTATCTATCTATCTATCTATCTATCTATCTATCTAACTAACAGTGGCCGTTTTACAATGACACTAACGAAGCTTAATCTTCAAACTCCCATAATCCCAGAGGAGTTCTTAAAGTAGACTTATGAGTGAATTCTTCACGGAAATGTTTGATATTGACTAATTCATTGTTTCGTTGTATACGGTTTATCAACCTCTTGTTTCGTTTTATATGACTTATCAACATCTTGTTTCATTTTATACAAAACCAACCTCTTGTTTCGTTTTAAACATCTTATCCAACTCTTGTTTCGTTTTGTACCGATTATCCACTACTTCTTTCGTTTTATACGACTTATCAACCTCGTGTTTTGTTTTATACCGATTACCAACACACTGTTTTGGTTTTTACGGTTTATCAACCTGTTGTTTTGTTTCATATGGTTTATTAAGCTCTTCTTTCGTTTTATACGGTTTATCAAGCTCTTGTTCCATTTTATACGTCTTACCAACCTCTTGTTTCGTTTTACAGATCTTCTAAGACTCTTGTTTCGTTTTATACCGATTATCAACACCTTGTTTCGGTTTTTACGTTTTATCAATATTTTGTTTCGTTGTACACAGCTTATCACGTTCTAGTATCGTTTTTTTTTTTACCGATTATCAATCTCTTGTTTCGTTTTATAAGGTTTATCAACCTATTGTAACATTTTATACGGCTTATCAACCTCTTGTTTCGTTTTATGCGGAATATCAACCAATTATTTATACCGATTATCAACCTCTTTAAAACAAAAAAAAATATTAATTTTTAAATTTTAAGAATAATTTTTGGAATAATATTACACTTAGCGATACAAGTCTTGTTAGTCAATCCATAGCTGTGGGGGGAGACGAGAAGAATATTCGCACGTAAGTAATTATGAAAAACTCAACGAGAATTAGAACCGCCTCTTTGATTAAGAATTCAGCTTTCACTGTCTTCTCAGTACAGCGTAATTTTAAACGAAGTTTATGACACAGACACGTACATCCGCAGAATTAAAAATAGCTAATACATAAATTTAAAGATATCCCCCAGGATATAGACAATCATGGTTCTCTATATATTCCTGGGATTTTTTTTTATGATTTCTTAATTACAATATCAATTTGGAAAAGATAGTGAAGAGTTTTTTGTTGCCATAGTTATGAATGTCGTGAATTTCGTTTTTCTTAGACTGGTTGCTATTCAAGTTTAGATCGTATACTGAGTTTTAACTCAGAGCAGCTTGGATGAGATGAAATCGATTCATGCCTTTTCCATAGATATTTCCGCGAAAGTGAATGCAAAAGACTATACGATTCGATTTTATATCGATTATCAACCTCTTGTTTCGTTTTTTAAGTTTTATCAACCTATTGTTCCATTTTATACGGCTTATCAACCTCTTGTTTTTCGTTTTATGCGGAACATCAACCACTTATTTATACCGATTTTCAACCTCTTTAAAAGAAAAAAAATATTAATTTTTAAATTTTAAGAATAATTTTTGAAATAATATTACACCCGGCTCACAGAATCCAATCTCTGCGTCGATAACCGTTACAGTACCTGTAATACCTATATTTTATTTAGGCCAGCTTATTATGACGCGATCAAAGAGAAGAAAAAATATTTGGCATTATTTTCTAATCAGGTGTAGTTTCGCAAACCATTTTTTAAACCGACTTTACCTGAAGCAAGACATTAAAGCCACTAAGACACAAGGGGGTTACTGGATGTGGAAGAATTAGAAAACAGAAACGTTACTAAGGAGCGAAAACAACAGAATAACAATCAAGATTACAGTAGATATCGATTGACATAGCATTTAGATTTTAGAAGATTAAAGTTAGCTGGAATGCATAGAACCGGAATGGAATTTCACAGGCGAGAAGTGCGAGAAAAGAAAAATGTTAGTATAGAACTTATATCTAACTCAACTCTAAACCGATGAGATCTTGTCTCCTGTCTCGTAGTTTATTCAAAAGTATGCGTACCATTGCGAAGAGCTCATCCGAACAATTGCCATGAAAGTAATTATATAAAAGGCGAAGGGAGGCAACTTTATGACTAAAGTAAAGTGACTAAACTAAAGGGCCAGTAATATTGCTCGTTCTTCTTTGGATTTTATCAAAGAGCTCAAGGTAAATAGCAGGGACACCGGCTGAAATGAGCCTACATGTTCATCAGTAAAGGGATGAGCCCAAGATGCGATTTGCAGGCCGAGAACACTAAAATCAAGCAGGTGCAGAAGTTTAAATATCTGGGAAGCGTTTAAACAGAGGACGGCAAGTGCGACACTGAGATCCGTAGATGTATTGGGATAACAAAGGACGCATTCCAAAAGCTGGGGAGACAGGAGGATCTCTTTGGTAACAAAGAAAAGAGTATTGAGCTGCTACGTGCCATCTGTCCTCTTTTACGGCAACCAATGTTGGCCGGTCCCTTCAAAGATGAAGAGGAGACTCGAGGCAACGGAGATGTGGTGCTACAGAAGGATACTGAGTATATCATGGGCCGAGCGTGTGAGCGACGATGAGGCTCTGGAGAGGATGCAAATAAGGGGGAGTCTCATACTTAACACCAGGAAGAGGCAGCTGGAGTTTATGGGACACGTAATGATAAAAGAGGCCCTGGAGAATCTGATACTCACAGGTCGAATGGAGGGTAAGAGAAACAAGGGAAACCAACGACATGGTGGGCAAGTGGATGACAGAACGTGGTCTGGGGGAGGTGGCAGACGGATAAAACTTATTGAGAGCTGCAAGCGATAGGAAGAAGTAGAGAGCCATGTTCGCCTGCTCCCCGAAAGGACACGACACATTAAAAGAAAGAAAATAAGATAGATTTGGAGATAAAATTGTTTAGCATGCCACAGTGAGTCAACTTTCTTAGCAGTTGACCTGGCAATGGATGCAATATCGTTTTTTCCACGTCATGTCAACCAAGAACCATAGAGCGATAAGGCTCAAGGAGTCGCTTCATGTGGGTTAGCATCTGCCATACTGATGGAAGGCAGAATGAATTCTCTCAGATTATTAATAGAGAGAAGTTTAGTTTTGGGAGGCGTTAAAATTAACAGGCTATCGTTTGCCCCAGTTAACAACAGACCGAAAGTCGTTTTGCACATCAGCTGCCAATTTTACTATCGAAACACGGGTAAATTGTTTGTGTCATCAGTGTAGATGCCAATTTGTCTTCTAATTAGGATTGAATTCCAGCGTCTGACAGTTTCTCAAAGCATAAGTTTGATAATTGATTCCATTCTTTTTTCAATGACTCTAAGAGGCTCCTTTTCGTTTTTTTTTTTATTTTAATTTTTTTATTTTTTTTATTTTTTTTTTGTTAAGTTCACCCATGCTAATTCTGGGAGTGGCTTCAAATTTTTGAACCGTAGTGCCTATGCGTGCGCGTGTAGGCATAGTGCAATGCTTAGCAGATTTTTCTCACTAGATCCATTATGAAAATAATGGGTTCGATCCTCACAGGGTCCTCTTTATTCCACATCTTGTTACTAGATCACGTTTTCAAAATGACTTCTTCAGATAAAATAATGTTTTCTTTTTGGCTTTCTTTTTTTTATCGAGGGAATCATATATAAATAACAAGAGGAGAAGGAGGAAATAAAACCGATATTGATGATGATTCTATATCTATAAAGCACTCAACAATACAGGGTTGCTTAGCTTAAAATTAAAATTATCTGGCGTATGTTGTGTATAGATGCACAAACCTAGTCGGCCACATTCACCTTAATAACAGATTCATTGTTTATCGCTATCACTTCAAAGTATTCCAAGTTGTAATACCAGTAGTATTACATTATTTACATTATACCGACTGTTATCCTCATCTTCATTGCCATAATCATAACTTTTCGGCTGTTGTACGCTCCGGCCATCTTCAGGTGATTGGTTCACCACATCTGTAGTCTGGTACTGAACCCCCAACTCTTTGGGTCTAGTCACTGAATCCAACCAACGCTTTGGCTAGTCGGGTTAAAGGGAAATAAACGAGAGACATGAAAGAGGCATGGCATGTGGAACTAGAACAATCTGCCCCCGGTGGACGAAATAAAGGGTTCGGTTCGAAATTCCAATCACCTGAAGAAGGCCGGAGCGTACAGCGGCCGAAACGTTGTGAATATGTCAAGAGATATAAGGAAAAACCGCCCGAATAATGCAAATAATGGTAAGTAATCATAAAACCTCATCTCAAAGATAGAGACAGATAATGCAATTGTATTATTACGAAAGCTGACGTCCTATACGAATTCGGGTTTATATGTAACTTAGCAGATTCATAAACTTCTACACTCTCTATGCATTGTCTCCATAACAAATTATTAACTTTTTTTTATTTAGATATTTTATAGAAGTTTAGCCCTTGTTCACTTTTTAGGATTGGGATGCCGGCTCCTTCTAAAAATGCATATTCTTTCATTCAGCCGAAACCCTCCTCCTTAAGAAAATGACACGTTTGTTTTGGATTTTTGCTTGACGTTTCTCTTCTAAGAACAGAGTTAATCAAGAGAAACACACCATTTAGTTTTGCAGCATTATTATTATAGATAATATAATTGTCTTCAGTGTCAAGATTCTTTTCCGACATATGGGAATATAAAACACCTCCAAACTTAACTAAAAAATAAATAGCTGTAAGAGCTGTCAATGCTTCCATTAACCACTGACATTACGACACCGTTTACCTCATAAAAGATATCGCTTCAAGATAGCTAAGTCTTCTACGACCTTTTTAGTATGAAAATCCAATCACTGTGGCCAATTTCTAACTGCCAGCAAAAATCTTTTGTTTGCAATAATTTATTTCTCATTTTGTACAATCATTATTCTTTAATTATTCTACTCTCGACGCATTACTATCTTCCATCTTTTACACTGTTTTCCAATGATACGCTTCCCATTTCTATAATATGTATTGGTAGGTTTGGTTATCGTCCGGTTCAAACTTATCCCGGTCTTTTGAACAGGAATAAAGGTTTAACTCGTTTCCTAATGAGAACTAGGTTTCCGGTTTCTACTAAAGTCTACTTGTAACGTTTTCACTTGAACTCTGGAAATTTGTTTTACTAATGATTCAATTTTATTTTCCACCCGAATTCGGGGAGAAAGGTTTGCCTGTCGCCTTGTTCATACGTATCCGGGCCTTTTAAAGAGGTGTAGAGGATTATCTGTTGTCTCCTGCTCAGAACTGGGTTTCCGATTTCTACTAAAGTCTACTCGCAACATCTCCACCTGAACTATGGAAATTTCATTTATTAATGATTCAGTTTTAATTTCTACCCGAATTGGAGGAGATAGGTGTGCCTATTGTCAGTTACATTCTCCCAACTCGTATTTGGACCAGGAGATTGTTGATCGCTTGTTTCGATGTTAAGGAGTGGGTTTCGGGTTACTTCTGAAGTCTATTTCAAGTTTATACTTCTAAAGTCTTTTCCTAATATCTGACATTATTTATCAATATTTTATTTCCTTTTTCCTCTTCTTCTCAACAGGATTGGGTAGGTTCGCCTATTGTCCAGTTCACACTCCGTTGCTACTTTGGCTTGATATCTACAAGGAAAATATCTCCAGCTTACAACTCCTGTAACCCTTCCACCCCTGTGTCCTCGTGACGTTATAGCCTTACCTCGGAAGAAAATTTTTTAAAAAAAAAGGATGTTTTATATCTTTAAAGAAAACTTTAAGAATTTTAATACATTTAGAATAAAATTAGAACAGGTGTTATTTTCCGAAAGACCTTTTTATAGAATTTTTCGACATTTGGAATTTTCAGTCGTATATTTTTTTTTCGTTGTAATTTCAGTTAGGTTCATTAATTAGAAAAGAAATGTCGAAATTTCTATTAGATTCTATTAATTAGTTTAATTGCAGTATAATTTTAAAATACAATTTTATTTTGGTAAAGAATATTTACGTCTGATTTTAGGTAGATTTGTTTTTTTTTCTCATGTAAACACAGTTTGACAAATAACTTTCACATTTCTTCACTTGCTCTCTCTCTCTCTCCCTATCTCTCTCCCCCTCTCCCTATCTCTCTCCCTCTCTCTCTCTCCCTCTATCCCTATCTCTCTCCCTCTATCCCTATCTCTCTCCCTCTCTCTCTCCCTCTCTATCCCTATCTCTCCCTCTCTTTCCCTCTCCTTCTCTCTCTCCCTCTCTCTCCCTATCTCTCTCCCTCTTTCTCCCTCTTTCTCCCTCTCTCTCCCTCTATATCTCTCTCTCTCTCTATTATGTTTGGATAAATTCTTATGAAAATTTGCTCAACTATTTTGTGTCATTGAATAATTTTTTTTTTTTGAATGTGTGTTCAATTTATTGAAATTTCTCAGCTCAATTAAAATCTGACAGCATTTAATGAATAAATACTTGTCGTTAATGATGAGGCATACTTGTGTATTACTCAACACACAAAAAGCTGACCTGTGCTTTATATTGTAACTACGCTGATCAAACATTAGCTCCAGGTTCTGGGAGAAGGTACAAATCTCTCTGGAATGATCAACAGTTTGAACAAGCCTCACATCCTCGGTCACGATGACTTGTTGCTTCGTGTTAGCACGTCAATTGACGGTTTGCTCATAGTTCCGTCTATCTTATTTCACTTACAAGGCTTGAATCACAATGTGATATGGTGTCCAAGCACTTTCCAAAGGTGAAGCACGCCATGATGTCCTCCCCAGTCGGATAACAACAAGAAATGAGCTTTCTAACATTTCGTCCATAGGGAGATGAGAAGACGTGTTTCATGGTCGGAAAGTTAACGTTTTAACCAGTCAGCCACGCGTCTGATGTAATTTCAACTGTTGCCGGTGTATGAGAACTAATTAGTTATTTAAGTAGGACGAACTGTATTATTATTATATTTTTATTTTCTTTGATTTCTGGTGTTTACACATTTCTTTCCGAGTTCCACCCAGGGACCTATGGTCAGAGATGGCGTCATGACACTTTCCACTGACTTCAAGGAATCCCTTCAATTAGTCTACTGCCATCTTTTCCAACCAGTCCAACTACAACAGGGATTGTTGATGTTCCCATATGCCACATTTTCGAGATTTCTATTTCAAGGTCCCTGTATTTTGACAGCTTTTTGAATATCTTCAAAGATATATTGCAGTCAGCAGGGACTGCCATATCAATAAGGAGGCACTTGTTTTGTTTGTGGTCTTTAATAACAATATCTGGGCGGTTGGCTTTGATTGTTCTGTCAGTGTGTATTGCGTAGTCCCATAGAATTGTAACAGGTCCTATCTCCGTAACCGGGTCTGGGTGATGTTTATACCATTTTCTTTCAATTTCCTTCCCGTAGAAGTTGCAGATTTTCCAGTGCAGATATTGACCCACTTTGTCATGCCGGGTTTTATATTCAGTGGGTGCCAACATCGTGCAACCTGATACAAGATGATCAATCGTTTCTGGATATTTATCACAGAATCTGCATTTTAGGCGAACACAATATTTTAGCATATGTGCTTGATAATTCCTAGTTAACAAGCATTGGTCCTGTGCAGCAAGGATAAAACCTTCAGTTTCAGCTTTCAACCCTGCACTACGTAGATTATTTTTATTATTATTATTATTATTATTATTATTATTATTATTATTCTCTTTTTTTTCTTCTATGTGCCACGCTCATTTAGGACAGGAGCGATTATGGCTTTTGCTCATTTACCAATACATTTGCCATTATTCCATTAAATAATCTCTAGTACCATTACTTTTGAATTTTACCATTACATTTGCTATTTTACCGTTGCATCTAACCTTTTAACATTACAGTTGCCCTTTTATTACTACATTTGCCATTTTACCATTACATTTTCTATTTTACGGTTACATTTCTCATTTTACCATTACATTTTCCATTATAACATTACTCTTGCAATTTTATCATTGCATTTGCTATTTTACCATTATATTTGTTATTTTACCATGACATTTGCCATTTTACCATTTTTATTTGGTATTTTACCATTATGTTTTCCATTTTACCATTACATTTTACAATATACCATTATATTTGCCATTTAACCATTGCATTTACTATATTAACATTATATTTGCCATTTTCCCATTAGAGTATCCATTTTACAATTACATTTACTATTTTTACATTACTCTTGCTATTTACCATTACATTTTCCCTTTTACCGTTACCGTTTTTATTTTACAATTAGATTTGCCCTTTTACCATTAAATTTGTCATTTGTGCCATTACTTTTGTCATTTTGTCTTCGAGTCACTCAGTCAATCTCATCACTTATATTCCTCGCTCTTTCAACATGCTTCTCCAACATGACGCATCACTGAAATTTAAACGCTCAATTTCTAATTGGAAGTATATATTTCTTTGTAGCTTTCTTGAAAACTTCATCGTATTTCGCATTTTATGTCCATAGTATTCTCAGTATTCGTCGATAGCGGCACATCTTTACCGCTCAAAGTCATCCCTTCATGTGCGAGTAAGAGATTAGATTTTACCTAGATTTAAAATACTCTTTTCTTTTTTTTTTTTCAAACTATATTTCACTACATGTCTTAAGATGCCTTCGAGAAGCTAAGCACATTGCTAAGCTTCTGGGAGGCGTCAGTCCCTAGAAAAAGTAAACAAGGATTCTTTTATACTAATGTTCACCGAATACAAAACCAAAAGCCACTTGAGTTAGAGGGTCACTGTAGCCGATGGTATAAGTTTCTGAAAGGTATCTATCTCTAGTAAAAAAAAAATGTAAAGAAGGATTCTTTTATACTAATTTTAGCCGAATACAGAGCCCAATGCCACTCGAGATAGACGGTCACTGTAACAGGTTGTATAAGCTTCTGAGAGGCATTTATCTCTAGTAAAAAATGTAAACAATGTTTATTTTATACTAATGTTCACCCAATACAAAACCCAAAAGCCACTCGAGGTAGAGGGTCACCTTAACGGGTTGTATAAGCTTCGGAGAGGAATCAATCTCTAGTAAAAAAAAAAAAGTGTAAACAAGGATTCTTTTATACAAATGTTCACCGAATACAAAACCAAAAGCCACTTGAGTTAGAGTAGGGGTTTTCAAACTGTGGTCAGCGGACCACAGGGGGTCCGCAAGGACAAGATAGGTGGTCCGTGGACAGCAAAACGTTTTTATGGGTGACGTGCGACTTATAAGCGCTTATAAGTAAGTTATGAAAATATGATCAGGAAATAAATTCATTCAATAAACTTTCATAGATTTGATATACTAATATAATTTGTGTCTTAAATTGATAAAGATAATGGATTCTATTCATGCAGAGAAGGAACCAAAGGATTTGAATTTTGGATCTATTTTGTGATTTCCGGCTTTATCATTGGCTGTTAGGCGTCACATGTGCAAATCTTCAAACGGGAGACATTTTGCGAGTAGAAGTGCAAGGCTGTTGGACGAGTAAGCAAGTAAGCAGGATTTTCGGCACTAATCAATCTGAAAAACAAATACAAATCCAGACTTGCTCCAGAAAGTGACTTACGTGTATGTGTATCAGTAATATCGCCAAGAATTGACAGTTTGGGCAAAGCCAAGCAAGCACGTCCTTCTCACTAAGTGTGTATTAAAAAATCCTGTGTGTGTAATTGGCAATGAAACTATTTGTTAAATACTATTACTGTTTTCATTTACATGTAAAATTATTAGGTTGGTGCAAAAATAATGATGGACAATGTCGTTTTTTGACGTTAAAAATACGTCAAAAACGACATTATTACGTCATTATTTTTGCACCAACCTAATAATATTTTAATATAACAAAATTTAATTTTGTTACATTTTGCAGCAACATGCAGCATTAATTTATTTGAACACTTATATCTAAAAAAAGCTTTAAACCAGCTTTTATTGCATTTAATGCAAAATTATATGTTATATTCAGCAAATATTTATGTATAAATTTCATAAGCGTTTATAAGGGGGTCCCTAAGGTAAATCCTGAAATATAAAGGGGTCCGCAAGTCTAAAAGTTTGAAAACCCCTGAGTTAGAGGGTCACTGTAACCGGTTGTATAAGTTTCTGAGAGGCATCTATCTCTAGTAAAAAAAAATGTAAACAAGGATTCTTTTTTACTAATGTTCACCCAATACAAAGCCCAAAAGCAACTCGACGTAGATGCCCTATGTGTGGAGTTGCATAAGCGTAAGAAAATTCAAAAGAAAAGTTCAGTTCATGAGTTTATGTAGGGATGATAAAGGTTAGCTGTAGATTTGAAAGAGATCAAAATAGTAGTGATTGGGAAAAATACTTTTGGGAGTTTGTTTACAAAGTAGGAGTTCTTGAGAAGAAGCTGTCTGATTTGAACTAATGTGAAAAACGCAGCCATCATGATAGGTGAAGTTTCAGAGTCTGATCTGCCCGTGGTGGAATGTTACGGGTTTGGTTTTGAACGTATTACAAGCCAATCATTCTCCTATTGAGACTGGTGGGCTACTGAAATACGTATACTTATTAAAAATAAACTTCTATGGTCCCTGATCAAATAAATGCCAGGTAGTTTAACTGTTCTTGGAGCCGAAATCTGAAACAGCAAGCCGAGTTCATATTCTTGTCTCCGCTCTTACGTTCACTTTTGTACGAATGTTCTCGGGTGATATATTATTACATATTTTCTCTTACCAATTGTTAATTAAATAGCCCTATAGAGTGGGCGAACGCTGAGTCTAGAAAAAAGATTCCTAATCTTTTATCCTTGTCCGCACCCACTTTCAAACCACCAACAAGTTCTCATACCCACTTCTAGAATTGATGAAAAACAACATTAATCACATGCGTAAATAAAATAAAAAAATACTGCGTTTCTTTTAATGTTCATTCCCATAAATTACAACAAAAATGCATCACAAAACCCCAGATTACTTTCTGTTATAAACCGTACCTATGAACACTAACAGATATGTTAAATCCCCATAAATACGTTGGACACTATTATAAGTGTGGGGGGGAGGTAATATGCTGTCATAGTAGTCCATTACTAGCAGTGGTTTTCCTATTTCACGCCGCTGGCGAGTATTGTTTCGTTGGTGTTATAAAGATTACCATTTCATTTCTAACCTCCGTTTTGGTTATTCCTGATTCATTAACCCTTCCTAGGTTACATCACAACGAAAAGGCATTGGAATGTAATTTTTTCCTTGGAAAAGGCATTGGAATGTAATTTTTCCTGTGATGAAGGTATTGGAATGTGATTTTACGATGAAAATGCAATGAAAAGTTATATTACTATGTGTTTTATACATTACTAGCAGGAGAGCCCGGCGTTGACCGGGGATGTAACAGTAAGAGATAGATCAAGTATCGACCCTCATAAAGGCTGAAAAATAAAATTGACAAAGATTATTGTTTAAGGTTGACGGACACGCATGTCTTAATTTGTTTGTTTTTTTTGTTTTGTTTTGTTTTTTTTTACGAATTGGTCAAACCCAAACTCAAACAAAAACATTGTTTTCAATCGTTATGAGTCTACCGATTGAATAGAATTTTATTATAAACAATTGTCTTGTAAATGGAATTTTTAAAGCAATCTAAATGTAAAAATAAAGAAAAAGTGTGCAAGACAATAAGAAACACTACCTGCCAAAAAAAGTGAGGTTTTGTTGAAATCGGTTGAAAAATGTAGGAAATCCGATCCCATATATAAACTAACACACACACACACACACACAACCTGGGTTTTATAATAAGTATAACTCGATATGAGTTGTCCCCCTTTCATTCTGTCGACAGAATCGTGTTTTATCGTGTTTTCAAATTGATTTCGTGCAAAAACAATTGTGTTTTTCCAATTTTTGGCACTGTCAGAACCACCGCAAGGTAATTTTACGTAGTCTTGTGAAGTTTTGTTGAAATCGGTTGTAAAATGTAGGAAATCCGATCTGATATATAAACGTACAGACACACACACACACACAATCTGCGTTTTATAATAAGTAAGATCTATAAACACTAATGGGTATGCCCCAATCCTCATAAATACGTTGGACACTATTGGAAGTTGGGGTAATATGCTGTCCAAGTACTCTACCACTAGCAGTGGTTTACCTAATTCACGTAACCGGCGAGTATTGTATTTTTTGATGTTATAAAGATTACCGTTTCAATTCCAAACTCCGTTTTGGTTAATTCTCATTAAGTAAACCTTACTGGATTAAAACACCATGAAAAGGCATTGGAAGTGATTTTACAATGAAAATGCATTGGAAAGAGATTTTACTATGAAAATGCATTGGAAAGTGATTTTACTATGAAATTGCATTGGAAAGTGATTTTACTATGAAAATGCATTGGAAAGGGATTTTACTATGGAAATGCATTGGAAAGTGATTTTACTATGAAAATGCATTGGAAAGTGATTTTATTATGAAAATGCATTGGAAAGGATTTTATTATGAAAATGCATTGGAAAGGGATTTTATTATGAAAATGCATTGAAAGGGATTTTAATATGAAAATGCATTGGAAAGTGATTTTATTATGAAAATGTATTGAAAATTTTATTATGAAAATGCATTGGAAAGGATTTTATTATAAAATGCATTGAAAATTTTATTATGAAAATGTATTGAAAGTGATTTTATTATGAAAATGCATTGGAAAGTGATTTTATTATGAAAATGTATTTTTTATTATGAAAATGCATTGAAAGGGATTTTACAATGAAAATGCATTGGAAAGTGATTTTATTATAAAAATGCATTGAAAGTGATTTTATTATGAAAATGCATTGAAAGAAAATGAAAATGCATTGAAAGTGATTTTATTATGAAAATGCATTGGAAAGAACTATAAAAATGCATTGGAAAGGGCTTTTATTATGAAAATGCATTGGAAAGGGATTTTAATATGAAAATGCATTGGTGTGGCACCTTGCATTATTAGAAATATTCATAGAAATATGATTTAATTTTTTTTTTTTTTTTTTTACTCGGTTTATTAAACAGGTCGTTAATTTTTTTTCTTTAACGGAAAATAATTGAGTTGGAAATAATTCACTAAGATTGTACTTGGACGATCCTAAGGGAAGAAGAGGAAAGAAAAGAAAAAGAGAAGAGAGAGGAAGAGGGGAAAAAAAAGAGAGAAAGAGGGTTGGATGATGCATGACCCAGTCAATGGTGGAGGTAGGAGTCAGAAAGATATCTTAGCTAGCATGTTGACCGAATTTTTTAAAGACAATTGGAAGAATAGAATTAGAAATAATAAAAAAAAGAAAGGGAAAGACATGATATCAAAACGGGCCGCTTGATGAAAACCAGATATCGGTCAAAGCATCTAGCCTACTTTTGCGTAGAAAGACACATTTTCAATTTGGAAAAGGAAATTTTTTTAGAACAATGAGAACGAAATCTTAATCAGAGAAAAAGTGTCTTTGGGTTGAGGGAGTGACCGGTGGAATTGTATACAGATTCTGACCTGTTAAAAAATTAGAACCCCACATTGACGAGTGAAAGACAATTTCAATGTAGATAATTAAGATTTTCTGACTGTCGGGTCTGACCAAAAACAAGAGGTGAAAAAAACGATTGTCTCAGTTCACAGATAGCGCCAATATTCTTCCCTGAAGTCACATCTAATTAGCGGCAGGCTGTGTTGACAAAACCCAGGTGAGAAAAAAGCCAAGATTATCATTTTTCGTACGTGCGAAAAAGGCCAAATTAGATTTTGTTTTTTAGAACAAGAACGATATAAGCCCGCCCCTGATTGATTGCAGGAAAACGCCCAACCAGAGTCTCATTAGCCGAAAACGGTCACGTGGCTGCGGAAAAGAAAAGAAAGAAATGCTCGATCAGGAACCATTGGTCGAAAGCGGTCACCTGACATACGCGCCTCCCTACCAAAGGCACTATGAGGAAGTAGGGGTGAAATAATAGCGATAATGAAAAGACAGAAATAATGCGACTTTGAAATTATCGAGAAAACCCTGACGCCGACAGACCCACCCCGGTTTGCTGCGGCGTCAATAAAAGCAGGACCCCAGTCGACAGAAATCAGTTGGAGTGGAGTTGCAGCTGGACCGCGGGCAGGATAGAGCCTGAACGCGGGCATCGGGCCCGATTCACTCGCCCTTTTGCGGGCAAAAGAATCCTCAGACAAGAAATCCTTCCAGCCCAAGTCGAAGACAGAAGAGTTCAGCCCCGGACGGCAGCGAGAAGAGATCACCTCGGACGACAGAGAGTTGCGGCTGAGTTGCGGCAAGAGATCCTTCCAGCCCAAGTCGAAGACAAGAGAACTTCCAGCCTAAGTCGACGAAGAAGAAGAAATACAACTCAAGTCGAAGAGAAGAATCAACTGCGAATGATCGATAGAAATTAGCCCCAGTGTCGAACCAAACCACACTCCGACATACACAATTCTAAAGAGTAGGCAATTCGAAATCTTTAGGTTGTGTGATAGAAGCTTGGTGTCATAGTCCACAGAGCGGGTCGGGAATTGAGAACAATTTTGTTTTTATGTAACAGACATTAAGATATAAAAGGTTGTTACCCTTTTTTTTCATCAGCAATCTTTTTGTCTCGTGAGTTTATTTTCTCTTTTATTTGTGTTTTGCCACCCCCTGTCGGACTCAACTTGTATCGGCCCCAATCCTGCTGGTCCCGTCTGTCTAAGATCTAAACACAACGTGGGTAGACAGACCGGAGATCAGTACAGTTGCTTCAGTAACCAGGTATTGGAAGCGAGTTGGGAAAGGCGAGGATGGTGATCATCCAACCAAGGGGTTGGAGCGGCACGCTTGGAACCAGGAGGAGCGACCAGGAGGAGCGACGTCACAGTTGGCGCCGTAACCAAGGGATTCGACCCTGGGCCAGGTGTGTAACCGTCACATTGGGAGGTTACTTTACTATGTATTATATAGCTTACCTATGGACATTAATGTCTATGTCCCAATCCTTATAAATACGTTGGACACTATTTTAAGTGGCGACAATATGCTGACTAAGTAGTCCACCTCTAGCCGCTGGCGAGTATTGTATTTTGTTGATGTTATAAAAATTACCATTTCATTCCCTAATTCCGTGTTGGTTATTCCTCTTTTAGTAACCTTTTCTAGGTTACAAAACTTTCATATTAGCAAAGCCATAAAATTACGGCAACATATGCTTGCACTATACATGGTTTGTTGTGAATGATTATGGTTGAACAACAAACTCAGTGACATTGTCGCTCTAGTTTACTGTTTGTGATGGCATCAAATCTTAGTGTCTTGGTGTTGAGTGCTATTCGCATGTCGTGGTTGAGGATCCAGACGATTTCCGGTTTTAGTTTTGATATGAAGCAGACAGGAAAATCCAGTTTCTCACAGGTATGTTACCACGAAAGGCACCAGCACAACGAATGCTCTTTTTTTTCTTCTTTCTTTTTTTTTTTACCGCTACAGGATACATTTTCAAATGTGAAGCCTAGAATTGTTCCAGCTGATATACAAATCCAAGACAAGTTATATAAAAGAGAGAGACAAAAACAGAGAGAAAGAGAGAGAGAGAGAGAGAGAAAGAGAGAGAGAGAGAGAAGCTCTCACATCCTCTTAATAAGATCGAACGTTCGAAGACAGACCCGAAACTACTTACCCCTTTGGTAAGCTAAAGTCTATTCATCAAACCCACTCAAAGCCTCCTGAATCAGTTTACTAATATATATATATATATATATATATATATATATATATATATATATAATAATTTTAAAATAATAAGTTAACCTTCTAAACATATTAGAGAACATTATAACAATCAAGTAATGTAGGAACGGCTCCGTGAGAAATGTCCAATGAACAAAAACCGGAAGAGCGCTGATAAATCGGGTACTTGTAATATGAGATTCCCGCCAGGAAATACCTGTGATTTCCGTTGTGTCTTGTTAAATATACAAGCAATCGGTTTTGAAGTAATGGTTGTCTTTATTCTAGACCAGTGATTCTTGACTTTTCTCCTTGTTTGCATCCATTGTAAAATGAACAAGTTTCTTGCACCCAATTCCGGAATTGATTAAAAACAATATCGATCTCATGGATAAATAACAAAATCATTGTGTTACATTTAATCTTCACTCATATAACTGACATAAAAGTTACGCATTACAAAAACTCATATTAAAGCGAATTATTTTAATAGTTCCTTTTAAATACAATTCTAAAATGAAAAAAAAATTGGGTAAGTACGTAATTATCAGGCGTTTTTGTAGCCGAGTTACTTCTTAATACAAATTACTGTTTTGTTTAATTTTTTTATTATTTTCATGCGTGTCAATAATCATACTCTTCGGAATAATCATTTAAAAATGATACTGGTGCAAAGTTATGCTTCTGTTTTTCATAATACATATTGAAAAAATGTCCGATAACTATAAACCAACCCAATACCATTTTTATAAAGTTTCCCGTTTGCTAATTTTAACCAAAATGCCACAATATAAAAAATAACCTAACTAAATTGTAATAAACATTAAATCCTACCTATAATTTCAGTTTACATCAAATTTTTCATAGTTTAAAAACTAACCCAACCACAATTAACGAATATTTTCATATGCCATAAAAATCTCCTGAGCCGACCAAGCATAGAATTGAATACAATAGGGGAACCATTAATAAGTAGTGCCAAAGAAAAGTGATAATAACAAAAAAAAATTTCAATATGAGCTTTGGTAAAAACTTGAAATGATAACAGCAAAAATTGCAATATGAGCATTGGTAAAAATGGTTGCTGAAATATTAGGTTTATAATACCCAGAAATTCATACACCGATGTCCTCAAGGAAACAGGGCACTGTGAATAAAGGCGTTGGTTAGATCCAGTGACAGGACCCAAAGAGTGTGACTTCAATACCCGGTTAAGGCATGGATAACTGATGACTGACATCCATTAAACATGGAACGTGGAACTAGAACAGTCGAACCCAGTGAGCGAAATAAAGGGTTCAGTTCGACATTCCAACCGGAGCGTACAACGGCCGAAACCTTGTAATAAATATGGCGACAAAGATGAGGACAATAGTCCGAATAATGTAAATAATGAGTAAAGAGAAGTCATTTTTAAAAGACCCGGATTGAAGGAAACAAAAAATGGCGATTGACATTGTATGTAGTTGACAGGAAAGAAAGAAGTCGGGAAAGAGTCCCTCAAGCTAGAAATCCAAGAGAAGAAAGCAATAAGAATTAAATTATGCTTACACTTATGTTATGAGTCGGGAGAAGTCACGAATCTGACATAGACAATGCGTAGGATACTAGTGTTAAGAGTTGGGAGACGATGTGTTGCCAAAGATGAGGACAATAGTCCGAATAATGTAAATAGGGTACTTTCATATAATTCAAATTCTTTTCTGAAAATAGTAACGAGGTTTTAAATATATCTATAAATAAATATTTACAGCTTTCTACACGCATAAATAGTTATATGTAAGCACAAGATCAATTCAATTTTATTTAAACATCACATTTGAACAAACACATTTTAGAGATATTTGCCGTGTCGTTTCGCTGTGTATCAAAACAAACTTCACCTTTTAGTTTTTACCGCATGTTTACCAGCTTTCCAGTCGTTATTTTCCCCTAAGTATACATTTAGGCTATTATGATGGCAGCAATTTATAAAATTTCTACAATCTACACTTATATGTCAGATCGCCAAATACTAGGCTAGAGTTTTCTTAATAAAACAATCCTAAGGATTCCCTATCCTCGCACCTACTAGGAACCAATATCGTACCTCTAGGGCTTGCGATCTCCCCTAGTTAAGAATCATCGGTCTGAATATCATAAAGAAAACAGCGGGAAACGACTTCAAGATATTTAACAGGAAGTCATGGATATGGTAAAAAAAAAAAAAATAGACAGCAGAAAGATAAAAACAGAAGAAATAAAAATTACGGATATTAGAAATCTACTATCTATATTTCTCATGCTGTCTGTCTGTGTGTCTGTCGTGGGCGTTGTTACTGTCGGCCGCATTTCTCACCTGGATGCGGTTTTTACAAGTTTGCAAATGGCTGCCTTAAGGCGCAGCGCGATTTTTCAGTTCGGACTCAGGTTCCAAAAAAAAAAATCGATAATTTGTCTGTCTGTGTGTCTGTCGTTTCGCCCAGGCCGCATTTCTCACCGATTTCGATGCGGTTTTCATGTTTGCAAATGGCTGCCTTAAGGACATGACGCAGCGCGATTTTTCAGTTCGGACTCAGGTTCCGAAAAAATCGATAAACGAAAAAATCTGCTTACAGAAGGAATTATTGCATTTCAACCAAATTTGACACCCTCTTAGAGTCCATCCATTAGAAGTGTTGTCCAGAAGTTTCATGACCACGGACCCCTAAACAGCGCGGAAAATCGATAAAACCCAAAAGCCGATACGCCCAGATTGCACCTGAACCGCATGTCGGTTTTTAGCGAAAACCGATCGGATTTATGAAGAGGCCATTGGGAGTCATCATGTGAAGTTTCAACTCTGAGCGCCCCCCCCCAAACAGAGTGCAAATGCACAATCGGTCAACCCTAAAAAATGTTTTTCCGGTTGGGTATTTCCTAAATGAAGATTAATTCAAGGTCACGCTATGCGCGGGAAGAAACAGGTTAGTGCGTGCAGTGCTGTATGAGTCGTACGATTTTTTTCATCAAGCACGGGCAACGCCGGGCCATGCTTCTAGTAATTTATAATAAGAATAAATGATTGGAGGGAAATTATACTCTGCAATGTATTTAAATCTATATTGACCACGATAATGATTTTTTTTCTTTTTCTCTTCCACGGAAACATGGCCGAAAGGGGAAAAAAAGAAGTGTTTTTGCGTCCTTTTCGAATATACAGCTTTTGGCAATGTCGTCAGCAGAAGTTCTAGTTCCACGTGCGATGTTTTAATGGATGTCAGTTGTCAGTTATCTCCTCAAGGACGCATGGCACAGTGGATAAAGGCGTTGGTTAGATCCAGTGACAGGAGCCAAAGAGTGTGAGTTCAATACCCGGTTAAGGCTGTGGAGAACTTGGAGTGGGAAATTAATAGAAGATAACTGATAACTGAAATTCATTAAAACATGGCACGTAGAACTCGAAGAGTCTACCCCAGTGAGCGAAATAATGTGTTCAGTTCAACATTCCAAAGACCTGAAGAAGACCGGAGCGTACAACGGCTGAAACGTTGTAATAAATATGGCGACAAAGATGAGGACAATACTCCGAATAATGTAAATAGGGGATGGATTGTCTTCAATCTGTCATATCTTAAACTTAGTTAACCCCAATTGCTGACCAAAAGATATTACAATATTCATTACACCAAAACAACACATTTCTACTTACCATTCTTACTACAGTCACCATAATACCTCAAGTCTCTATGTAGACGTAACTAGTCCCCACATGTGTAATTTGTCTGTAGGGGTTGAGAATAAAAATAACAAAAAAGCGGAAAGCTGATCAAAATAATTGAGATATAAATATTTATAGAAAAGGTACAAGGATGTTACGTTACAGCCGTAGGAATGTGACTGAAGCCGAGATGTCAGGTGAGAACCGATTTCAGATTTTCAATCCATAAAGTATGATAAAGCGACTTGTATTGACTTTGCATGTATCTTCACACAGAGAAAAGATAACTTTAATTTTATTTTATCTTCTTGATTATTTATTAGGGGTATCATATGAATCCAACGATATAATTTAATGTCCAGAAACTAATAGAATTCAAAATTAATGGCGGAACTTAAAACTATCTGTGACAGCGCTCCATGATTCAAAATTATTTATCAACAGCTAATCGAGAAAGCTGGAACCAGATTGATTGAAAATATTGGTTTTCAATAGACAATTTCATAATACGGAGAATTCGTCCCGTCATAAAACCCGGAGACGTGACAAATTACTAAATGTGATTTGCTTTTTAGTCGATTCCATAGTTTTTTCTCTAATTGATTTGGACGAAATATGTCATTAATTTAAATAATTTCATCTTTATTTATTTCAGACATATTTAATAAAACCAAAGCATTAAGATGTTAAACAAAGATATTTTACGACATAACTGGTATTTGTTTACTTGCTACATAATTAAGCAGATCGATCAATACCTCTAATTTTGAGAATTTGTTTTTTAATCACTTCACAAAGGAAGTAGTGATACAAACACACAAGCGGTTACGGAGGGTGAAAGCATAAGAAAAAAGAAAAGAAAAAAAGAGAAGAAGAAAGAAGAACAAGAACAAAGAAATAATACGAACAAAGAAGAATAGGATCAAAGAAGAATAAGTAAAAAGAAGAAGAACAAAGAAGCTAAGGAAAAGGAAGAAGAAGAGTATAGAAAAATAAGAAAAAAGAATAAGAAAATAGAAGAATAAGAATAAAGAAGAATAAGCAAAAAGAAGAATAAGCAAAAAGAAGAATAAGCAAAATGAAGAATAAGCATAAAGAAGAAGAATAAAAATAAGAATAAAAATAAAGAAGAATAAGCAAAAAGAAGAATAAGCAAAAAGAAGAATAAGCATAAAGAAGAATAAGCAAAAAGAAGAAGAATAAAAAATAAGAATAAGAATAAAGAAGAATAAGCAAAAAGAAGAATAAGCAAAAAGAAGAAGAATAAAAAATAAGAATAAAAATAAAGAAGAATAAGCAAAAAGAAGAATAAGCATAAAGAAGAAGAATAAAAAAATAAGAATAAGAATAAAGAAGAATAAGCAAAAAGAAGAATAAGCATAAAGAAGAAGAATAAAAATAAGAATAAAAATAAAGAAGAATAAGCAAAAAGAAGAATAAGCAAAAAGAAGAATAACAAAAAATAAGAATAAGAATAAAGAAGAATAAGCAAAAAGAAGAAGAATAAAAAATAAGAATAAGAATGAAGAAGAATAAGCAAAATGAAGAATAAGCATAAAGAAGAAGAATAAAAAATAAGAATAAGAATAAAAAAGAATAAGCAAAAAGAAGAAGAATAAAAAAAGAATAAGAATAAAAAGAATAAGAAAAAGAAGAATAACCAAAAGAAGAAGAATAAAAATAAGAAAAAGAAGAAGAAAAAAGAAGAAGAATAAAAAAAAAAGAATAAAAAAAAGAAGAATAAAGAAGAAGAAGAAAAAGAAGAAGAATAAAATAAGAAAAGAATGAAGAAGAATAAGCAAAAGAAGAATAAATAGAAGAAGAAGAATAAAAAAAAAAAGAAGAAGAATAAAGAATAAGCACCAGAAGAAGAATAAAAAATAAGAATAAGAATAAAGAAGAATAAAAAAAGAAGAAATAAGAATAAGAAGAATAAGAAGAAGAAAAAGAAGAAGAAGAAAAATAAGAATAAGAAAAAAAAGAAGAAGAATAAAAAAAAAGAATAAGAATAAAGAAGAATAAGAAGGAAAAGAAGAAAAAAGAAGGAGAAGAAGAAAAAAATAAGAATAAGAATGAAGAAGAATAAGCAAAAGAAGAATAAGCAAAAAGAAGAAGAATAAAAAATAAGAATAAGAATAAAGAAGAATAAGCAAAAGAAGAATAAGAATAAAGAAGAAGAATAAAAAATAAGAATAAGAATAAAAGAAGAATAAACAAAAAGAAGAATAAGAAAAGAAGAAGAATAAAAAATAAGAATAAGAATAAAGAAGAATAAGAAAAAAGAAGAATAAGCAAAAAGAAGAAGAACAAAAAAATAAGAATAAAATAAAGAAGAATAAGAAAAAGAAGAAGAAGAAAAAAGAAGAAGAAAAGAAGAAGAACAAAAAAAGATAAGAATAAGAATAAAGAAGAAGAAGGGAGAAGAAGAATAAGAAAAAGAAGAATAAAAAAAGAAGAATAAAAATAAGAATAAAAATAAAGAAGAATAAGAATAAGAAGAAAAGAAAAGAAGAAGAAAAAAATAAGAATAAGCAAAAAAGAAATAAGAAGAAAAGAAGAATAAAAAATAAGAATAAGAATAAAGAAGAATAAGAAAAAGAAGAAGAATAAAAAATAAGAATAAGAATGAAGAAGAATAAGCAAAAAGAAGAATAAGAATAAGAAGAAGAAGAAAAAAGAATAAGAATAAAGAAGAATAAGAAAAAGAAGAATAAGAAAAAAAAAGAAGAATAAAAAATAAGAATAAGAATAAAGAAGAATAAGCAAAAAGAAGAATAAGGATAAAAGAAGAAGAATAAAATAAGAATAAGAATAAAGAAGAATAAGCAAAAGAAGAATAAGCAAAAAGAAGAATAACAATAAAAAAATAAGAAGAAAGAATAAAAGAAGAATAAAAAAAGAAGAATAAGAAAAAAGAAAAAGAAGAATAAGAATAAGAAAAAAAGAAGAATAAAAAAAGAAGAATAAAAAAAGAAGAATAAGAAAAGAAGAAAAAAAAATAAGAAGAAGAATAAAGAATAAGAAAAAGAATAAGCAAAAAGAAGAAGAATAAAAAATAAGAATAAGAATAAGAAGAATAAGCAAAAAAAGAAGAAGAAGAAAAGAAGAATAAAAAAAAAAAGAATAAGAAGAATAAGAAGAAGAAGAAGAATAAGAAAAAAGAAGAATAAGAATAAGAAGAATAAAGAAAAAAGAAGAATAAGAAAAAGAAGAATAAGAATAAGAATAAAAAGAATAAGAAAAAGAAGAAGAAAAAAAAGAATAAGAAGAAGAAGAAGAAAAAGAAGAATAAGCAAAAAGAAGAAGAAAAAAAAAAAAATAAGAATAAAGAAGAATAAGCAAAAAAGAAGAAGAATAAAAAAAGAATAAGAATGAAGAAGAATAAGAAAAAGAATGAAAACAAAAAGAAAAAGAAATAAGAATAAAAAAGAAGAATAAAAAAAGAAGAATAAGAATAAAGAAGAATAAGCAAAAAGAAGAAGAAAAAAAATAAGAATAAGAAAAAAAAGAAGAATAAGAAAAAGAAGAATAAGCATAAAATAAGAAGAAACCAAAAAAAAGAATAAGAATAAAGAAGAATAAGAAAAGAAGAAGAAAAGAAGAGGAAAAAAAGAATAAGAATAAAGAAGAATAAGCAAAAAGAAGAAGCAAAAAGAAGAAGAATAAAAAAAGAAGAATAAGAATAAAGAAGAAGAAGCAAAAAGAAGAATAAGCAAAAAGAAGAAGAATAAAAAAAAGAAGAATAAGAATAAAGAAGAATAAGAAAAAACAGAAGAATAAGCAAAAGAAGAAGAAGAAAAAATAAGAATAAGAATAAAAACCAGAATAAGAAAAAGAAGAATAAGCATAAAGAAGAAGAATAAAAAATAAGAATAAGAATAAAGAAGAATAAGAAAAAAAGAAGAATAAAAAAAGAAGAAGAATAAAAAAGAAGAATAAGAATAAAGAAGAATAAGAAAAAAAAAGAAGAATAAAAAAAAGAATAAGAATAAAAGAAGAAGAAAAAAGAAGAAGAAAAAGAAGAAGAAAAAAATAAGAAAAGAAAGAAGAAGAATAAAAAAAAGAAGAATAAGAATAAAAAAGAAGAAGAATAAAAATAAGAATAAGAAAAAGAAGAATAAGCAAAAAAAGAAGAAGAAGAATGAAAGAAGAATAAAAAAAGAAGAATAAGAATAAAAGAAGAATAAGAAAAAGAAGAAGAAAAAAAAGAAGAATAAAAATAAAGAATAAGAATAAGAAGAAAAAAGAAGAATAAAAATAGGAGAAGAAGAAGAAAAAAAGGATAAGAAAAAAAGAACCAGAAAAGAAGAACCAAGAAGAAGAATAAAAAAAAGAATAAGAATAAAAGAAGAATAAAAAAAGAAGAATAAAGAAAAGAAGAAGAATAAAAAATAAGAATAAGAATAAAAGAAGAATAAGCAAAAAGAAGAAGAAGAAAAAGAAGAAGAAGAAAAAAAAAAGAATAAGAATAAAGAAGAATAAGAAAAAGAAGAATAAGAATAAAGAAGAAGAATAAAAAAAAGAAGAATAAGAATAAAAAGAATAAGCAAAAAGAAGAAGAAGGAAAGAAGAAGAAGAATAAAAAAAGAAGAATAAGAATAAAAGAAGAAGAAAAAGAAAGAAGAATAAGAAATAAAATAAGAATAAAGAAGAAATAAGCAAAAAGAAGAATAAGCAAAAAAAGAAGAATAAAAAATAAGAATAAAAATAAAGAAGAATAAGAAAAAAGAAGAATAAGAAAAAAGAAGAAGAATAAAAAAAAATAAGAATAAGAATGAGAAGAATAAAAAAAAGAAGAAGAAAATAAAGAAGAAGAAAAAAAAAGAAGAAGAAGAAAAAGAAGAATAAGCAACCAGAATAAGAATAAAAAAAGAATAAGAATAAAGAAGAATAAGCAAAAGAAGAATAAGCAAAAAGAAGAATAAAAAAAAAGAATAAGAATAAAAAAAGATAAGAAAAAAGAAGAATAAGCAAAAAGAAGAAGAAAAAAAGAAGAAGAAGAAAAAGAAGAATAAGCAAAAAGAAGAATAAAAAATAAGAATAAGAATAAAAAGAAGAAGAAGAAGAAGAAGAAGAAAAAAAAAGAAGAAAAAAAAAAAGAAGAATAAGAAAGAAAAGAAGAAAAGAATAAGAAAAAAAAAATAAGAAGAAAAAATAAGAATAAGAATAAAAGAAGAAGAAAAAAAGAAGAATAAGCAGAAGAAGAAGAAGAAGAATAAAAAAAGAAGAATAAGAAAAAAGAAGAATAAAATAAAGAAGAATAAGAAAAAAGAAGAATAAGAATAAAAAGAAGAAGAAGAATAAAATAAAAAGAATAAGAAGAAAAGAAGAATAAGAATAAAAAGAAGAAGAAAAAAGAAGAATAAGAATAAAGAAGAAAGGAAGCAAAAAGAAGAAGAAGAAAAAATAAGAATAAAGAATAAAGAAGAATAAGCAAAAGAAGAATAAGCATAAAGAAGAAGAATAAAAAATAAGAAGAAAGAATAAAGAAGAATAAGAAAAAGAAGAAGAAGAAGAAAAAAGAAAGAAGAAAAATAAGAATAAGAATAAAGAAGAATAAGCAAAAGAAGAATAAGAAAGAAGAAGAATAAAAAAAGAATAAGAATAAAGAAGAATAAACAGAAGAAGAAGAAGAAAAAAAAGAATAAGAAGAAAAAGAAAAGAAGAAGAAGAAAAAAAAAGAATAAAAATAAAGAATAAGAATAAAAAATAAAAAGAAGAATAAAAAAAGAATAAAATAAAAGAAGAATAAGAAAAAAGAAGAATAAAAAAAAGAATAAGAATAAAGAAGAATAAGAAAAAGAAGAAGAATAAAAAAATAAGAATAAGAATAAAATAAAGAATAAGCAAAAAGAAGAATAAGAATAAGAAGAAGAATAAAATAAGAATAAGAATAAGAATAAGAAAAAGAAGAATAAGCATAAAGAAGAATAAAAAAAATAAGAATAAGAATAAGAATAAGAATAAAGAAAAAAGAAGAATAAAAAAAAAAAAAATAAAAAATAAGAATAAGAATAAGAAGAATAAGAAAAAAGAATAAGAATAAAGAAGAAGAATAAAAAAAATAAGAATAAGAATAAAAAGAATAAGAAAAAAGAAGAATAAGAAAAAAGAATAAAAAAAAAAAGAAGAATAAAAAAAAAGAAGAAGAAAAGAAGAAGAATAAAAAAAAGAATAAGAATAAAGAAGAATAAGAAAAAAAGAATAAGCAAAAAAGAAGAATAAAAAATAAGAATAAGAATAAGAAGAATAAAAAAAGAAAAAATAAAAAGAAAAAAAAGAAGAATAAGAAAAAGAAGAAGAAGAAAAAAAAGAAGAAGCAAAAAAGAAGAATAAGCAAAAAGAAGAATAAGCATAAAAAAGAAGAAGAAGAAAATAAGAATAAGAAAAAAGAAGAATAAACAAAAAGAAGAATAAGAAAAAGAAGAAGAAGAAAGAATAAGAATAAAAAAAAGAATAAGAAAAAAAAAGAAGAAGAAGAAAAGAAGAATAAAGAAGAAAAAAGAATAAGAAAAAGAAGAAGAAAAAAGAAAAAAAAAAGAAGAAGAAGAAGAATAAGAATAAGAAGAATAAAGAATAAAATAGAAGAAGAAAAAGAAGAATAAGAATAAGAAGAAGAAGCAAAAAAGAATAAGAAAAAAAAAGAAGAATAAAAATAAGAATAAAAAAATAAAAAAGAATAAGAAAAAAGAAGAATAAGAAAAAGAAGAAGAATAAAAAATAAGAATAAAAAAAAGAAGAATAAGAAAAAGAAGAATAAATAAAAATAAGAAGAATAAAAAAATAAGAATAAGAATAAAGAAGAATAAGCAAAAAAAGAAGAAGAAAAATAAGAATAAAAAAATAAGAAGAAGAATAAAGAAAATAAGAAAAAGAAGAATAAACAAAAAGAAGAATAAAAAAATAAGAAGAATAAGAAGAAAAGAAGAATAAGAAAAGAATAAAGAAGAAAAAAAGAAGAAGAATAAAAAGAATAAGAAGAAAAAAAAGAATAAGAATAAAGAAGAAGAAAAAAGAAGAATAAAAAAAAAGAATAAGAAAAAAGAAGAATAAGAAAAAAGAAGAATAAGAAAAAAAGAAGAAAAAAAATAAAAGAATAAGAATAAGAAAAAAAAGAATAAGCAAGAAGAAAAAAAGAATAAGAAGAAAAAAAGAATAAGAAAAAAGAAGAATAAAAATAAAAAAAAAGAAGAATAAAAAGAAAAGAAGAAAAGAAGAAGAAGAATAAAAAAAAAGAATAAGAATAAAGAAGAATAAGCAAAAAGAAGAATAAAAAATAAAATAAGAAACAGAACCAGAAAAATAAGAATAAAAAATAGAATAAGAATAAAGAAGAAAAAAAGAAGAAGAAGAAAAAATAAGAATAAAATAAAATAAGAAGAAGAAAAGAAAGAATAAAAAGAAGAAGAAGAAAAAGAAGAATAAGAATAAAAAGAAGAAGAAGAAAAAAGAAGAATAAGCAAAAGAAGAAGAATAAAAAATAAGAATAAAAATAAAGAAGAATAAGCAAAAATAAGAATAAGCAAAAAGAAGAATAAAAAAAAGAAGAAGAATAAGAAAAGAAGAATAAGCAAAAAAGAAGAATAAAAAAAAAAAGAAGAATAAGAATAAAAAGAATAAGCAAAAAGAAGAATAAGAAAAGAAGAAGAATAAAAAAATAAGAATAAGAATAAAAAGAAGAAGAAGCAAAAAGAAGAAGAATAAAAAAATAAGAAAAAAATAAGAATAAGAAAAAGAAGAATAAGCAAAAAGAAGAATAAAAAAAAAAAGAAAAAGAAGAATAAAAAGAAATAAGAAAAAAGAATAAAGAAGAAGAATAAGAATAAAAAGAATAAGAAAAAGAAGAAGAAACCAAAAAAAGAAAAGAATGAAAAGAAGAATAAGAAAAAAGAAGAAGAAGAAAAAAGAAGAAGAATAAAAAATAAGAATAAGAATAAAAGAAGAAAAAAGAAGAAAAAAAAGAAGAAGAATAAAAAATAAGAATAAGAAGAATAAAAAAAGAAGAATAAGCAGAAGAAGAAGAAAAAATAAGAATAAGAATAAAGAAGAATAAGAAAGAAGAATAAAATAAGAAGAAGAAAAAAAGAAGAATAAAAAAATGCCTAGAATAAGAAAAAAGAAGAAGAAAAAGAAGAAAAAAGAATAAATAAGAAAAAAGAAGAATAAAAAAAAAGAATAAGAATAAAAAGAAGAAGAATAAAAATAAAGAAAAAGAATAAGAATAAGAAAAAGAAGAATAAAAAAAATAAGAATAAGAATAAAGAGAATAAGAAAAAAGAAGAATAAGAAAAAAAAAGAAGAATAAAAAAAAAATAAGAATAAGAATAAAGAAGAATAAGCAAAAAAAAAATAAGCATAAAGAAGAAGAATAAAAAAAAGAATAAGAATAAACAAGAATAAGCAAAAGAAGAATAAGAATAAAAAAGAAGAATAAGAAAAATAAGAATAAGAAAAAAATAAGAATAAGCATAAAGAAGAAGAAAAAATAAGAAGAAGAAGAAAGAAAAAAGCAAAATAAGAATAAAAAAAGAATAAGAATAAAAAAGAAGAATAAGCAAAAAGAAGAAGAATAAAAAATAAGAAAGAATAAAGAAGAAGAAGAAAAAAAAGAAGAAAGCATAAAGAAGAAGAATAAAAAAAGAATAAGAATAAACAGAATAAGCAAAAAGAAGAAAAAGAAAAAGAAAGAAAAAAAGAAGAATAAGAAAAAGAAGAATAAGAAAAAGAAGAATAAAAAAGAAAATAAGAATAAGAAGAATAAAAAGAAGAAGAAGAAAAAAGAAGAATAAGAAAAAGAAAATAAGAAAAAAAAGAATAAGAAAAGAAGAAGAATAAAAAAAAATAAGAAAAAAGAAGAAAAAGAAAAAAGAAGAAGAATAAAAAAATAAGAATAAGAATAAAGAAGAATAAGAAAAAAGAAGAATAAGCAAAAGAAGAAGAATAAAAAATAAGAATAAGAATAAAGAAGAATAAGCAAAAAGAAGAATAAGCAAAAAAGAAGAAGAATAAAAAAATAAGAATAAGAATAAAGAAGAATAAGCAAAAAGAAGAATAAGCAAAAAGAAGAATAACAAAAAATAAGAATAAGAATAAAGAAGAATAAGCAAAAAGAAGAATAAGCATAAAGAAGAAGAATAAAAATAAGAATAAGAATAAAGAAGAATAAGCAAAATGAAGAATAAGCATAAAGAAGAAGAAAAAAAAGAAGAAGAAGAATAGAAGAATAAGCAAAAAAGAAGAAGAATAAACAGAAAGATAAAAAAGAAAAAAAAAAAGAAGAATAAGAAAAAGAAGAATAAGAAAAAAGAAGAATAAGAAAGAAGAAGAATAAAAAAAGAAGAATAAGAATAAAAGAAGAATAAAAAATAAAATAAGAATAAAAAAATAAGAAAAGAAAAGAAGAATAAAAAAAAAGAAGAAGAATAAGAAGAAAAGAAGAAGAATAAAAAAAAGAAGAAGAAGAATAAAAAGAAGAATAAGAAAAAGAAGAAATAAGAAAAAAGAAGAATAAGAAAAGAAGAAGAATAAAAAAAAGAATAAGAATGAAGAAGAATAAGCAAAAAGAAGAATAAGAATAAAAGAAGAAGAATAAAAAAATAAGAATAAGAATAAAAGAAGAATAAGCAAAAAGAAGAAGAATAAAAATAAGAATAAGAATAAAGAAGAATAAGAAAAAAGAAGAATAAGCATAAAGAAGAAGAATAAAAAATAAGAAAAAAAAGAAGAATAAGAAAAAGAAGAATAAGAAAAATAAAAAATAAAAAAGAAGAATAAGAAAAAAGAAGAATAAGAAAAAAGAAAAAGAAGAATAAAAAAAAAGAAGAATAAAAATAAGAATAAGAAAAAGAAGAATAAGCATAAGAAGAAGAAGAAAAATAAGAATAAGAATAAGAAGAATAAGCAAAAGAATAAAAAAAAGAATAAGAATAAAGAAGAAAGAAGAATAAAGAAGAATAAGAAAAAAAAAAAAATAAAAAATAAGAATAAAAAGAAGAATAAGCAAAAAAGAAGAATAAGCAAAAAGAAGAAGAATAAAAAAATAAGAATAAGAATAAAGAAGAATAACAAAAAGAAGAATAAGAATAAAGAAGAAGAATAAAAAAAAGAAGAATAAGAAAAAAAAGAAGAATAAGAAAAAATAAGAATAAGAAAAAAGAATAAGAAAAGAAGAATAAAAAAATAAGAATAAGAATAAAGAAGAATAAGCAAAAAGAAGAATAAGCATAAAGAAGAAGAATAAAAAAAAGAATAAGAATAAGAAGAATAAGCAAAAAAGAAGAATAAGCATAAAGAAGAAGAATAAAAAAATAAGAATAAAGAAGAATAAGCAAAAAAAGAATAAGCATAAAGAAGAAGAATAAAAAAAAATAAGAATAAGAATGAAGAAGAATAAGAAAAAAAAGAATAAGAATAAAAGAAGAAGAATAAAAAAATAAGAATAAGAATAAAGAAGAATAAGTAAAAAGAAGAAGAAGAAAAAATAAGAATAAAAATAAAGAAGAATAAGCAAAAAGAAGAATAAGCATAAAGAAGAAGAATAAAAAATAAGAATAAGAATAAAGAAGAATAAGCATAAAAAAGAAGAATAAAAAAATAAGAATAAGAATAAAGAAGAATAAGCAAAAAGAAGAAGAAGAAAAAATAAGAATAAGAATAAAGAAGAATAAGCAAAAAGAAGAATAAGCATAAAGAAGAAGAATAAAAAATAAGAATAAGAATAAAGAAGAATAAGCAAAAAGAAGAAGAAGAAAAAATAAGAATAAGAATAAAGAAGAATAAGCAAAAAGAAGAATAAGCATAAAGAAGAAGAATAAAAAAATAAGAATAAGAATAAAGAAGAATAAGCAAAAAGAAGAATAAGCATAAAGAAGAAGAATAAAAAAATAAGAATAAGAATAAAGAAGAATAAGCAAAAGAAGAATAAGCATAAAGAAGAATAAAAAATTAAGAATAAGAATAAAGAAGAATAAGCAAAAAGAAGAATAAGCATAAAGAAGAAGAATAAAAAAATAAGAATAAGAATAAAGAAGAATAAGCAAAAAGAAGAATAAGCATAAAGAAGAAGAATAAAAAAATAAGAATAAGAATAAAGAAGAATAAGCAAAAAGAAGAATAAGCATAAAGAAGAAGAATAAAAAATAAGAATAAGAATAAAGAAGAATAAGCAAAAAGAAGAATAAGCAAAAAGAAGAATAAGCATAAAGAAGAAGAATAAAAAAATAAGAATAAGAATAAAGAAGAATAAGCAAAAAGAAGAATAAGCAAAAAGAAGAATAAGAAAAAATAAGAATAAGAATAAAGAAAGAAGAATAACAAAAAATAAGAATAAGAATAAAGAAGAATAAGCAAAAAGAAGAATAACAAAAAATAAGAATAAGAATCTTATTCTTATTTTTTGTTATTCTTCTTTTTGCTTATTCTTCTTTATTCTTATTCTTATTTTTTTATTCTTCTTCTTTTTGCTTATTCTTCTTTTTGAAAAAAATAAGAATAAGAATAAAGAAGAATAAGAAAAATAAGAAGAATATAAACAATAAAAAGAACAAAGAAGAATAAGAAAAAAAATTAAAAAGATGAAGAAAACCGAAGAAGAAAAAAGAAAAATAATAAGAAGATCAAAGAAGAAGAATAAATGAAGAAGAACAAAGAAGAATAAGAAAAATGAAGAATAAAAACAATGAATAATATGAACAAAGCAGAATTTGAAAAACTTGAAAAAAAAAAGAAGAACCAAGAAAAATATTTTGTAGCGAGAACAATAAAATGGTAATCATGAAAACTGTAGATAACTATTGACAAAAAAATAAACAAAATACTTTCAATAATAAAACTGTATGAAATTAATGCCGGACTAACAACAATCGTTCCACTAAACACTTACTCAAGCGCACACAGAACCAGATAAAAAATAATTACAAAAAAAAAAAAAAAAAAAAAAAAAAAAACAGTCGAAAAACGAAAAGCGCCCCATATCTACCAAAGAACTGACATTTCTGTCACTTAACAGATGAGGGTCGGGCCCTTAAACTAAAGAAGATTGAGATAAATAAAAACGGCATAAACCCCCGAGCTAAATTAACTTGATGGAAGAAACATAAACTATCTTATATTGGGCTGAGTAACAATATTCAATAGGGAGTTCCCAATATCCTGATGCCTAGCCATAGCGTAAATTTCATCCGGAAATTTCATCCCTAAAATATTTATAGAAAAAGCAGAGTAAAGGTATGTTACGGCGGTGGGGAAGTGACTGAAGGCGAAATTCTCTTTGTCCATATTTCATGCAGACTGCTAGCGGAGCGGCCATGATTACACTGTAACAGCAGCGATAAAGCTCTAACTTCAATCACGCGACCACAATAATACCAACAATAAGCACGCGTGCGCAAAACGCAATGCGAAAAAGCTAAAGATATGTTCAGACGAAAGTGTGGATTATTTTTTACTCAAACTCGTACAGTCCTGAGACCCACCAGCCCTAGCCTTTATTCGTGTAGCCTGCCATAACAGTTGCAGAAGTGGAAGTCCCCTTCGTACTCAAGTAAGACGTAAGTTCTATTAAGAGTGTTACTCCTGGCAGGAGCTTTCTCAATCAGTTCACTTTTGATCTCTAAAACGTCAAGGGTTACCTGTTATCTTTCCTGTATAACACCATGAACTTTACTTTTTGTAATTACTTCTGCTCATAAAACACCACACAGTTACTTTTACCTTGTAAAGCTATTGGACTTTGCATTGGGAAGAACATTAATATATATATATATATATATATATATATATATATATGTAAAAATGTATGGATATAGATGCGACAGTATGAAGAAAAAATATACTGAAAATTATCAGTTATCTGTTTGGATTGGTATTGCTTTTATGTCCATCGTCTTTTCATGTTGAATTGTATATGGTCTATATTAATTATGTTTATGAATATGTCCTGAAGATGGTCTATTAGACCGAAACGTCCGACGTTGACATTAAACATTAAAACAGCATAATCGCATATTAGGATTTCTTTTTGGTTTCAGTATATTTTTCTTCATATATATATATATATATATATATATATATATATATATATATATATATATATATAGCTAAACCTAGAGAGCCAGAAACCTCCTGTTTTACCTAAGCGGATCGCCAGCCTTCCCTGACGATCCGCTTAGGTAAAACCTAGGTTTAAATAGATTTGTACGACTCATTATATTGAGCATGCTAGACGATTATTTTTCGGCTAACGTACATGTTCTTGGTTCTTTCTTTTTTTATATCTTTTTTACCCTTTTGGTATATGTTTGATTATTAGCAAATCAAGACACCGAAGGTTTTCTTATACTTATAAGATTATTACTACTACTAATATATATATAGAGAGATAGATAGATAGATAGATAGATAGATAGACAGACAGACAGACAGACAGACAGACAGACAGACCTAGTGATCCAGACAAACCTACCCAGGTTTCACCTAGCGGATCGTCAGGAAAGCTTTCCTGACGATCCGCTTAAAAACCTGGGTAGGTAAACTAGATTTATCTAGGTCTGCTCTACAGTTGTATTGAGCTCTTTTAGTTAGTTGTTTACTCGTATCGTGTTTTTTTCTTTGGGCTTTGAACCTGTATCTGTGCAGAGTTTTTCGACAGACTTTCATGTTTCTAGCTCTTTCTTTTTTAAAACCTTTTTCCTTCGAGATTGATTTGATTACTGGCAAATCAAAAAAAAAGGTTTTTTCGAAACGAGTATAGTTACATATATATATATATATATATATATATATATATATATATATATATATATAAAGGAAATAATTAAAAAGAGATAACCATAAGGTTCCATGTCTCTATCTTAATTATTTAATTAATATTTTCTCTGCTGTTACATGAGTGTTCTGGATTACATCTTCTTTGGAATTATCCACACGGATTACCAAACAGGAAGTGGATTGAGGTCGATCCCAGCGTTCAGCACCTCTGGGAAGTTCCTGAAAACCATACCACGAGTTGACCCAAGCCTTGTGAGTGAAATTAGCCTGCCAACCTTGTTCAAAACAGTTCATCACGCTAGATAACCCGCTATCTCTCAGAAACTGTAACTAAGGTCTGTTCAGCATAGTAGCGGGAAAAACCACAGGTGGGCTGTGTGGATGTTGAGCAAACACAAACGTGCATGAGTGAGCGTTTGCAATAATGGGTCCTCGCCTACGAGTAGCCAGTTATTATTATATATAGAGGCGAATCCAGTACATCGCGCCGATAACCGTCACACTACAGGTGAATTCAATGTATAGATATCACATACACACAGGCATCAATGTATTGGCATCGTAGAGACACACACGCACAGAGCCATAAATAGTTACATGTGAACATATTCATTGAGACTCAATAGAGTGTGTCACGAAGCAAGAGAAAGTTTTGCAACATTTCCATATTGCTTCTCTCTGAAAAGCCAATTTCCTCATGTCGGCCATCTTCTCGCCTCCAAGCTAAGTTAACGTCACATTATGAGAGTGACTTCGGGACAAGTCTTGTCATGTGTGACTTCTCGCGAGAATTTGACGTGAAAAATTAAATTTGGGAATGCAGGATTCATCGGGAAAAATTACAACGCAGAATATGCAGGAAGAAACAAAAGCCAATAAGCACACACAAACATACACACTCACGCGCGCGCGCACACACACACAAAATATATATATATATATATATATATATATAAACACATGTACAACACACATACACACACACACATATATATATATATATATAACTATATATACATGTACAAAACACACACACGCATATATAATACGTACGTATACAAATACACAAAAACACACAGATATATATATATATATGTGTGTGTGTGTGTATATATATATATATATATATATATATATATATATGAAGAAAAATATACTGAAAAAAAACAAAAAAAAACGGCACGCTGATCTTATAAAAGATTTCAGTTATCTGTTTGGATTGGTATTGATTTTATGTCCATCGTCTTTTTCATGTTGAATTGTATATGGTCTATGTTAATTATGTTTTATGAATATTTCCTGAAGATGGTCTACTAGAACGAAACATCCGACGTTGACATTAAACATTAAAACAGCATAATCGCATATTAGGATTTTTTTTCAGTATATTTTTCTTCATACTGTCGGATCTATATCCATATATTTGCTCATATATATATGTGTATATATATATATATATATATATATATATATATATATATATAATGCGAGGGTAAATTGTTGGCATAGTACATTTTTAATTTCGCGCCTGCGTGTAGATTGTTTTTGATTTTGTCAACTGCACAGTATAATAGGGTCACCGTCTGTGAGAAAAAGAGGACCATGACGCAATTCCCTCCGCCAGAAATTTGGAAACGCCATGCTGTACAGCTTGGCATTCGTGCCGGAGACTCCAATACGAACACTTCATAGTGTTTGAGTGTGGATTTCACGGCAGTGCAGATGATTCGGAAAAAAGGTGGTTGAGTCTAATCGAAAGCGTTTTGAGTCATCACTTGCGATGGCGACGGTATGCCTCCATTCATCTCACCACAAAGCTGCAGACTCAACACGAAAGCCTACATCAAGTGCCTTGAGAAGGTACTGCTACCCTGGGTCAAGAGTGTCACTGATGGAAGACTCTTAATCTGGCAATAGGACTCTGCACCATCCCACACAAGCAGAAGAAACCAGTCATGATTGCTAGACAATTTCTGCTACTATATCACGCCCTACATCTGGCCTCCTAACTCCCCAGACAGCAACACCTTATATATAGCGATATATATATATATATATATATATATATATATATATATATATATATATATATATATATTCAGACATATACATATATACACACACAAACATATATATGCCTATATATACAGATGTTTATACATATATATATATATATATATATTTATATATATACACAAACATAAATACCTATATATAAATATATATATATATATACCTATATACGCATATATTTATATATACCGTATATAGGTATGCACACAGACAAAAGACACACATACGTTCATACATGCATACATTTATATATATATATATATATATATATATATATATATATATATATATATATATATATATATATATTCATGCCTGTTTCATTAAATAATATAGACATGTTTTGTCTATTTATTTTATGAAAATTCTAAAAGACGAAATAAAATCACCATATTGATACATGTTTTTTATCCTCTCTAAGCTTTTGGCTTACATAAGCCATTATCAAAGATGACAATTACAGTACAATATGCTAAACAATACACGGACAAAACAATAGTCTGACATAGATGTCTTGTTTGTTGGGGTTATGTGTGTTCAATTTTTCTTTGGCTATTGAACACCCTTGACAGCAACATGATTAATATACATTCTAATAGGAGAAGAAATCTGAATTCAAAATGTTTTGGCGTCGGACCAGCAATTCTATTTGTTAATATAAGTACTGAATATATCGTAGCAAAATCTAAAGTTTTTAAGTTTTGAACCCATACAACAAAGAAGCCGTAATTTCAACATGGTATAATGGTTTGCCTCTTTTTTTTTCTCGATAAATCAGTTGCGGCTGAATAGCGAGTTCGATCCTCAGTGCTGGCACACGTATCACAAGTTTTTTTTTGTTTGTTTTTTGTTTTTTCCTGGAAATTTATACGATTTAAAACCACCCTTGGACAATGAAAGATGTATAGTATATTAACTAAACACCAACTAGTATGTCACTGCTATACAAACAAAATTAGGCGAGTGATTAATGTAAACAATACGTGACGTCATTATGTTTTGTTGTATGAGAATGACTTTAGAGATTTCTTTCCAATGCTAGTGGTTTTCTTTGCCTAACGTTTTATGTATTTAAACACCGTCAATGTTTTGGGTGGATTCCAAAACACATAATGTATATAATAATACTGCCTATAAAATGCTTCTGTGGCAAGAGTCTCAAATAGCCTCTGACAGATAAGTTAGTCATAGCGTGGTGAGTCTCTGGCAGTTTATTTATTTAGAGCCAACATGATTAATATACATACATTCTAAGAGAAGGAGGAATCTGAATTCAAAAAGTTTTGGCGTCGGACAAGCAATTCCATTTGCTAAAATAAGTACTGAAAAATACCGTAAAGTGTTGAAGTTTTGAACCCATACACTGAAAAGGTCGAGATTTCAACGTGGTATAATGCTTAGCAGGGTTACTTTTTCTCGATAAATCACTTACGACTGTATAGTGAATTCGATCATCAGTGGGCTCCCCCTACTGTCTGCCTTTTGTCACATCTAATATATGTTTAGTAAGTCCCTATACTCTACAAAAGATTCTACAGATTAACGTCAAGAACTTGGGACATAAACTAAATATTGATTGAACTAGAATTTATCTTTATAAATTACGTGTTTTTTATTTTTAACCGTCGTACATTTTGCTTACTGGTAAAATCAATACCACTTAGATTATAAGAAATATCGTATTTTACTTTCTTAATTAAAATTGTGATCGACCGTCAAACATTGATACTTCAAAATCCTTTTTTTTTTAATGCAGTTTTATGTGATGGAAATCTGGATAAATATCAAAATCTTCTGAAGTGTTTCCATCAACGTTGACAAATTTGGAACAGTTCCGAACCGATATGACGACTGCGCGCAACCGTTTCGGGGCAGACGATCGGGCGCCAATCACTTTGACTTCAAACCTTTTAAGAGCTTCATGTCGAGGAAGGACGCTTGTCTATGCGAAAACCGCGAATCAATAAACGTCCAATACTCTAGATGAACCAGAGCTTGGCAGCTGATTTTTCTTCTGAAGTTGCTCAAACAGTGGGGAAAAATGGCTAATCTCATTCAATGCCTCAAAAAACAAACTTATTTCATCATCGTCGATCAGAACCCAGAAAGCTCACCAATCTCGATGGACGAATGTTTCCTCGGGAAGGCCCTGTGCTTTGAGCGCCTGCTGGGAGTTAAACTCAACCCAGACCTTAAGAAGCAGTCGTACATACGATCCATCACTAAGATGCTGGGGAAATTGTCGGTTCGGTGTACCGCTGCAGTAAATATCTGACACATCCTGCTCTCCCGTAGAGCTTTTAAAAGAGCCAGATCAGTCGGTAAATATGGAGTACTGCTGACCTATATAGGCTGGAGCTGCCCAGGCGATAGTGTCGAAAAGCGTCTCTGCGTCCTTGTAGGGAACGAATTGTTTTCACCCTACAACACCTTTCTCAGAGACGGCACATCGCAAGCCTTTCCCAGCCTATTGCTATTTCCATGGAAAGTGTTCAGACGAAATAAATTCCTTCGTCCCGCCAGTCCTGACCTTCAAGGCTAAGGTACGCCATGCCACGCCCATTGTAACGAACCACCCTTATTCTCTTCCTACTTTATTGGAAACTTGCAAGTTCCATTCGAGAAGGTTCCTCTCCGTCCTTGTGGATGTCTCTCCGATTACAACAAATTTAACCTGTTAATGTCTAGGTTTAACCGTTTTTTTTTCAATGCATTTCTTAGCACTTCACCCTAATCAAGGCGTGAGTGCTACTCGAACGCAAAGATCTCCAAAGAGTATAAGTAAAGGAAAAAGACTTGGTATAGGGGGTGAGGTCCAGGAAAAGAAAAAAAAAGAGGAACGGAGGAGAATCAAAGCAACATGTCGATTGACTTTATATTTAAATTTTTGAAGATTATTGTTATAACGGAAGCAAGAAAGGGGGAAGTGCGAAAGAAGCTGTTGAAGTAGAAGAGGCGGTTACATTTAACTCTTTCGACAGTGAAAGGCTGGGACCGAGATGCTAACCTAGTAGCACGCTTAAATTCATGCAGTTTGGGTATCAGTGAAAATAGCTCCTCAGAGCAGATGCCATGAAAGTATTTATAGAAAACACAAAGAGATAGCACATTAAGTCGGTGAGAAAGCGACTGGAGTCGGGACCCCAACTCAGGACATATCAAATTGCATATCCGTCTTTGGATTTTGTTGAATACCTCAAGATGAACAGCGGGGGCACCAGACCATATATTGCAACCTTATTCCATAACTGTGCCTCTTACTCTGTAAGCTTCTACCTCGAGTGGCTCACGGGACCTGTGTAAGAAAACTAAAATAAAGGAAAACCTTTATGAATTCGCTTAATGCTAAGTTTTATCTACGTAGAGTCTATTTATATTTCTGAGTTGAGATATTATGTACATTATTTACATTATTCGGATTACTGTCCTCATCTTTGTCGCCATATCTATCACAACGTTTCGGCCGTTGTACGCTCCGGCCTTCTTCGAGTGGTTGGAATTTCGAACTGAACCCTTTATTTCGCTGATTCCTTAAGTGGAAAATTCGTAAACTTAAGGAATCAGCACACATGCTAGGCCACAAAAATCTCCTGAGCCGACCAAGCATAGAAATAAATACAATATGTGAACCAGTAATAAAGAGTGCCAGACAAAAGCAATGATAACAACAATGTTGCAATTTGAGCACCGGTAAAAATGGTTGCTGAAGAGATTAGGTTTAGAAATTCATACCCGGATGTCCTCAAGGACACATGGCACAGTGGATAAAGGCGTTGGTTAGATCCAGTGACAGGACCCAATGTGTGAGTTAAATACCTGGTTAAGGCAGTGGAGAACTTTCAGATGGAAATTAGCAGGAGATAACTGATAACTGACATCCGTCAAATATAGCACGTGGAACTAGAACAGTCTACCCCAGTGAGCGAAATAAAGGGTTCAGTTCGAAATTCCAACCACCTGAAGAAGGCCGGAGCGTACAACAGCCGAAACGTTGTGATAAATATGGCGACAAAGATGAGGACAATAATGTAAATAATGTTTTATCTACGCTTCTCTATCTTATATCAACCAAAATTTTTACGCTAGTATTTCTCAAAAGAACTTACTGATAATTATTTTTTTTAGGCAAAGTAACTACCTCCTCGTTATTTTGCCGATGTATACTCATTTTTTTAACCCTCATGACGTTATGAAAGATAGTAATGAAACTAAAAAAAACTAATAAGGACAGAAATATTTCATAATTATTTATTTCCATCAGTTCAGCCGGTTATATAAAAAAACATGATGATCTCAAACTCTTCCAAAGACGACAATGAGATGAAAGGCCTCCTCAACATTGTAAAATACTTCAGTGACGACATAGGTATGGACTTCGGATTCGATGAATGTGCAAAAGTAACATTCAAGAAAGGTAGAATTACAGAAACACCCTTAATAGATTTAGATTTTGTCACAAAGATTAGGGAACTGGAGCATGGTGAAGCTTATAAGTACCTAGGAATTAGCGAAGGAGATGGCATACAACACCCCCAAATGTAGGAAAAAATAAGAAAAGAGTACTACAGGCGTGTACGTCTGGTACTAAATACTGAGCTAAACTCAAAAAACAGGATATCAGCCATAAACACATTGGCTGTCCCTGTGGTGCAATACATCTTTAATGTCCTTAACTGGACCATAGCTGAAATTAAGCGAATGGACACCAAAACGAGAAAGCTTCTCACTTGCTATCGCATGCATCATCCCAAAGCTGATGGCGATCGTCTGTATGTGCCCAGATCCGAAGGAGGCAGAGGATTAGTTCAAATAGAACTGTCCTACAAAACTACAACAATTGGCCTCCAAAGATATTTGGAAACTACAGAAGACTAGATGATGATATGCGTCAAGGAACATGAAAGTAGTAAGCGTCTTTATTCCGTAATGAAAGAAGCCAACAAATTCAAAATGGAGTTTCAAATGGGCGTAGAGATGCAATTACAGCACAATACACCGGCTGAAACTGCAAAATACCTAAAAAAAGACAGCAAAGACGAATGCAACCGACCAGCTACCCAAGCAATGGCAAGATAAACCGCTTCATGGCCAATACTCTGCCCGTACCAAACAAGCTGACGTAGACAAAACCAGTACCTATCAGTGGCTATGTAGTGCAGGGTTGAAAGGGGAAACTGAAGGTTTTATCCATGCTGCGCAGGACCAATGCTTGCTAACTAGGAATTATCAAGCACATATACTAAATTATTGTATCAGGTTGTACGGTGTTGGCACCCACTGAATATAAAACCCGACATGACAGAGTGGGCCAATATCTGCACTGGAAAACCTGCAACTTCTACGGGAAGGAAACTGAAAGAAACTGGTATGAACACCACCCAGACCCGGTTACGGAGATAGGACCTGTTACAATTCTATTGGACTACACAATACACACGGACAGAACAATAAAGGCCAACCGGCCAGATATTGTTATTAAAGATCACAAACAAAAACGATGCCTCCTTATTGATATGGCAGTCCCTGCTGACTGCAATGTATCTTTGAAGATATTCAAAAAGTTGTCAAAGTACAAGGACCTTGAAATAGAAATCTCGAAAATGTGGCATATGGAAACATCAACAATCCCTGTTGTAGTTGGAGCCCTAGGACTGGTTGGAAAATATTGCAGTAGACTAATTGAAGGGATTCCTGGAAGTCCATGCCTCAAGGAGATACAAAAAATTGTTCTGACAAGTACAGCCCACACCTTACGAAGGGCTTTATCTATGTAATTTAATTCTTTTTTTTTTTTTCTGTCAGTGGAAAGTGTCATGATGCCATTTCTAACCTTAGGTCACTGGGCGGGACCCGGAAAGAAATGTGTAAACGCCAGAAATCAAAGAAATAATAATAATAATGATGATAATAATAATAATAATAATAATAATAATAATAATAATAATAAATTGTTGTTCCTGCAGAAAAATCTATCAAAATACAAAGAGCTTTAAGTGGAAGTCCAAAACAAATTTGACACATGAGGACATTAATAATTGCAGTTGTGTGCTTTTGAGCACTCGCTTTGATTGGAAAACGTTTGATAGACTGATTTACGGTGTCCCTACTAGCCCATACGTTAAAAAATAGAAAAATCAATTCTTACAAGTACATCTCACACTTTACGAAGGGCTTTATCAATGTAAAATGGGTGTGGTCTAAGGCTGTTTGCTTTTTTTACTTTTATTTTATTTTATTTATTTTTTACAAAAATGTTCATTGGAAAATGTCATGATGCTATTTGTGACTTTACGCCTCTGGTTGGGACCCGAACGAAATGAGAATACAACAGGAATCAAAGGAAATAATAATAATAATAATAATAATAATAATAATTATATATATATATATATATATATATATATATATATATATATATATAAAGTTGTAACCTCTGTCTGTTTGTTGCTTATCGAAATCACCTAGGCTTTTGGAGATAGACCGAAACAACCAAATATATTGTGAATCTACATTACCCAGGGTACTTGAATAAAGTATATTTCATTTTGATCAAAGGGGGTGTCGGTGGCACAACACACCACTGATTATTTTCCCCTTTGATATAAATTAAATTCAAATTGGAACATGTGAATGACTATAATAATAATAATAATAATAATAATAATTTTTAATGCAGAAATAATTGACCCTCTTGTATCAGGTTGCATGGTGTTGGCACTCACTGAAAATAAAACTCAGCATATAACAGAGTGGTTCAATATCTACACTGGGAAATATGCAAGTTTTACTGCAAGGAAATTGTATAAACAACACCAACACTCGGTTAAGGAGATAGGATCTGTAACAATCTATGTAAAATATGTGCGATCTTAGGTTTTTATTTTACGACAAATGCTCAGTTGAAGATGTCATGAAGCCATTTCTGATCTTAGGTCTCTGGCTGGGACCCGGAATGAAATGTTTATACAACAGAAATCTAAGGAAATAATAATAACAATAATTGTTTTTTTTCAAAAAGGTTTATTCATTCCGAAAAAAATATAATTTAAACTGACGATTTTCATACCATGATCGAATTAGAGATTTAGCATTTAAAAAAACTGACGTTAAGCGAACAGTGAATATGAGAATAAAAAGAAAAAAAAATGACTTCAGCACGAAGTCAACTGCACGAAATTCGTGCCATTTGCATCTCTTAAAACAAAGAGAAATTCGAAAAATTATTTCGTCGAAGTCTTTGTTTTTCACGAGGAATCAATGAACAAAAAAACATAACAAACAAACATGTTTTATTGAATGCATGTAATTTGGCTTATTTTACTTGTCTTCATAACTTCTCTTCCTGACACTTTTTAAAGATGCATATCGAATTTATTCTTTATATTAAAAGAAAACAAAACAAAAAAAAAACCCCAAAAAACGCATCGGAATTACTTGAAATAAATAAATAAATTAAATCTACATTCAGAGAACCGGTTCAGCTATATTTAAATAAAGCATTTCCTTTGAGATTCCACAAAGAGAAGAGTTTAAATGTCGCAAGAAAATTAAACCACGCTCAACTGAAACGAACGAATTACACTGAAATATCGGCCACAGTGTTATCGCCCGTTATTTCTCTATATTTCTGAGATGAGGTATTATGTACACAATTTATATTATTCGGGCTATTGTTCATCTTTTTGTCTATATTTCTGAGATGAGGTATTATGTACAGTATTTACATTATTCGGGCTATTGTTCTCATCTTTCTGGCTATATTTCTCAGATGAGGTATTATGTACACTATTTGCATTATTCAGACTATTGTCCTCATCGTTCTGTCTATATTTCTGAGATGAGGTATTATGTACACTATTTACATTATTCAGACTATTGTCCTCATCTTTCTGTCTATATTTCTGGGATGAGGTATTATGTACACTATTTACATTATTCGGGCTATTGTCCTCATCTTTCTGTCTATATTTCTGAGATGAGGTATTATGTACACTATTTACATTATTCGGACTATTGTCCTCATCGTTCTGTCTATATTTCTCAGATGAGGTATTATGTACACTATTTACATTATTCGGACTATTGTCTTCATCTTTCTGTCTATATTTCTGGGATGAGGTATTATGTACACTATTTACATTATTCGGGCTATTGTCCTCATCTTTCTGGCTATATTTCTCAGATGAGGTATTATGTACACTATTTATATTATTCGGACTATTGTCTTCATCTTTCTGTCTATATTTCTGGGATGAGATATTATGTACACTATTTACATTATTCGGGCTATTGTTCTCATCTTTCTGGCTATATTTCTCAGATGAGGTATTATGTACACTATTTACATTATTCCGACTATTGTCTTCATCTTTCTGTCTATATTTCTGGGATGAGGTATTATGTACACTATTTACATTATTCGGGCTATTGTTCTCATCTTTCTGGCTATATTTCTCAGATGAGGTATTATGTACACTATTTACATTATTCGGACTATTGTCTTCATCTTTCTGTCTATATTTCTGGGATGAGGTATTATGTACACTATTTACATTATTCGGGCTATTGTTCTCATCTTTCTGGCTATATTTCTCAGATGAGGTATTATGTACACTATTTACATTATTCAGACTATTGTTCTCATCTTTCTGTCTATATTTCTGGGATGAGGTATTATGTACACTATTTACAGTATTCGGGCTATTGTTCATCTTTTTGTCTATATTTCTGAGATGAGGTATTATGTACAGTATTTACATTATTCGGGCTATTGTTCTCATCTTTCTGTCTATATTTCTGGGATGAGGTATTATGTACACTATTTACATTATTCAGACTATTGTCTTCATCTTTCTGTCTATATTTCTGGGATGAGGTTATTATGTACACTATTTACATTATTCGGGCTATTGTTCATCTTTTTTTGTCTATATTTCTGAGATGAGGTATTATGTACACTATTTACATTATTCGGGCTATTGTTCTCATCTTTCTGTCTATATTTCTGGGATGAGGTATTATGTACACTATTTACATTATTCAGACTATTGTCTTCATCTTTCTGTCTATATTTCTGGGATGAGGTATTATGTACACTATTTACATTATTCGGGCTATTGTTCATCTTTTTGTCTATATTTCTGAGATGAGGTATTATGTACAGTATTTACATTATTCGGGCTATTGTTCACATCTTTCTGGCTATATTTCTCAGATGAGGTATTATGTACACTATTTACATTATTCGGACTATTGTCTTCATCTTTCTGTCTATATTTCTGGAATGAGGTATTATGTACACTATTTACATTATTCGGGCTATTGTTCTCATCTTTCTGGCTATATTTCTCAGATGAGGTATTATTTACACTATTTGCATTATTCAGACTATTGTCCTCATCGTTCTGTCTATATTTCTGAGATGAGGTATTATGTGCACTATTTACATTATTCAGACTATTGTCCTCATCTTTCTATCTATATTTCTGAGATGAGGTATTATGTACACTATTTACATTATTCAGACTATTGTCCTCATATTTCTATCTATATTTCTGAGATGAGGTATTATGTACACTATTTACATTATTCGGACTATTGTCCTCATCTTTGTCGACATATCTATTATAACGTTTCGGCCGTAGTACGCTCCGGCCTTCTTCAGGTCGTTGGAATGTCGAACTGAACCCTTTATTTCGCTCAAGGACACATGGCACAGTGGATAATGGCGTTAGTTAGATCCAGTGACACAACCCAAATAATGTGAGTTCAGTAACCGTGTAAGGCAGTGAGAGAACTTGGAGATTGCAATTAACAGGAGATAACTGATAACTGACATCCATTAAACATGGCATGTGGAACTAGAACAGTCCACCCCAGTGAAATATTTTTTTTTAATAATTAAAATATTGTTTGTTTCAAACTCTGAAATATAAAAAATTACTCTACAAACAACTGGACGAAAAAGCAAAGCAGGATCTCTTTGTGTTTGTCTTTTTAACTTAAAATTATTTTAATTTAAAAAATATGTTTGAAGAAAGTTAAAATAAAAATACTTACTGTAAAAATAACTCGCATTTTTAAAACTTCTTCACTTAAATCGGATTAGCTTAAATCTTTACATACATGCGTGCACGCACGCAATCACAGACTTTTAGTATTATCTAGATTTATTTTATTTATGTATTTCCATCATTAGGAGTAGATAGGTTCGCCTATCGTCCGTTTCACACTCCTTCCGGGTTTGAACAAATGTAGTTTACCCCTTGCTTCCTGTGTGTTAGTGATGGATTTCCAGTTCTTTCTAAATTGCCCCGTCTCCTTACATCCTAATGTCATTATCGCCTTGTTTGGGTTGAATAGATAAAAAAAAATCTGCATTATCCTTCATCACTCTAAGCAATATTATTCTCCTTACTATCCCTCCCAGGCCTATTTCTTCCAACTCTTTGCACAAGATTTAAGGATTAGTTACCAGCTGTTCCCTCCTGCCTCTATTTCCTTCAGTATGCCCTCAAGGTGCCAAATTCTCCAAGACCATTTCCCTCATTATACAGGAAGTAACAGAAAAATTGTCCAGACTGTGTAACAGCAAAATTGTCCAATTGTTAAGATCTGAATTGCATCTTAGAAATGATTAAAGATATCTTACTGGAATTCTCCGAGATTTTTATAACACTATTGGACTCTACTTTGAAGAATAAGAATGTTTAGTTACTCTTTAAACAACAGATCATAAAAAGAAATGACATGTTTATTATTAATTGATCATAGTTAAGGATCGGAAGCTCATGAAAGATTGCAATAATGTTCATATATATATATATATATATATATATATATATATTGTTGTGGATTCCGAGATGGAATTCGGTCTCCAATGAATGACAAACGTAAGAAATAAAGATAAGAAATTAAAAGTATTTACACAATAATACAATGGGTATATTGTTAGGAAATCCAGGAACGCGGTTAGTCGTAATAATAATATATATAGATATAGTCTCGAAGTAGGACTTCCTTAGAGTCTACGTGCTTGTAACTGACTTCTTCAAGCGGTTACCTCACACTATTACTCTACCTCCAACTCAATCATAATCTCTGCTCACTCTCTCTATATATTCTGACTGACTCTGGGTATTTAATGGCAGCAGTCCCAGTAACACTCTGGTCGAGTCCACTTATATGAAAAAGGGGTGGACCCCATAATATATATATTATTCCAGGATGATTTTCCAACTTATTAAAGATGATCCTCGCCTTCTCTAACCTGCTAACTTACTGTCCTCTAGTAAGAAGGTATCTCACACGTTTCACGTACGATTTCATTTTCAAGTGTCTTTTTCACTGCTCTTTGGACTGTCATAGTCACTTCTGTCACTTCTGATGGATTGAGTAGGATTATTTATAATTAATCTCTTTAGATGTACGATTAAATGATGATCCATTTTCCTGTTTTGATTTCCTGGTCCAGTTTTCCTCTCTACTGTTCCCTCTTTTTTAAATTTATTTACCTTTTTCTTGAGTTTTCTTGAATGAACTTTGTAGATGGAAGCCAGAGTATATTGGATTCTGTTGTGGTAGGATCCACCTAATTTGCATAGTTGAGTACCGACCATATAAATATGGTTGGTACCGAGAAGACGAGGGGAGGAATCAAGAGATTCAATCCAGAGACTCTGCTCGACTGCGACTAAGTCAACACATTCTCCAGGAACGGTCTTCCCAGGAATATAAAAATGACTATATGTAAATATTGTGTACACTTTCTTGTTTCAATACATTTTGTTCTAAGTACATTTTGTGTTGTATTATTATTCCATGCATTAGTCAAGTTTCAACATATTCGAATCCTCATCGCTAACTGTTGTATCTCGTCTTTTCGAGATAACAGAGTGAAATAAATAAGGAAGACAAACCCCTAGGTAAGTAATGAAGGTACGCGTAGCTAATGACGTCACACTAACTTTGCCCGACTCCGCTTACCTCCACTTGTTTAGATAAACGGACGATTCCATTCATTTATGTCCGATATGACAGAGTACGAATGTTGGTACTGAAGGCCTGAATGATCTTTTTCCTCTCACCATTGCTTAGTTGGGAAGATATAGTGGGGCTGACAAAAAATGGTTTTAACCTGTTCTCTTCCTAGCTGAATAACTCAAATGTTTTTTTTTCAGTGATTCTTACAACAAATGGCTAAACGTCTTATCTTATTTCGTACAGAGTTTATATATATATATATATATATATATATATATATATATAAACTAATGTGCTATATATAAATCCTCTTCCTCTCCCTCAAGCTATGGGTAAAATAGCAGGACAGACTGGATTCTATAGCCTTGGATGGCAACTGGTCTAGGAGAAGGACAATTCTGAATTCAAAACCTGGGGAGGGTCGTTTGGGAACCTTGTGGCATTCGGTGCACCAGGTCTCTGTATTCGTCCCTTCAAAAAGTGTGGATGGTCCTGCACGAGGCCTTCACCACTATAATCAAATCTCATGTGCCGGTGTCGGGCTGTCAGTTTCCTGGAAACTGATCTGCTTGACCCTCATACGTCGAGTTTCGACGGGAGAGTTGATTATATATATATATATATATATATATATATATATATATATACTAAACATTGTATGGGATTGACATTTATGCTGTTACACGATTTAGACAATTTTGCCGTTACAACCGGTATGTCGCAAAATTTTCAAATTCAGTTGTCTTTTCGGTTCCTCACATATACATACTTCATAGTATTCTTCTGTAGAACCAGATCTTTGCTGCCTCGAGACCAATTTCCCAGTAACACACCGACATTCCAAAGGGAATTTCAGTTTCCAAATATATATTTTCAACTTAGAGCTAAAGAGATTAATTAGAAAAAGTCCGACACATTCCATAAGAAGTTTGGCATGTGAGAACGGATTTTCTCTTATGACAGTCCAATGAACAGCAAAAAAACACTTGAAAATGAAATCATACGTGAAACGTGTGAGGTACCTTCTTACTAGAATACAGAAAGTTGGCAGGTTTTCCAGGTATTGATTTGTTGTACTATTTTTTTTTCTTTTGTCGGGGTTGGTTTTCTTCACCTCATGATTTCTATAAAATTGTTAAAAGAGTCGCATTTTCTCAGGAATAAAAGACACCGGAATCTATCTTAACTTTAGCGCAACAAAACTTTCCGAAACTATTGACAAGAATCTTAAGTATACGACGACTGTTAATTGAATTTCCGCAATGTCCTTGCCAAATCGAAGTTTACTTACCTAGACCCTGTTGGCTATTTTCATATTTAAAACAGTTCTCTTCACAATCTATGCATTCGTCAGACAATAGTGCAATTGCTAAAAACATTCTTGCAGCTCGTTTTCCGGGATACCGACGTCAGTGATATGAAATGATATAATTTCAAGCCATTTTTTTTTTATTATGGTACTAACCAAAATTGACAGAGTGAGGGTGAAATCTTTTAAGCATAAGGTGGATTCTTGTAAATTCCGAGGTCTTCTGGAAGCCGTGATTGAAGCCAATGCCGATTTTCTTGAATAAATTTATCTTTAGTATTTCAAGATATGTTTGTGTCATTTTGGTATATATATCTGTTAAAAGGAGACGTAATGGAATCCCTAGCTTGTAATTTACAGACTCTTGTGTCTTAATTTTTATTATTTTCCAAATGATCTGTTAGAAGCGGTTCCATTGCTTCCTTATTCCCATAGAGCTCTGCTGCTATCATGGTAAATTTAATTTTCGATTAGAAAGCACGACCATTTATACTGGGTAGTAATCGGCACACGCTCGCATCCAAGCATCGGGGTTGGCATCCTCTCTCCATATTCCCTTTCTCCGCTCTGATGGCGATGACGGAGATGGCTGTGAAGGCTCATCCTTCTCCTGAAGAGAAGTCACAGAGGAGTGTGGATGGTGGATGCGGAACTAAACTCGTTATTCTATAATGGAAATGGCTAGAATCGTAAGTTCTACGCTAATAGTTTCTTCCATTGCACTTCAGGCTTGAGGAACTCTCTTCAAATCTGATTCTTTCCAGTTACAATTTTAAATGCAATGTCAGTCGTTATCGTCTGCCTTCCTAATTTCTGTTCCTTTATTGATCTTTGAGCTTTAATCATGTTTTGGTTTTATCATATTGTCTCGCATTCACATTATCTCCACCTAAGGAGCAAAAAGACAGCGTAGCAATGCATTATAAGATTCGTTGTATTTTTAAAAGAAAATTTCCTTAAAAAAAAAAATTTGTTTATCGCCGAAACCGCTGTAAGTTTTCGAATCAAGGTAAATGGAGGAAGTCAATGCCAATGTTGGCCTGTGACACTATTTAGCGCTGCTAAATGATAAGCTGATGAATAGCACGATGGATATACCGATGACCAGACGAAGGAAATTGGAAGAAAGGGATTATAGTTTTTAATTGAATAAAAATAAAAAAAAAGCTAGAAGGCTGAAACACACTAAGTTCCGATAGACTGAAAGATATACCGATGACCCGACAAAAGAAAATGAAAGAAAGAGATATGTCTTTATTGGAAAAAAACAACTAGAAGAAGTTAATTAAATTGCTCGCCCGCCGGAGAGGTAAAACAAAGAGACCATCTAGTTATGAAGAGCTATCCCGGAGTACCAACGACTTCCCGCAAAAAATAGATATTTTACGACCATTGTAAGCGAAGGAGAAGGACATACCCCAGATCGGGAGTTCAGCCGTTAAATAAGCATTAACTTTTAGAAGCAGGCAGGTTTTCAGCAGAAAATAGATAAAATGCAATGTCAGTCGTTATCGTCTGCCTTACTAATTTCTGTTCTTTAATTAATCTTTAATAATGTTTTGGTTTTCTCATATTGTTTCGCGAAGCAATACATTACAAGATTCATTGTATTTTTAAAAGAAAATTTCCTTAAAAAACATTTGTTTATCGCCGAAACCGCTGTAAGTGTTCGAATCACGGTAAATGGAAGAAGTCAATGCCGATGTTGGTAAGTGACACTATTTAGCGCTGGTAAATGATAAGGCTGATGAATAGCACGATGGATATACCGATGACCAGACGAAGGAAATTGGAAATCTATGTAAAGTCTTTGTCATTTGATACGTTAAGCTGGATGCTGTTAATCTTTAACAAGGAGTGGAAAATACTTTCCGTTTTGCCTTCCTCAAGAGATTTAAATAGGT
>CAHIKZ030000854.1:1347500-1357500 GCA_903632075.3 Acanthosepion pharaonis | reverse complement strand
CGTAATAATAGATAGTAATAATATCTATCTATCTATTTCAGTCTTTTCATTATTTATCTGTTTGTCTATTTATTTTTCTTGTGATTGTGAGTCTAATTGTTTTTAATCCTTCTCGAAGTCGAGAAGCGCATGACGAGTAAAAGCAAATAAATGAAAAGAGAGAAGAAGATATCAAAATCAACTCCAGATAAGATTAAAACCGAAGAATCTATAATGCCAGAGTTGGAAACACTTGAAGTAATGCCTCAATAATACCCGATTAATTAATCCGGCAAGTGGATGACGTTTTCTCACAGCCAACATTAAATGATGAAAATACGTACGCGAATTTTCTTTTCTTTTTTCTTTTTTTTTTTCCCAGGGAAATTATAATTCTGGAAACGTCTTTTACTGATTATGCCAAATATAATTTGTGGAAAAGGCAAACGGAGTGATTGAGGCGTTTTGGAATTGACTTGATTGTTAAAGTGTATGTTGAAACGCATCGAGAAGAATATTACTTCACTTCCTTCGAACTGATGATGCTTTATTTGTTTACGTATTGATGTTTTCGCCGGCGTTTACGTAATCGGCTGACTTCGTATAGATTCGAGGAAAATTATGTAGCAACATGCGGCATTATAGAACACACAGGCAATGGGTACATTCTCTTAATAAAACCGATACTTGAACACAGACAGTACTTTCTTTGAGATTTGAAATGCATTTCGATAATGAAATCATTTCCAGTCCAATTAAATTCTAGACACGATGGGCGATGTCTAATAATGGTGGATACCAGCATTTATCATATAGCTATGTTCCAATGGCAACGCTAACTGGAGTGTCGCTTAATGAAGTTTTTTTTTTTATCTAAAGCCTATCAAATAGGAAATGCTGATGATAAATATACGTAAAATAGATAACAGCTGACGTCAAGGATGTCGTTGGTCAGCGAAGCATACATCCTCCTTACAAATGGAACAAACAGATAATGAGGATGACTCGAACTATCGTAATAATTCAACATATTTTTTAATACCATGTTCCCCCAGCACATTTGTGGTCATAACCTTTCCCAGAACTCATTACTCCCGTCCTGGGTATGACAATAAACTACATCCGCGTCCTGGGTAAGACGATAGCAAGGCCTCTGATCAGAAGGTTTTGCGGAGCGTATATTTAAATACGTGTTCATAGTGGTAGGAAGAAACTACTTTAATGTTTCTATAACCGAAGATTTAACAACGAAATCGGCTGAGACTTCAGAATACGGTGTCTGCATGACTGCACTGGGGTAAGACCCGTCCCCGCTCCATAAAGTGTCTTGGGTATGACGATAAACTACATCCAGCAGCAAGGCATCTGATCAGGAGATTTTGAAGAGTGTGTGACCACCTTTTAATTGCTAGTGTTCCCAGGTCCACCCTGACCCGGGATGGTACCAACTGTTAGGGTCCCAACTATAGAGAAATATTTAACCCCCAAACTGGGGTAAAAACACAATGAAAGTGTAAAAAATAAGTTATTACCTGCGATGCATTTTTGAAGAAATATTATCAGCTATATTTTAATGGAAAATTAGCAGCAAAAATTACTGTCGCCATTAAGGTTGATATGCCGTAAAACAAAATAAACCAAACCAGCAATAAAAATTTTGTTGGCATTAAATAACCCATTGAAGTTGATATGCTGTAAAACAAAATAAACCAAACCAATCTAAACCAAAGAATACATATTCTATTCATACGAATCTATCCTAAACATGTTGTCGGCATTAAATAACCTATTGAGGTTGATATGCCGCAAAATAAAATAAACCAAGCCAATCTAAACCAAAGAATACATATTCTATTCATACAAAACTATCCTAAAAATGTTGTCGGCATTAAATAACCCATTGTGGTTGATATGCCGTAAAATAAAATAGACCAAGCCAATCTAAACCGAAGAATGCATATCCTATTCATACAAATCTATCCTAAACATGTTGTCTGCATTAAATAACACATTGAGGTTGATATGCCGTAAAACAAAACAATCCAAACCAAACCAAAAGGATACATATTCTATTCATACGAACCTATCCTAAAAATGTTGTCGGCATTAAATAACCCATTGAGTGTGACATGCCGTAAATCAAACCAAACCAAACCAAACCAAACCAAACCAACTCTTTCCTTTATCTGTAAGTTTCTACGCTTTAGATTCAATCTTTTCACTGGAAACTGCGAGCCCAAAGGGTGTAAAGGGCTTGTCTCCTTGAGTTTAACATCAGCTATGCTGACGAAGAGGGGGCTAAAATGTTCTCTAAGAAAATTAAAATAGAGTAGTTTCATTTTAGATGCATTAAATGTTTTTTAAAGTCATTTTTTCCACCAGTTAACAACAGATTGTGGGTTATTTCATCCGGGTTAATGTTCAAGGTTTCCTTTCATATAAAACGAATGCCAACGAAAGCGACAGAGTTCAGTATACACTGCTATTAAACGTATGGCTGAGAAATATTTGCTATTTTATCAAATAAAACATTAGTCCTCTCAAATGCGATACTTGTCGAAATAATAATTTCTACTCAAATGACGTCGTTTTTACAGAGATGCTCGTATACATGGATAATTTTAAGAAGCTGGCCTCATATTTTAACCAACATGACGGGAGGCACAAAAGATGATATCAAATCCAAACTATAAACTACCATTTTTCCCCTTCGAAATTATTCGCCCTCGAATTTTCCACTCTCCTTCGCCACGACTCTATGCATCATTGAAGAGGTCCTCAGAAGGTCCATCGTCACGGTCCTCTTGATGGGTTGCACATCAGGAAAACGGATCCCCTTGGGGATCTCCTTGAGTCTGGATGAAAAGGAAAAAAATATCGCATCGAATCATGTAGGGTGGGTAGAGAGGTTGCTTCATCACGGCGATATTTATCAAAGTGACGCGTTTTCCAGCCGTAGTAGCCATCAAGAAGAGCCATCAAGATGGCCGAGATCCCGGGATAATCCTTTCAGGAGTCTTGACGAAAAAGGATGGGAAGGTGCATTAAACTCGAGGGGGTTAGTTTCGATTGAGAATGCTTGTAGTTTTTCTGACACACCTCGAATGTATATATATATATATATATATATATATATATATATATATATATTAAGCAAATATGTGGATATAGATCCGACAGTACGTGACGCCGACGTGTTCGTATTGCGAAACGGAACGCTGATCTTAAAAATTTCAGTTATTCTGTTTTGGTTAGTCTTATGTCGATCGTCTTTTCATGTTGACTTGAATATCGTCTAATTTTAATTAAGTTTTAATAACTATGTCCTGAAGAAGGTCTAACAGACCGAAACGTCTGACGTCGACATTGAAACAACATTAAAACAGCATACTTGCATATTCAGATTTTTGTTTTTCCATAATTTTCTTCATATATATATATATATATATATATATATATAAGGCAATTGTAAGACAAAATGGCTAAACTGTCTATATCTCTGAGATACGGTATTATGGCTACTTATATTATTTAAATTATTTGGACTGTTATCCTAATCTTCATTTCCATATTCACAACATTTCGGTCGTTGTACGCTCTGGCCTTTTTCAGGTTGCTGGAATTTCGAACGGAAACATTTATTTCTTTTGGAGAGTTGAGTTAACGGGAAATAACTGTGATATCCGGAAGAGGCATGATACGTGGAACTAGAACAATCTACCCCCGGTGGACCAAATAAAGGGTCCGGGTTTAAATTCCAATTAACTGAAGAAGACCGGAGCGTACAACAGCCGAAACATTGCGAATATGTTAATGAAAATGAGGATAACAGTCCGACAAAAGAAAATAATGTAAGTAAAATGGGTAACGTTTACCTGTGACGCGTTTCTTTCGCTAGGACTTCATCGTACTGGGTTTGTTGACGGTGTTAGGTCCCTTTCAATTTTTATGTTACAATTTCTTCAATACTGTTTCTTGATATATAAATATATGTATCGTTACGTAATACATACCGGGTGTAACAGCAAAATTGTCCAAATCGTGTGACAGCATAATAGTCCTGAAGAAGACCGGAACGTACAACGGCCGAAACGTTGTAATAAATATGGCGACAAAGATGAGAACAATAGTCCGAATAATGGAAATAATGAGCATAATAGTCTATTCCACAAAACGTTTAATATCTTTAAAAAAACACTTGAATAATTGAGTTTCTTCTTTCCAGTTTTTTGGGTTTTTTTTCACGTTTAGCCATCTTGATATCATTTGTCGTAAGAATCACGAACTCTTATTCAGCTAAAAAGAGAACAGTTTAAAATTGTTTTGTGTTAACCTCACTGTCTTCCCGAGAAAGTGCTATGCGTTAACAACGTAAATTCAAAAGTAACTGTTTTGTCTCTATGCAAGGGAGGTAAGTTATGTGATTATTTTTTTGAAGATCTTGTGAAACTTTTTTTTTAAACTTTCACAGTTTAGACAGATATTAGTTACAAATTCATCAGTACCCCATCAAAATAATAAGCAAAAACTTAAAATTCTGGAAGCCCTTTATTTAAGATAATTCCGGCCAAAAATAAAGTCAATTACGAGTATACCAACAGTTTTCTTAAATATTTGTAGCAGCAAAATTTTATATAAAAACAGTTTAAGTTACTACAATTTCTTTTTAAATTATTTAACCAAACGAGAGGCCCGGTGGGGTAATGGATAGCGGCTTAGATTGAGGAATCGGAGAGCCGAGTTCAAATTCCAGTTGAATCAATTACATTCCCTTACGTGCTAATGCCCTTGGGAAAGGTGTGAATCCTCTTCGTCTCCCTCCAACTATAAACAGCAGGACAGACTGGGTTTCATAGCCTTGGATGGCAACAGGTCTAGAAGAAGGACAACACTGAATTCAAAATCAGCGGAGGCACGTTTTGCACCAGGTCTCTGTATTCGGCCCTTCAAAAAGTGTGGATGGTCCTGCACAAAACCTTCACCACTATAATCAAATCTCATGTGCCGGTGTCGGGCTGTCAGTTTCCTAGGAACTGATCTGCTTGACCCTCATACGTCGAATTCGACCGGAGGGTCGAGAGTGTATATATATATATATATATATATATATATATATTCATGAATTATTCTTGTTCAAATGCATTTCTCTCAGTAATAAGAGGACAATGAAAATATATGTATTGTTGTAATCCGAAAAATGCTATTAGAAATGAGTTATTGTTTTTGGAGCGTGCTGTCGCACCACTGAGTTTGAATTTAAATTTTACAATTGTGCGTTCTTATACAAATATGGTGATAAGTGAATTCTTTTTTACTGGTAAATTTTCTGTCAAAGTGCCATGAACTTTATTGTTCAATAATTACAGTAATGTCGCACTTATTATCCAAAAGTTGCATTTGGATCAGTTATTTAATTTCAATAAACGTGCAATTAATTTACAAATTCATGAATTATTCATACAAAAAACAAATACAAAGGTTAATGATTTAATTGGCGAGAAATCCATTGTCGCGAACAATTCAAATAATATACAAAAACCCCATTAAAACAAGAACAAAATCTATTCCATACCTGAGGACGTCTGTAGGAACAGACAAAAGCTTGTAAAAATAATAAGAATTTATAGAAAGATATTTATCTTTTTTCATTCATAAACAAGTTCGGGTTTTTGTATATTATTTGAATTGTTCGCGACGATGGATTTCTCGCCAATTAATCATTAACCTTTTGTATTTGTTTTTTGTATGAATAATTCATGAATTTGTAAATTAATTGCACCTTTATTGATATATATATATATATATATATATATATATATATATATATATATATATATATATATAAAAGGTAACTTCTCACTTTCAGAAAGACGGGCTATAGTTAGAATAAGATCTGACGAGACAACGAAGTCAGGAGGAACAAAGGAATATATATATATTTAGTCTATGTTTTCATTTTTTACGTTATGTTACGTTTCGGAGCATGAATTGTGCAAAAAGGTTGGCGAATGTGAGTGTTTATAAGCTAATTTGAATATTGCTAAACCGGGAGTCCTCTATGGCTGAATCAACAATACATCAGGCTGAATTGGATTCAGATATGTGCCATGCTTGATACACGCTTAAGCGATCATGTATCTTTCGATATATGACTGACGAGGCAGATTTTTTTCCCGCAGTAGTTGCCATTTCTTTCTACGGTAGACCAGTTGCCTGGTCTGTCCTGGGATAGAACTGGTCTACCTCAGAACCTGGTCTGTCCTGATATTTACCCATAGCTGGGAGGGAAGAGGAACAGAATTCATAACCTTTCCAAGGGTATTAGCACGTAAGTAAATGTAATCTATTCGACTGTAATTCGGGCTCAACACTCCGATTCCTCAATCCGCTCCGGTATCCATAGCTCCACCGTGCTTCCTCCTGCATGGGATACAGGTTCGATTCTTGATGGAGGTCGTATATTTTGTACAAAATTTCTCGAATATTCATGCCGTTAAATTTGATTAATACTATTTACTTAAAAACAGAGCACTATTTACATTATTCGGACTATTGTACTCATCTTTGTTGCCATATTTATCACAACGTTTCGGCCGTTGTACGCTCCGGCATTCTTCAGGTGGTTGGAATGTCGAAAGGACTCATGGAACAGTGGATAAAGGCGTTAGTTAGATCCAGTGACAGAACCCAAAGTGTGTGAGTTCAATACCTGGTTAAGGCGGTGGAAAACTTGGAGAGGGGAATTAACAGGATATAACTGATAACTGACATCCATTAGACATGGCACGTGGAACTAGAACAGTATACTCCAGTGAGCGAAATAAAGGGTTCAGTTCGACATTCCAATCACCTGAAGAAGACCGGAGTGTGATAAATATGGCAACAAAGATGAGGACAATAGTCCGAATAATGTAAATAGTGTACATAATCTCAGAAATATAGACAGACTAGCAGCATGGCCCGGCGTTGCTCGTGCTTGATTCAAAAATCGTACGACTCATACAGCAATCGCTATCACTTCACTAAAAATATTTTTGCCCTTCCTTGCCTTTAAAGGAGTGCCCTTTGCCGTACTGATGTTGCTACATGCCTTACGTCTTACCTATCACACACTGCGAAGTTTTTCTAAGCTTTATACTAAACATTAAATCTGTTAAGAAAAAAAGAACTAAACAAAATGAACACAAAACGATCAGCTTTAAAAAAGGACTCGTAACTGGAAAAACCGAATGAAAAAAGAATGTTTACAACAAATACTTTTTCACACCCAACCCAGTTCTGCGGAATCAGAAACAACGTTGAGTTTAAGCAAACGAATGAGCCAATTGGAGTAAAGTGCCATGCAGATTTAAATTTTTCCCACTTGTGACGAATGCAGCTATCAATTTTTTTTGCATGCTAGCATGCTAGTTAACATTCGTGTCAGTCAGCTGTTGGCTCTCACGCTGGCCAATAGAATCTTCCTGCCTATTCGTGGCAGCCAGCTATTGGCTCTCACTCTGGCAAGTACAAAATGGTCGCAAACTACATGAAAACTGCCGTAGAAGCATGAAAAATCGATTATTTCCACTATCGATGGGAGTTGGGAAATGCAATGTCGGTCTTGGCCTTCCCGCTAACTTGGAACATGTGCATGTAGATTTTGGTGCAAATCCGTCGAAATTTGCGGCCGTGCATTCGTTACACACACACGCATACTGACTTTTACAGATAGAGATACTAAAAAGAGAGTATTTACTCAAATAAGTTGTATCAATAAAAAATAACGTATAAATAGAAAATATATTAATAGGTGGATGTGTACAATAGGTAATGCTACCTGTAATAATCATCTCGAACATATCTTTCCTTAAACTAATACAGTCCAGTGGACGATAATTTAACCTCATGGAAAATATAACATTTTATAAAGGTTAAGAACGGCGACATTTTTCTCTGTAAATTTAATTGTAAATTGACCAGCTTGTGTTAACGAAAACGATATATGCGTATAAAACATGATTTCTTAAAATTGAAAAAAATTTTTTTTTTTTTTGTTTTTTTTTTTTTTTTTGGCATATCGGAATGTGGACGGCTTAATCAATAGGACAAAAAATACAAAAGCGACACACCAGATTAGGAAAAAAAAAGCAATTTTTAAAATTCTGCAGATATTATTATGCCGAAAATCTTTCGTCTCTGTTTACGTAGGCGAATGAATTTACATAGCCAACTGAATTCTTCAGTTAACTTTCGATTAACCAATGCAGACAACGATTTTTCTATTAAGTAATAGAAAAATCGCTGTCTGCATTGGTTAATCTATAGTAAAATGTTAAAGAAATTGAGAAAAATGATTATTTCTTGTTAGAATGCCTATTGTACAAATGGCTCCTCAGTCTCTCTGTATATATATATATATATATATATATATATATATATATATATATATATAGTACAGGTAATCGATCCGTTGGTATATAATGCGGGTGGATCATAATGATATTAATAATTAAAATTGATCCAAAGAGATCTCAATGTTCTTATTTTAACAGGGCATACATATTTTTCATAGCAAAAAAACAAAAAGAATTAACTCATTATAGATATAGTTTATTTGAAGCCGTTTTATATATATATATATATATATATATATATATATATATATATACAGGTAATCGATCCGTTGGTATATAATGCGGGTGGATCCTAATAATAGTAATAATTAAAACGGATCCAAAGAGAGTTCGATGTTCTTATTTTAACAGAGCATAGGTATTTTTCATAGCAAAAAAAAGAAAAAAATGAATTACCTCAACATAGATATAGTTTATTTTAAACCGTTATATATATATATATATATATATATATATATATATATATATATAAGAAACACCACATAGTAATAACTCATATTAAACCACAAGCGAAAAGTCCTGACCACCACATAGTATAAATTAATATTAATCTACAAACAAGTATTGGCCATAAATAAATCGAACCACAGACCGTTTCTTCCCGGATAAGATACCTTACGCTCCCAGCACTCTCTAACACAATCCCACTCTCATTAAAAAGGCGTCTACGAGAAGAGGACTGACAGTGAAAATAAATTTTAAAAAATGTTCCAAGACAGACACTTAGAGACTAATGATATCCATATGCAGAACGACTTGAAATAGACTATCTCTATATTGAGGTGATTTTTGTTTCTTGCTGTAATATAAATATATAAAACAGTTGTTGGTCAGTTTTGTATTAGAGCAGGAAACATATGCATTAAAAAGTGCCCAGTACACTTATAAAGAAAATAAAAAATAGAAGAGGCAGAGCTGTTAAATAAATTAGGAGATCAGCCAATCACTCTACGTTATTAGCTGATCACATAATTTTTAATATATATATGAATCTGCGTGCCAAATTATTATCGAGATAACTTTTTTTCTAATATTTCCAAAACCGTCCGATCAATTCACACAAAATTATCACACAGTATTGGCAACACTGACTTGCGCAATCACTGAAATTTTCATACTGATCTGCGCAATGCAAACAAAATGACGCCATATTTGTTATCAGCACGGTGATTTGAGCGTGCCAAATTATTAGAAAAGTGTAAGAATTTAGTGAAAAGATGGGCCGTAAAAGCAGTTTAAGTGATGCTGAAAAGAAAACTATCACCTCAGAACTCTCAAAAGGTAAATCTACCCTAGAAATTTCTAAAATGATAGGGAGGTGTCATCAAACAGTGAAAAAGTTCACCTACGTCCCTACACAAGTACGCAAAAGGGCAAAAGGCAAGCCGAGGGTTATTTCACGTCATGTCACGACTTAAACTAGAGGCCACGAAGGACCCTGGGCTTACCAGTCAAGAGCTTTTCAGTCGCATTGGGGATCCTACTGTGTCTAAAAGTACTTGGTGTCGGTATCTGAGGGAAATAGCAACAACAGTCAAACTTGTATCGAAGCCACCGTTGACGAGAAATCACATTCAAAATCGATTGAAAAGGACCGAGGACAATATGAAGATTGACTTCTCTAA